>QEPC01010380.1:98771-130278 GCA_003113815.1 Sphenodon punctatus | reverse complement strand
CCAATATTTCTGTTTGCCCTATAGTACCCTCTGCCATCTTAGACAATATTAAGAGCCTATAACCTGTAGTTACCCCGCCATGCTAGGAATGCTTGCTTCACTCTTAAAATTAGACAGGCTCTGCTTTTCCTCACATAGATAAGCCCCACCTTTGAAGATTACCTTGCTTATAGGGAGGACTCCTTTAGCTCAAGAATGCACCTGGGTTCGGTCTAGATAAAGACCCTCCCTATACCTCCCTAACTCCTCTCTTATCTGAACTTAGAAGTGAACTGTCTTTTCTCGAAATAATGAGTTTGCGAGTTATGCTGTAATACACTCCTTGTGCGCCAAAGCGACAAACTATGTATGGGCCTTCCGCCCAAGGATTTCTGTATAAAGAATGTACTGCCCTTTGTTGGGGGTGCTCAGGATTCGATGATCCTAGAGGCCCGCAGCGCGTTGTGTATCTGCTGAATAAAGAGCATCTGCTGTTTGCATCTGCAGCCTCCTCGTCTCAATCTTTACCCACGAAAATCCACATCAACATCCCTATTAAAAAAGCTGCCCCGAGCTGTTCACAGGAGGGGCGGGATACAAATTGAAAAAAATAAATAAAATAAATAAAAATAACTTATGACAATTTGCTGTAATCATCAAAAGGGAAGTGGGTGGGGCCATGAGAAAGTAGGCAGGGCCAAGGGGTCCCCTGCATTTCATTTTTTCCCTTGGCCCTACAATTTCTAAGGCCGGCTCTGTGCAAATGCACAGCTGAATTGTTAAACACTAGGATAGGTGTAGTCATGATTACTACCCAGTTATCAGTAATAATTAATTACTGGATTGCTATTAAGGTCTATACACAGGACAAAATAAAAATGAAGTTTCATCCCCAAGGATGATGGAAGACTAGGGACAAAGCGAAAGAGCACAAAAGTGATTTTTAAAATACTATGCCTGGAGCTATTGATCTTCATGCATAGGGCTGAAAAAATCCACATGCCTGGATACATCTGGATAGTATACTTTTCAACCAGAGAATGGACTTTCGCAGGTCCCAGGCTGTCCAGCAATCTTTTATGCCTGGCTACTGAATTATTCTCATATATTTTTGGAAGGCACATATGGACCTGATTTCTTCTTTTAAACTTGTGCTGCCACAGGTGACATTACCAGCTCACATTTTTCTTATTTCTTGCTATTTGAAAGCTGATATGCAAAAGCACATATTGTCATTATAATCCTCACATTAACAAATACAGTGTTTAGAGAAATCATTACATAGTTCTACTTCTGCACATGGACATCACTAATTCAGATATAGTCCCCTTAACCTTAGCCAACACTACTAAATTTAAAGTAGAAACAGCAATGCCATTTCATCTGCATGAACAATTTCAATGTGAGCGAGGTTGGCAAGAATCCTAATAGAAGATCAGCAGTTCTCCTTTACAGCCAGCGGTCCAGCACAACCATACAAATCTTTGAAGCACAATGATCACACACTGTTGCTTTATTTTTTTTAAAAGTCATGAGTAAGTTTATCAATTTCCCTTCTATGAAAAAATTAAATACTGGGGTCTTTTGCACAATTCCCCCTGCCCCCAAAGTGTAGTTAAAAAGTTCACTCCAGAAAAGTGTTCAGTTAGCATTCCTAACAACTTTATATACATACAACAAGTTACAGTCATTCTGCTAGTATCTCTTACAATAACCATTATTTTAAAATCTAGATGCACCTTCAACATTCTAATGTTCATAAAATTATGCCAAATGGCAGCCATTAAAACCAGGGTTTGGGAGTTTGATTTTTAGTAGTTTGATTTTTCTTTTTCCTTTTGAAAAGTGGTCTGTAGAATCAAGATTAGGCATCACAGTTGTAGACCACATGGATGAAGTAGGTTTACTTTAGCTTTTTCTCTAACAAAGCCAAGAAGTTTTTTAATTCTGCTCCCTTGTGCCTGTAATGCAGCCTTGTATTTGGGTACTAAAAGTTTGCTTTTCACAGCAGGCTTGTTGGGAAGTCTGCATCAGGTCAAAGTCCTTGTTTTCAGTTAGGCTTCACACTGGGAGTACATACAAGTGCTGGTTTCAACATTTAAAACCGTAAATGGCCTGGGACTCTCATATCTGAAAGACCGCCTCCTCCCCTACGCTCCTTTATGATGCCTGTGGCCAGTCAAGAATGTCCTCTTGTAGGTACCATCTGTCCATCAGGTTCACAGGGTGAGGGTAAACAGAGAGGCACTCTCTGTTGCTGCCCCAGTATTGCGAACCCCCCTTCAACTGACAAAGCCTGAGCCAGAGTGTTTTCAAGAAGCATTGCAGGAGTATTCATTTTATCAGAGCATTTAGCAAGCAGGGATAGGAAGTGAGGAGGTTGATATTTCTAGATGATTTTTATACACTTCTATTTATTTTTAATATTTTTTTAATGTTGTAACCCGCCTCCAGCCTTAGCAGAAGAACAGGATACAAGTTTAAATAAATAAAAATATACACATACAGAAAGCAGCCACTGTTGCTAAGTGGAGATGCTACAGGCTCCAAACAAGCTCCTCAGCTTCAGTAAGGGGTCATGTTTCAACAGCGAGAATGTGTAAGAATTGTGTTTTATCATAAAGTGGTATCAAGGCAAAACCTTTAGACTGGTGTTCTGGTACTTAAACCAGGATATCTTTGTAAAACAGGCAAGACACAATAAAAGATCTTAGTAAAGTCTTGTAAGAGAGGAGAGTACAATTTCCACCTGGTTTAGGACCTTCATACACACTAAACCACCCAAAAACCTAACTTATTTATACTGAGTGCCAGTAAGTGATCTTTGCATTCTCAAGTGGTTGAAATTGACCCAATTTGAAAAATAAATTCTTTACACAGTCTAGTTTAAGATAAAATCTGTCGGATGTCTAACATTTTAGTAACTAGTCCAATAGTATGGTAGTCATGAGAAACTTACAAATGCCAAAAAATAAAGCTTGGAAGAATTTAGTGAAAACTACAGAAAGACAGAAGCAAAATTAGACACTGAAATAATCCCACTGGAAAAGTTTATACGATCCAGTATATTCACACTAGCTTTCAATTGCCAGAGAAATATGCTCATATATTGCTTTCTACTGTGAAATCCTTACTGAATTGAAAAACCAGTGAAACGTTCGCCACCGTCTTTAATGACGCCACAATTAAACTCCATCGATGCTACTGAGACAGCTTGACCAACTGGACACCAATGCTGTTTTAGAAGCCTGAATGGGGTATTGTATTCCTGGCTCTGTCACTGAACTGTTGGGAGAGGTCAGGACAAATCATTTCAACTCTGTCACTCTGGTACTGCCTTCAATTTTTTGCCTGACTTCTCTATTTAGACTGTAAGCTCTAAAGGGACAGTGACTTTTCAATGAAAAAAATGAATATACATACATTATTGACTGAACTGAATTAGCCTGTGCAATGCAAATACCACCTAGTTAGTGTCTAGCAGAAGTTTATCTCTATCACAATACAAATACAAGCATACAGCAATGGTGCTGTTTGCCAAGGAAGAGCTGCATCCATTTATTACAGGACGGTTGAGGACTTCAAACAGCTGCGCTACAAGGTATCTGTCTAGTCAGTGCTACTATTCCTTCATCTTCTATGATAAATTCCCACGATGGAAGGGACAAAAAGTGATCAATATGCTGTTATAACCACAGACAATACACACTGTTCTATAACATGAAAATCAATTGATGGCCCAGTTCAAAGGCTTGAAGTGCATAGAGTGTGCAGAGGTCAAAATATTCTCCCCCACCAAAACCATTACTCAAGAACAACAATGGGCATAGTTGTGGAAAATTTCAAAGCCACTATCAGAATTATGGCCAGTCCTGTATATTCTTGGGATGGCCAATCACAAAACATTTCCTCCCATATTTTTCATATGTGCTGGACATACAACAAGAGTTGCAAGGGAGTTGGCTTGACCTAACAATTACAAAATTCTACTTCAAAGTGTCATCTCTACTTTAGTATCGAAGTAGCAAGAGCTAGTTAGTTGGAGTTCTGATCAGATCTCATATTTTAGCTAAACAAACTCAATTTTTCCCCAGTATTTTATAAGGCTCCTTATAGCAAATCTTGATTTATACAAAATTGTACTGTATATGAATTGTATAGAGACACTAGTGTCAGGGATGGAGATTAACGGTAATTCTCCACCCGTCACTGGACTTTAGACTATGAACAAGGGCTGTCCTTTATCATTTGGAAAGTATCTATACTATAAACAGGGCCGTGAGCCAAATGTGGGTCAGTGATTTATGGATTTTCTGCAGAATTTCCCTCTCCCCAATGGAATCTCCTGCCCTGCTTGTCCCAGCATAGAATTTCCAGCCTGCGCTGCAGAGAAGCAAGGCAGGAGATTCCACAGGGAGAGGGGATGAAGAAAGCTTCAGGGCTTAGCTTCCTCTCCCCTCCAGGCTGCGTCAGGTGGGAGGAGCTGCCAGGGCTCGCCTCTCTCCCCCCCCCCCTCCTTCACAGCCTGGCAAATGAACTGATCTGCAGTGGCAGCTTCATTCAGCATGCTCTCCATGCGGCTCCTCCTAGTCACATCCTGGCCCCTCCCAACAGGGCCTCCCAGAGTAACATGGCCCGATGACATCATCTGGCTGAGTCGCTCTAGGAGGCCCCGTTGGGACAGGCCAGAAAGTGGCTAGGAGGAGCCACATGGGGAGCACGCTGAATGAAGCTGTTGCCACCGCCACTGCTGGTGAGTTCAATTTAAGGGGAAGCCAGCCCTGTGCTGCATCTGGGAGGCTGGAGAGCCCAGCACGGTGAGGCGCAGAATCAGGCCCCGAACCTCCGAGACTCCCGCCAAAAAATGTTTAAAAAATTCAACAGGAAAATTGGAACCCTGACTTTTTATAGTATATCCCAGGGGATGGTAAACTGGGGCTCAGGCTTGGGCAGTCCAAGGGATGTTCTTGGCCAGGACCAGTCCTAGGTCAAGCTTTCGTGCTCTTGCATTTTCCTTCATTGCACCAAAAGTCTCAGCAGCTGAAGTGCAGCTTGGCCATATGAAGATTTTGATATATAGATCTTGATGTTGGGAACTTTCCCCACACTTTGTATATTCTAATGGATATGGTGTTGGACAGTAACCTAAGAATGCAAATCCATTAACTCACTGGGTGAACTGAGTCAAGTCACTCTTTTTCAACCTCAGAGCCCCATCTGTAAAATGGGAACAATGGAAAAAAGGTTGTTGTGAGGGTGAATTAGATAAGGACTATAAAGCACTTTGAACACTGGAATCACTAAAGAAACGATAATCGTATAAACCAGTGCTTTCCAAACAGGAAGTATAACTCCTAATTACTTAAGAAGCTGACCAGTTCAATTAGTAAGCCTACCTAACTCATTCCAATTAATCTTAGGCTGCAACCCACTAGCTTCTGAGTTAGCCCCAAAGAGTTTTAGTAGAGTCAGTGGCCAAGGACTGCACTTTAATATTGAAGAATCCTACTACAAAACTAGTTTATTGACTTTTTTTTGTTGAGCTGAAGCAGAGATTTGTTCTCAGCATTCCTCTTGCAGACTGGCAGCATTTGCCAAGTCAACTTCTGTCTTCCAAGATTATGGACACTCTCGGTAACAAGGTTCCTCATCTTGCTGCAGGACAGGAACTGGCACCTCTCCATGAAGTAAATTCTTGATTGGAATTCAAAAGGTGTTTTCTAATCAAGCTATTAAGGACATTCTTGAACTCACCAACAATAGGGATTTTTATTCGTTGTAGTTTACAAGTTCAAAACAGCTTAGTAGTTTCTGCATGAAATGGTGGTGCTAGAAGACATTGTTTGGCAGCTATTCACAAATGGTTGCATTCTCCAAATAGGAATTTTAGATATCATTACATAAGGATTAATGCATGCTCCATTCATGATAGGACTGCATACAAAGCTGGATAAAATAATAACTGATGCTACATTGTAGATTACATACTTTGGAATTTAGATAAAACCAACCCTACCTTTTAGGTCCAAGCTTTATTTTTCAAAACAAACAAAAAGATACCTTCAAAATAATCATTAGTTTGAAAATTAATTTCCACATGCACTTTAAGTAAGCTCAGTGTCCTAAGAGTGTTCTGGGAGCATTATTACACAAGTATGCTTTTACTTATCCCCATTTGCTCAGGATACTAGGACGTGTTTCGAGTCCTGGCCAAGTGTGCTTCATTAATTCTATATTTTAAAACAAGTTCATCCTTACTGGGGTGTAATACAGGTAGACAGTGGCTCTCTTTGTCTGGGCTCTACCAACTTGGCTTGCTTTCTTCATTTATATCAAGCTATAAGGCCTGATTAGTTCTGTGGTCTATTTCTATTTACTATGCATCTTTTAACCCTAGGTTTTGCACCCTACAGAGCAGACAGAGGATAAAAACACACGTGACATTGGGTCACTGTGGCCCACTTTGACCCACTTTGTACCAGACCTCACCTGCATATATGTGCAAGCACCGCCAGATGTTAGCATCTGCTGTGGCCGAGCACACACAGCCCTTATCAGGTCTGCCATGGCTGGCCTTCAATGGCCACCTATCATAGCAGGGGGACAGGGCACAGTGCAGTGCCGGCTGGCTGCACGTTTGTGCATCTCCCCACCCTCCCCAGTGGCCCGGCTGTGGGCATGTTTGTTGTGCAGCCCAACCAAGATCATGTCTGCCACTGCTTCCCAGTCTGTGTCGGGCTCCTGCCGCATGACCGTCACTTCTGTTTCCACCAAGAGAAAGTAAATTCTTTAATGTTGCCCATATAAATCCAAATTAAACATCTAACAGGATTTGAATTAGTACAGCCCACCTCACTGAAGAAACAGAGTTTGCTCCAACCATTGTTAGAATGAGAGAATTATCATCATGGAACCTCCTTTTAGTTTATTTGTCCCACTTGTGAAAATTTGTGTACTAGAGTGCTGTAAAGTTTAGATCAGAGGAGAAACTTAAAGCACAAACCTTCCCCCCCAACCACTCCGAAAGTCGCAGACTTGATCTGAAAATTCAGAATACATCAGGAAAAAGCAACTGGACAGTGGAGGAGCATTTGAACAAGTTACTGAGGAAAGCTATGGAATCCTAAAAGTAGGATGGACACAAACTCTGCAGAGGTTATCTTGGGGTGTGTGTATGTATGTATGTATGTATGTATGTATATATATGTATATATGGTTTTCTAATGGTTGTATCTTTTTAGGTTTGGCCATGGATGTTGCCAGTGCCTGAATAAATGAATATACATATTCATTTATTCAGGCACTGGCAACAGCCATGGCCAAACATAAAAAGATACAACCATTAGAAAATACAATTAATCACAGCAAATATCAACAGTTTATAATAAAATTCTATAAAACCAAATTAAAACTACTATAACAAAATATTCCTTAATAGACTCCCCATCTTCCAGTAATTAAAAACATAATAAATCTCCAAGTTATCGTTTAAAGTCTATTTGTGGAAATACAGAGATAACAGAGGAAAGCCTCTATCAAGGAGAAACCTCTACCAAGGCGAGTATCGTTTGGCCAATTCCCAAGCCAGACATGCCATCTGGTGAATAGACTCTGGGGCTTTCGTATTTAATAATCCCTGGAAAAACTGGCACGGAGGTAGGTACTCTTTATTACGAATTGAAGCAGGAAAATGCAATTCACGTAAATAATAATTCAAGGGGCATTCAAAGAGAAAATGAAAAAGATCCTCGACCCGCGTTTTACAACATCGACAGAGCCTACCCTCGTAGGGGATACCTGGTCTCCTGCCCCGGACAACCCCAGTGAGTAAAAGATCAAAACGTAAGTATGTAATAACCCTACGCTGTTTAAAATCCAAAGTGCCAGTGAAATAAAATTCCAAGCCCCAGGAGGTTTTATATAATTTAAAGTAAGGTGTACTCTTAATTTTAGAAATAAAAGCCAGATCACATTGCATGACTTGATCCTTCAATCGCCTCTTAATTAGTAACTTCCTCCCCAAGTCTGAATACATTTGGAGCATTGGGCAAGAGTAACCCAATTGCTGAAACAAACATTGAGCTTGAATAAGCCAGGTCTTAGTAACGGCCCATGTCCTTGCTTCCATGAAACACCATTTAGGTAGGCGATATTCAGCCATGTCCTGTAAGCGCGACCAATATGATGCAACCGCCATGATTAGCTTGTGGGCCAGGGGGTACACCCCTAGCTCAGCACACAACATTTCTGCCGGGGTACTTTTAGGGACCCCTAGAATAGCTCGGAGAAGAAAGTTCTGGCACAATTCTAGCTTATCCAAGGCCCCCGCACCCCATATTTCAGCCCCATAAGTTGTGGCCGAACATAATTTATGTCCATACAGCCTAAGTGCCGGGGCAAGGAGGCGTCCACCGTAAGTTCTCCAGAACCTTAGCAGGCCTTTTACATTTTGATTAAATTTAAGCTTTACTGCCTCTATAATGGGAGGACCAACTTCCAGATGCGGAAAAAAAAACAAGATACCGATATGCAGCAACCTGCTCAATTTGATGACCATCCATGATAGCGCCGAATTTTTTTCGCCCATTAGAAACAACCATCGTTTTTGATTTCTCATAATTAATGTTTAAATGGGAATCTTGGCAAAAGTTTGACACTTCATTTAACATACACCTCATGCTTAACACAGAGGGAGACAGAAGGACCATATCATCTGCAAAAAGCAGGATCGCGATCCTCTGCAGAGATTATTTGGGTATAATTAATGCTGCCTCTGCCATACAGTTCTATAGCCATCTCATTTTAGTTCTTGGAAAAGGTGCATGTTGGGGAGAAAGTTTGTCAATTAGATAGAAGTCTTTCTGACAAGATTGGGGAATAATGGAGGTCAGAAAGTTTCGTGAAGTCAAGGTTTAATGTAGGTTAGGTGCAGAGGTAAGGCAGGATAAGAGCCTAATGAGAAACAGAGATTAATCAGTTCATTAACACTGACATAAACTTAGTATACGTAGCTCTATAAAGAACTAGTATCGGTCTGCTCTACACTGCTGTGGATTCAAACTGAATTAGCAAAATGCATGCAGACTTCCAGAGTAGTACACGAAGTCCACATGACCAAGTACCAGAGTGGCTACCTGAGAAAATGGAGGCACAAAGAAGACCAACAGAACAGAAAACACTCACTTGACTTAAGAAGGATTTCAGAAGTGTTTCTAAGGTGCAGCAACAACAAATGACTCAGTTTGAAATCAAAGAATTTATTTGGCAATTCCTTTCTGTGCCCTAAATTCAATCAGCACAGTATGAATATCAGATGTATTACATGATATCTTGAACAAGTCTGATCTCATTTACTCTGAAAGAGACCCAATCCTGAGAACTACAGATTACCTTTAACTCTCACTACTATGAAGGGGAACTGAAGATGTATCTAAAAGGATAAAAATCTTATGTTGATTGGGTCCAAAACCTGTTGTCTTCCATCACAAGGTAACTATTTGCCAGGTACTAGTAGTAACTAAACTGCCGAACATTATATTCATACTGTTGTTTAAAGACGCTTATGTGCACTGTTTATTGAACTAAGTCTGGTCAGGACCATGCTTCAGGCCGGGCTGGCGCCAAAGCCGGCCCTGTCCCCGGATCATGGTTGTGCTAACCATGGTTCCAAGGGTGAGGCCGGCCTCAGCCCTGGAATATCGGTTTCCCGTCGGAGGTTCACTGGGGTGAACCTCTGGCGGGAAACCTTCAGACCACAGGGCCTCTCTTCCACCACAGGGGATTGACTGTGGTTAGAGGGAGGCTCGTAACATCTGAAAATACCCTACGAATGCCCTGTAAAAAGGACTGTCCTTTAGTAATTGGATCACACCTGCAAGGAGGAAGAAAAATGTTCAAGAGGAACCAACAGATTGATAACATAGTAACATACTTGGAGATCTTTTGTTTTTATGCAAAAATATTTTTGGAAGAATTCTTTCCTATGTAAATATTTATTTCACTAGTGTCAGGACACTGCAAGGAAGGCTCCAGCACTCACCAATCTGATAAAAGCAGTAACCAAGTAGGCCTCGAACCATTTATTTGACCCCCCACAAAAAAACGAGTGGATTGGTTTGTTCTCTGCTTTACACTTAATGCAATGTAGATGTGCTGTCTTGGGTAGTAGGTTTTTCCTACTGTTAATGCCCTTGGGGCAAGAACCTGCCTTTTAAGAAGGCAGACATGCACACCTACTGTACTGTAGAACAAAACTTCTACTTACCTTGAAGAATCTTTTTCTGTCCTTCAAATGATTTTACTATCTTTATTCTTTTCTGCTCATTATGGTCCTTACTGCATGTTCACATTTGGCAATTAGCATAAATCATCTCTGTAGCAACTCACTCTTGAAAGTCTACTACTTTGTAAGAACTAACACTAACTTCCTCTCAAGGGCATGAATTTGAAATACAGATTAAGAGTCTAAAGATCATTTAGAAAGTGATCCAAAGATAATTCTTCCCAAAAGAAATTGTTTGGAAAACTGGCCTAACAAATCACTAAAGGGTAATTTCAGACGTGACGAAATCGCCGTTCACCACAGTGGACCACAGTGAATCCCCTGTGCTGGCCGTGCAAGCCAGTTTGCTCCCAGCCAGATGTTCACCACAGCGAACACCCGGCCAGGATCAAATTGACGTCAGAGGTCCAGAACCGTGGTTAGATTGACCACGAGTCCGGGCCTCAGGGCCTGAACAATGGTCAGATTGGCCATGATCCAGGATGGGCCGAAGGTAACGTCTGTTACCTTCAGTCCAGCCTGCATCGTGGCCCCAACCATGGGACGGGATCGGGTGCAGCAGCTGCATTGGCCACTGCATCCGCCCGTCTCCCCGATGGCAGGCAGCCACGGGATCGTGGCCATGCGGCCACAAGTTGCACCGCACAGCCCCGCCCCCTCCCCAATCCCCCTCAAAGATCAGGCCGGCACGTCTAAAGGGCGGACGGCCTGATCACTGATCTGGATCTGATACTGATCCTGGTCCGTGGTTCAGTGTGGCGGGCCTCCGAGCCCGTCACGTCTGAAATTACCCAAAGATGTCAGCACGCATATATAAAATGGATTCATGTAGAACTATAAATCAGGGACTAGGTTTATGGACAATAATATCACCCCTTCCATTTGGAAACAATGAACTAAACTCCCTTCTTTAATGGCAAAAGTTTAATAAAGTTCAGATTTACACAGTTCAGATTTACACACACACACACACACTCCTAAGACTTAGCTCCAACAACTGTACACATGCAATTCTTTAGTAAGCTATTTCTTTAGTATACTAACTCAGAATACGTGTTCATTTTATTTATTTAGATTTTTACTCCACCCTATCTCCTAAGGCTCAGGGTTATGCATGTATATATGTGCGTATATACATACATAAAATAGACAATAAAACCCATTAAACTAATAATACACCCCCTTTTCCCCACCGCCCCAGATCAATCCCTGCCCATTAAATGCCTGGCCAAATAAATAGGTCTTACACTATCTCCAGAAGCCACTCAAACTACAGCTTAGGCAAACCTCCAGGGGGAAGGGAGTTCCAAAGCTGTGGAGCAGCCACCAAGGACACCTCTCTCTATGCCTGGAATGTCCAGACATGGGCTAACAATGGAACTTGCAAGAGGGCGCACTTGGCAAATCTTAAGAATCCACAGAAGGAAATATGGAAGGCAGATCTTTAGATATGTAGGGCCCAGGCCATTTAGGACTTTATAGGTCAAAACCAACACCTTGAATTGTGCCCAGAACACTACTGGAAGCCAGTGTAGACTCTAAAGGACCAGTGTTACGTGCTCCCAGACACCCACCCCTGTCAAAAGGCAGACCGCCACATTCTGGACAAGTTGCAGTCCCTGAATAGTCTTCAAGGGCAGACCCATATACAGCACATTGCAGTAGTCTAGCCTCGAGGTTACAAAGGCATGGATGACAGTGGTCAGATCCTTATTTGAAAAAAAGGAACACAGTCTTCTCATCAAATGGAGTTGGTGAAAGGTACTCCTGGTCACCGTCAAGAGCAGATGTTCTAGACGCAGCCCAGGATCCAGGAGCACCCCAAGACTACAGACCTGAGTAACCAGGGGAGGCTGAACCCCATCAATGATGGGTGCCCCAATGCGCCCAGGTCACAGGGCCAGCCAATCAACATCACTTCAGTCTTGTCTGGATTCAGTTTGTTGGATTCAGTTTGTTGGCATAGGGAACTGCATCCAGTTCCCTATGGCAGCCAGGCACTGAGTAAGCACCAAGACCGCAGGACCTGGGTCGGATGAAAAAGATAGATTTAAATGTCATCCTGCATATTGATGGCAGCACACCCCAAATCTACACACAATCTCAACCAGCTGCCTTAGATATACATTGAACAAGGAGGAAGACAGGATGGAACCCTGCGGGACCCCAAAGGAGAGGGCATGGGAAGAAAACAAAATTACCCTTCACCACCTGCTGAAATCTCCCTAACAGGAATGAGCAGAACCATTCTCAAGAAACATCCCACAGGCTCCTGCCGGGTCCCACAGTCATGTCATCAACGCCTCATGATCAACTGTATCAAAGGCCGTTGAAAGCTCCAACAAGGTACAATTTCCCCTTTCGATTTCTAGGTGTTGATCATCAACCAAGGCCACAAGCGCGATCTCAGTACTATACCCAGAACAAAAGCCAGAATGACACAGGTCCAGGAATCTGAGTCCCTGAATCTCCCAGGCAGCCACCCATTCAATAACCTGCCCTAAAAAGGGAGTTTAGGGACAGTGCGATAGCTGTCCAAGCAGTCAGCATTAAGTGATATATATTTTTTAAAGCAGGAGCTGAACAACTGCCATTTTAAGGGCATCAAGCACCCTCCCCTCCCATAGGGATGTCTTGACAACCCCAGACAGTAGAGAGATGGCTCTTGTTTGTTCCTTTTTTTATTTTCAAAATTAGTTTGGTAGTTTTAAAGTTGTAAATTTGATAATTTCCCATATTAGTCTATGGGAGATTTCCTAATATCATGCATGCACATTACCATCAGCTGGCCAGCAGAGGGTCTGAAATGTGAACAAGGACCAGGCAAGATAGCACACAACCTGCCTTTCAAACTCCTGGGTCAGGACTAGTAGGGTGGACTAGAAGGGTTTAACTTGTGGACGGGGAGAGTGGTGCTGTGAGCAGGTGGATCATTGGGGGAACATCCCAAGACAGACTACAAGTTAGAATTTCCTAGTTTGGGGACTCAGGTGGGCAGGAAAAAAAAAACCTCTGCACATCATCCTGGGTGTGCACTTAGTTGCTGATTCAGCAGCTGCAAGCCTGAGAAAGCAGCACACCACACACACACACACCACTGCCCCCAGGCTGTATCCTTTAGCATGATACTAAAAGTAAGGATCCACCAAACAAGCAGATCACCACCTACGTGAGAGAAAACCGTATAGGATCAAGACAGACCGGAACTGGTTTTTTTGGTACAGGAATTTGAGAGAGAAATCGAAAGACGCATTCTTTTTGGAAGCAGCCATGTACAGGCAGAGAGATGGTGGATCCGATAGGCTCATATTATGCAGAGCCAGATTGTGACACAGAGCAAGCAGATCACAAAGATGTGGAAACAATTTAGGCTAGCACCCTTGGTGCGTCCCAGAACTCCAAGATTTGAAGTTGTTCCAACCCCAAGAAAAGACTAAATAAAGAACCAGGAAGTGGAGAGATAGTACCCATTTTGAAAATTATGGGGGGGGGAGGGGGTCACCCCAGAGGTAAATCAAGACCACCATTTGACAGAGGCGACACCTCCAACCCCGAACATACATTCTTTGCTGCAATTCAAACCCCCATGCCCCCCAAGGCAAGTTAGGGGGCAAAATTGTCTAGCACCGGGGAAATGACCACTCACAGACAAACTGTAGAGGTAGGTAAAGCAGAACCCGCCCCAGCTCCGACATGGCACCAGCAATTAAGTCTCTAGTTCCTGCCCCCCCCCCCAAAAAAAGTTACTAATGACTGATGTTGATCGTGTCACACCATCAAAATGGAGGGGTGGTGCGCTGAGGGAGTGTGTGCCAGGTGTCCTGGGGAGGGGCCAGACACTACTGGGGCGGAGGAGTGAGCAAGAGTGTAGACTGGCTCTGGGGAGAGAGTGTGAAGAATGAGTTGTTAGGGTAGTGTGAACACTGGGGCTGTGAGAGGGGGTGCATTGGGGGTTCTGGGGGAGAGTGATAAAATACAGTGAGACAGCAGTATGGAGGGCTGGGGCAGTGCAATGGGGTGAAGAATGTGGTGGGTGAGTGTGAAATGGTAATAAGGGGGTGCTGAGGAAGCATGATGGGGTACAGGGTAACCTGGGTAAGAGACTGGGTGAGGGTGGGGGAATAGCGGAAATGGGTGTTAGGAAGCAGGTAAAGAGATTTGTGGGTGGCAAACGTTTTCCTGTAGCCACAATTTGTCCTCCAGAATGAGTAAGCATAGGAGATGGATTTTCATCTTCATCATTTGTATTTTTAGTTTAGTTTACTTTATTTACGGCCATCAGCCAAATACTAAAATCCAATTAAGAGAAACCAATTAAAAAGAAAATATATACAACTCAACATAAAAGTAACCCAACAAAATAATTACAACATGTCAGGTTCAGGCAGAAACACAGCATATCATATCAATGACCTCATCAGACTTTATTCCACAGTCTCAGAATTGAGGAAAATATCCAGTTGCTTTGGTGGACGATCTCCGCCGGGAGATGGATGCAGGATGTTCTACATTCTTGATCCTGCTAGATCTCTTGGCCGCTTCCGATACCGTGGACCATGGGTTGCTGTTGAGATGGCTGTGAGACCTGGGGGGTCTGAACGGGACTGTCCTTGGGTGGTTTCGCTCATTCCTCTCGGGGTGAAGCCAGCGGGTGGTGCTGGGAGCTGAAATATTGAGCCCCCGGGCCTTGAACTGCGGCGTTCCGCAGGGATCGATTCTATCTCCGCTATTGTTTAATGTGTATATGCAGCCCCTGGAGATCGTGAGAGGGTTCAGGGTGCGATGTCACCAATATGCTGACGATACCCAGCTGTACCTCTCGTTTTCGACGGACCCAGGACCCGCTGTCTCGTTGCTTTCCCAATGTTTGGAGGCTGTGGCAGATTGGATGTGGCAGAACAGACTGAAGCTCAATTCTGATAAGACAGAGGTGAAGGTGGTGGGTAGGGCGAGGGAGGTGCCGACCCGTCTGGGGTGGGGGGGGCTGCCCTCCCATAGCCCAGCAGGATCGGAGTCTGGGGATGGTTTTGGATCCGGACCTCCATCTGGATCAGCAGGTGGAGGCGGTGGCTAAAGCCGCCTTTCGCCAGCTGTATCTGTTACGGAGGTGTGCCCATACATCTCCGGGCCTGACCTGGCCACTCTTATTCACGCCTTCATCATCTCAAGGCTAGACTACTGCAACGCGCTCTACGTGGGACTTCCCTTGATTCTGGTTCGGAGGCTGCAGCTGGTGCAGAATGCGGCAGCCCATCTCCTTACAGGGATGTGGCGACGGAAGCATATTACACCTGTGCTCCACGCTCTGCACTGGCTGCCTATAGCGTACCGAGCCAGATTCAAGGTGCTGGTGTTGGTCTATAAAGCTCTATATGGTCTGGGCCCCATAAACCTTGGGGACCGCCTCGCCTTCCGCACCCCAGGGCGGCCCCTGCGGTCTGCTGGGGGCACCTTCCTGGAGGTTGCACGTTTTAAATGAGGGGCCACGATGGAGAGGGCGTTCTCAGTGGCCAGGCTGCGGCTTTGAAACTTCCTCCCGGAGGAAGCTCGCCTGGCCCCGGGTCTGATGGCTTTTCGCCGAGCCTGTAAGACCTGGCTGTTCGCCCAGGCCTTCGGAGGGGAGGGTGGGAGGGGAGGGGAAGGGAGGAATTTTCGGGATGGGGTGGGGGCGGGTAGTTTTAATTGTTTATAACTGATGTTTTATGTATTTTAGTATTGTTTTATTTGTTGTGAGCCGCCCCGGGATGCCGTAGGCATGAGGGGGCGGCCAATAAATATAAAAAAATATAAATAAAATTACCTTAGAAATCCCTTTCCAAATCAGCATTTATACTTCAGAGAAAACCTATCAAAATTTAAGGGATCCACAATTAAATATTCAGGCAATACCTGTTGGAATAAATGTAAGTCCATTATTGATTCTGTAACTACTTAGTTACAAATTTGCTAAACCTTCTAAAAAGAGCTCTGACAGTATTGTCCCCAGCAAAGCATTCTTTTCCTCCTTGACTCCATCTTACAGTCCATTAGGGAGAAACCTTACTGCAGATCCTTCTAGCTGCATATACGAGCACTTAAAACGATTCCGACATCACTTTGCACGAGCCAAATAGTTTGGGGGTTTTTAAAAAAAAAAAAATTTAAAAAAACAAACTTCCAAGGTGTTAGTACAAGGGATCAAAAATGTTGTTCGCAAATCCACAGAAAATGGATAGTATCCTCTATTTCCTTAAGTACACAGGAACAAATTCTCAGATTATAGGGGATTTTGGCCCATCTCCCTTTCAGCACAGCTGTTTCCAATTGGTTTAACCTTAATTTGGTGACAGATTCCCTAAAGCGATGATGGGAAACTGCAGACAAATGCGGAGCCTGGGTATAATCTACCTTTATATATTTATACAAGGGTATTTATCTAGTTGTTTTAGCTACCGCCAGATCTTCCTGAGAGGATATATCCTGTAAGCACTCTTCAATAATCTGTTTCTAGGTAAAGGCAACCTCTGGCTATCCAGTAAAATATCCTCTAAACCAGCTCCTACAAGTGCTTTTTCTATATTGATAAACCATAACTGTTGTGCGGGATAGCCCCCTTCTGCTTCCAATATAACTTACTTTGGGAGCCTTAGCAGGGAAAACATTCTAATCTTGAGACATCATTTGTAAGTACAATCGTTTAATTCTGTAAATTGTAAAATCTAAAGTTAATTGTAAATATTTTACAGGAAAATTAATTGTTTATTTGCAACTATTTGATTATAAATAAAACTCTTTAATTATAAATACTTAAGAGTGTAAATGAAATCCTTTTTTGTGGATAAAATCCTTTTCTGTATGTTTTTTGTACAATGAGTGTGAGGATATAGGATAGCAGAGGGGCTGCTGTATGTGGAGGGGGTTGTGGCGAGAGAGATGTGGGCTGCTGTATGTGGGGGGGCTAGGGGCTGAGAGAATGAGGAGCTGTTGTATGTGGGAGAATGGGGGAGTGAAAATGAGGGGATGCTGGGGGGGAGGGAAGGGGGGAGACAGAGTATGGGGCTGCTCTTCAGGGGGAGGAGAGAGTAAGTGCCTAGGTCCATTCAAGGACATTCAGCCAGGTTTGCAGGGCACCAGCAGAGTGTGGTGCATGCCCATGACTAGGAGAGCAGGAGCTGCAGGTCAGGATTCCAGGGCACTGACAGAGTCGTATGAGGGCAAGTACCCACAGCTGGGACAGCAAGGGCTGCAGGTCAGGATTGCCACATTTCAGTACATGGTGTTGGATTCTAGTATATATGGCCATCCCCACCCAAGAGGCAGCTGCATTTCAGTACATGGCAAGGCTTTTAAATTCTGAAATTTCACTGTTCGGGTACTAAATATGGCAATCTGCCATGAAAAGGGGACTCAATGCATTGCGTTTTCAAAAGCAATGAAATTCTACATTCAAAGCCCTTTAGTTTAAGAGAGAAAATTCAAATTCAATCATGCTCCAAAAAGCATGAAAATTGTAAGTTAAGGCTCCCACCTTAATTTGTGCCATGTAAGGAATTGTAAAGTCTCACATACTGTGCTTGCTTACAACTTAGGCTCCATGCACTCACACTTTGCCTTCGTCTTTCAGCCCCACTCTTCCTCTGCAGGTTGGGGGCAACACTGAAGCTGGGGACGGGTAGGAGGAAGGGGGCAGTTTGCTGTCCCCTCACCGCCGCCTTTCCCTATATCCTTTCGTTTGGGATGGGGAGAACGGGACAGCCGAGTACTAGAAGAGTGTATATGGGGAAACAAGGTTGATGGATGAGAGATGCATATCCACAAACAAGGAAGGGGGCAGTGGAAAAGTGTTTTCATTGGGAGGGGGAAGCCAGGTGTTGGGGGATTATTTATGGAGGACAATGCAGAATTTGTTTTTATTTATTTATTTTATTTTTAAAACTTATATGCTGCCCCCTCCTGCCTCAGGCATCTCGGGGCGGCTCACAACATTTTAAAACATATTAAAATATACAATAAACAGCAATTAAAAAAGTATAATGGGAGATGTATATGCATAGACGAGGCTGGGGAACAGGCAAAGATGGGAGGAGGGGAAGTATGTATTGGGAAAGGGCACAGAGGTGTTGGGAAAGGTGTATATTTGCGGAGAACTCCATCCTCCCTCTAACCCACTAGACCCCACTCCCCTCACAGAGAACCCAACATTTCTGGGAAATACAATGAGCTGTATCTCTGATAGTGAACAGGCGTACGTGTGTGTGTGTGTGTGTGTGTGTGTGTGTGTGTGTGTGTGTGTGTGTGTGTGAGAGAGAGAGAGAGAGAGAGAGAGAGAACTCCATCCTCCCTCTAACCCACTAGACCCCACTCCCCTCACAGAGAACCCAACATTTCTGGGAAATACAATGAGCTGTATCTCTGATAGTNTGTGTGTGTGTGTGTGTGTGTGTGTGTGTGTGTGTGTGTGTGTGTGTGTGTGTGTGTGTAATGACAAAAAAAACAAAACTGGAGAAGAGGTGGAACAGGAAGGGAGGCTATAGGTAGTGGAATGACAGGGAAGCAGCTATAGGAACTGGATGAAATGATAGGAGTGCTCCCCATGGTATCCTATCACTCTTCTGAAACAATTACTTCACTCAGAACCTTGTCATTCTATGTGTTTGTCGTGGTATTCCTGCTGTCATTCCAGCCAGGTCCTTGCTGCTGCACCCTATATTTGTTCATTCTTGTCATTTGACCCATGTTCCCTGGTGCCTTCCTCATTATTCCACACCCTCTTGCCCACCCCATCCCAAAGATGCAGCTACGTCGTATTCTTTCACAGCTACTTACTAGGATCTGCGAATTAAAAAAGGATATATTTTCAAATTCACATTGCCATTGCCTCCATTTCTTCCAATGGGCATTTCATTTTATTAATTTAAATATGTTCCCAACTTTAAATGATTATTAAACATTTAAATAGCACTGTCCCCAGCTTTAGTGTTGCTCCCAACATGCAGAGAAAGAGGATTGGGGCTGAAAGACTACGGCAAAGGGAGAATACATGGAGCCTAACTTGTAAGTGAGCACAATATGCAAGAATGTACATCTTTACTGCTTACATGGCACGGACATCAAGGTGGAAACCTTAACTTACAATTTCCATGTTTTCTGGAGCCTGATTGAATTTGTAAGAGCTTTAACTTCTCTCTGAAACCGGAAGTTTTTTTAGTATAGAATTTCTTATGAATGAGAGAGCTTAGATGTTAAGAACGAAGGGGGGAAAAAATCAGGTCTTATGAGTCTCTTTACTTTTATTTTTCCGTTCTTTCCCAAAATACTAACTGCTTTTGTTAAATGCACTTGGTGTTCTGGGTACTCTGTACTTCTGAAAATCAGGCCCTAGGTTCTTCTTATTAATTATTAAGCATGTATATAGCACCAGCAATGTACCTGACACTTTACAATTGTACGAAAGAGACACGGTCCCTGCCCTAGCAGGCTTACAATCTAAGAGAGACCTGGGGGGGACAAAGGGGGAGGGAAACAGAGGAGGAGACAAGGATACATACACGAACTCACGAAGTCTCAAGTGCACATGCTTGGTTTAGTTACAAAGGTGTAGTTACGCATTTAATGTTACACAAGATATGATAATTCAGGATAAGTCAGCAAGGGGGCGAGGGGAACGAGGAGCTAGGGAAAGCTTGATGAAAGAGGTGCGTTTTGAGGAGGGATTTGAAGATTTGTAGGGAGGAAGCCGAGCGAATGTGTTCAGGGAGGGAGTTCCAAGCATGGGAAAAGGGGCAGATGTGCTTTGAGGAGTAGGGAAGTCGTGAGCAGGTGAGGGTGGTGTCAGAGGAGGAGCAGAGCTCCCAGACAGGAGTGTAGCAGGAAATTAGTGCTGAGAGATAGGGGGAGCAAGGCCATGAAGAGCTTTGTAAGTAAAAAACAGGAGTTTCTGCAGACTGTGTTCAGGAAGAGGGAGCCAGTGGAGAGAGGAGAGGAGTGGCTGTACGTAGTCAAATCAGCAGGCAAGGTGGATGACCTTGGCAGCAGAGTTATGAACAGAAATGAGAGGAGCAAGGAAGGCCAGTGAGACGGAGGTTACAATAGTCGAGGCGAGAGATGGGTATGGGTTTTAGCAGAGGAAACAGTGAGGAAAGGATGGATCTTAGCAATGTTGTGCAGAGAGAAGCCACAGGATTTGGCAACAGAATCAATCTGAGGTTTATAGGAGAGGGAGGAGTCAAAGATGAACCCTAGGCTACGTGTTTGAGGGACAGGCTGGATGTTGACCCCATCAACAAAGACAGAGAAGGAAGAGAGAGGGGAATGATTTGGGGGGGGGGGGAGGGAGGGGAGATGAAGGAAGGGGAACAGAGGGAAATACAAGGGGTGTAACATTCGCGAAGATGCGAGGTCTGAGGGACAGGCTGGATGTTGACCCCATCAACAAAGACAGAGAAGGAAGAGAGAGGGGAATGATTTGGGGGGGGGGGGGGAGGGAGGGGAGATGAAGAGTTTGGTTTTAGCCATGTTAAGTTTGAGCTGACGATGAGACATCCAGACAGAAATGTCAAAGAGGCAGTTAGTGAGGCGAGACTGGATAGAGGGGGAGAGAGAGGGAGGGGAGAGACAGAGTTGGGTATCATCAGCATACAGATGGTACTGAAAAGAGTGTACAGAAAGAAGAGAAGAGGGTCAAGGACGGAGCCTTGGGGAACTCCAACCAAGAGGGGAACAGAAGTAGAAGAGGCACCGAAAGAGACATTATGAAGGATCAGTCAGACAAATCCTCCTTTTAGTTTTCTTATTACTCTTGATCCACACCATCTAATTTCCTCATATGAAACATTTCCTGTAGCAGTACAGGCTATTTATTGGCCACGGCTTGAGCTTTAAATCATCATCATCATCAATAAATGTATTTGTCATGACCAATGGTCTTGACAAAGACAATAAAACTGACAGACAGGTACCAAAACATCGCATGACCAAGAAAAAGGGGAAAAATATGAACAACAATCCTCACAGACTTAAAATAAACAAATGCATAAGAACAGTGTCCGCCCCCCACGAACATACCTACACAGGAAAAGTTGAGTAAAAACCAACCACTGCAGTACCTTATTACCAATATCAGATTCTCCAAAAATAAATTCCTCAGTGTCATCGCTGCTGCAAAAAAATTTAGCCACTTGAGCTGTAATAATAGAATCAGAATCACGAAGTAATTTTAAAGTAATTGCAGCAGAGCGGTTCCTGATATTAGACAAAATTTGCTCTAATAAGGCCATTCTGATATCATTAAAAAGAACATTCCTGGATAACGTGTCAGAGTTTCAACTTGAGCTAGCATACAACACTTGCATACCCTCAGAGCAAATGGGATATTTGCCAGTCTCCCTTCAAGGACTGCCAAGGGTATTAAGCCCTCCCTCGTTAACATAAAAGCTCTCCTGTTATGGATAATGTAGAGAAATATGTAGAACAGTTGTCTGTGTAGGGTAACGTGAGATAAAATTCTGACACTTTTTGCACTCTAATAGCTGCTGAACGAGACTGCAGATCCTGGTCTCTGATCCTTTGCCTTATTTGTGAAAGGCTATTCTCATAGGATAGATTGGTAAAATAGCCAGAAGAGAAACCCAGTTGTTGGAGCCAGATATTAACATATTTTTCCCAGGGACCTCTTTTGGTAGATAGGCCTGCTAAATAGACCAAGTTACTTTGCAAGCCATACTTTAGTCGAAGCCAGAATTTTAGTGTAGTAAGCTTCACCAATGGATTCCAAAGTTATAAGACCAAGGTCTACTCTCATCAATACAAGTGGGCATCCTCTTGGGACTTGTGCTTTAAACCATATTTATCTCTTTCATTTCAATCTTGCTCTCCCTTCCAAATATTTCTAAAGATGATGTAGTATTTCAAGAAAAAAAAGGGAAAACCAAAAGATGAAAATGGAGAGAAATGACACAGTTAAAGTGATACACAGAAAAGAGAATACCCCTGAAAAAGTAATCTATTTGCTAACTGAGTAATACCCACGTTTGAGTACCTTGTCAGGTACCCAATCGACTACTGGATTACAGATCAGGTATCTGGAAACTAAAAAGAAAAAATTGGTACCAGAAATTACCATTTGATTTATAAAGAATTTCTTTTCTAAAAAAAGTTTCTGATTACTAATTGAAATACTGGGAGGGAAAGCAGAGAAGTTGGGACTGGACGTCGACATTCAGGGGCATGTGGTATCTAAATACGGTCAAAATCAGGTATCAATTGGTACCCAATGTTGGGTCAATTCAGGTACTGGAAATTCAATGGGTATACCTGTTTTTGTGGGTATTCGTTTCAGCTCTAAAAATTTAACAACTGCATGAAAGAAAGGATATAAAAATATGAGTAACATACAGCAGTAACAACCGTTTGTTTATTTAGATCTACACCCTGTCTTTTTCAGAGGAGTCAAGAAGTTTTGTAATTACTGCATAATATAACAATGAAATTATTCATTAATAGTCACATTTTTAGTCGCTGGTAGAAAAACCAGAATCATGGGGTTTTTTTTTAAAAAAGGATAAGGACTTGTAGCAGGGTGAACCTGAGTGTCTTCACTGCATCTGGCTTCCTGAGGCTCAAAGGGCTCAAAGGGCTTCCTGAGGCTCAAAGGGCTTGAGCAACTCAGGTGGGGCTGCTAGGGCTAAGTGTGACATCTGGTTGGTTGTGAGCTGGTTAGGTGCCCATAGCAATTAAGCCTGGGCACCTCACTGGGAGGCTTATAATGGGCAAACTGGAAGAAGCTGCCTACAGCCTAGGGTTATGTTCCAGGGTGATCCCTGGAACAAGGGATGCAGAGTACAAATCTGTATTTCTGTTGCAGCGTTCTATGTAAACGTTTGCTTGAGTTTGTAATTTGCCATCCACTGCCAAGTGGGAGCCCCAAGTGGAGCAACAGTGTTACAATAAAGGAGCTGTTGCTTAAGGAAAAGTGCACCTGGCAAATATCTTCAGCCCTACATTTAAGTATGTACAGTATATTTTAAACCCACATACCAAAAGGTTCGGTTTAGTATTATGACAATTTACTTGCTATATCACACTTATTTCCTGAGTCGTTTCCAGTGTGTTACAAGAATAATCCCTACCAGAATTGGTGCAAATGTGACACACACACACCCACACACCCTCCCCTACACTGTAGATAAGACTGCTTCTGGTATATTTCCATTGTACTAGTCAAACCTGAAGGCTTAACACAGTTTGTTTCCTTTTCTTCTTAAAAACCACCACCACCACCAAACTGGCAGACTCTTGCACAGCAGGAATCTCACCAATACTTACAGTTCAGCCACAACACAGGGTACAAGGTGGCAAATTTTCTTCTAGGCTTGGGGCAAAGAACAAGGTCAAAGACTGCCCTGACGCCTTCCCCACAAAATAAATAATTCCAAATAAATGTTTATCATATCAAAACATTTAGTCGTATTAAAATTACGTTTAACAACTATGTTTGTAGATGAAGAGCTGACATTTTTCATTCAGCTTGTTTTAATGCAAAAGCCAGCTACACCAATCAGCCCTATGAACAGCTGTATTTATACTACCGAATATTCATTTAAATATGCAAGTTTTAACCAGTTCAAATAGAAAGTGCAATTACATCTGTCCGAATATGGTCTCTATGGAATTCACCATAAATATGCAGCTAACACAAACTCTTCTACTCAATGGTTCTTGAGATGGAGTGACTTTTCTGGTCATGCACTGCCAGAAGTACGGCAGACACTAACAGAGGCTGGACCTCCCCTGCCATTTTTTCTCATCACTGCCCTGACAGCAAGATGATACCTACAGAGCTGTTCAGATGGCAGAGATTAAACTCTTTGTGGACACAAGCGACTCGAGGTACAAGAAATGTAAACCAGCTAAAGGTAAGCTTTTTGCCCTATACAAGATTTGGACACTCACAGAAGTGCTGAGCACCCTCACAGGCGGTGATGTTTTCTACCCCAATGGTATGGTAATGCAGAAGTTGCTTCGGAGAGGGTACAAGAGGTGTGTGCTTGATACTTACAGTTCAAATAGAATCGTTCATGTATTAGGGGGGGTTATGCGAACCGAGAGGGATTTCCAACACCACAGCAGCTGAGACTGTGCGAGCCGCAGATAAAAGCAGGTAGTCACAACATGCAAAGACCAACTACTTTCGCTTTCAATTTTCACTATAGGCACTCAATATAGTATGCAGTTTCCTCAATAAATTCAGCATTATATGCATAGCAAAACATTATTTCCAGCCATCATGTGCCAGCAGGTACAAAACCAGTTATGAACCTCTGTGGGTGGGGACAGCAGGCACTGGACCGCCTCCTGGAGTCGTAACATCCCAGAAGATGTTAAGATTAAAGAAACAGCTGGTACAGCTTCTTCCAATGGTTCACCACAGCTGTGAGTTCTGACAGGAGGCAAGATACTGAGAAGGGGTGGGGGGTGAAGCACCGCAGGGAAGAACACCTGCCCATTTATTAGGCTTGTCATGCTAAACCTGTGAGTGGAGGCTGCCCAAACACATAAGAAATACGCACAGGGGCTACTAGTCCAGGAGCACATTCCATCTCGTGGGCTACTTCGGGAAGGAAACATATGGGTGCGTTTACTGTGTTGGGTAGTGTCTGTAGATTGAGCGCGTGTTTCTCACAAAATGGCGTCATACACCCTGTGTGATGTCAAGATGGTGGCTGTGCAAAAATGAATAAACAGTTATATCTCAAAAAGTTCTTGGCCGATTTTAATTTTCTAAACATTTGAAAGTCAGCATAATTTTCTATAATAAATATTCTATCAATTTTTCCTGATTACAGTTATCTCATAATAACCATGAGAAAAAGAAATTAACTTTTTAATGTGAAAGTAAACGCACACAAGTTACACATTCAGCATCAATAAAGTATCAATGTTCATTAGCCTATACAAGATAATGTGTGTTGTACTTCGAAGTAAATCACTATCATTGTCACTGTCTGTTGCTGTTAACTTGGCATTGTCACACTTGTCCTCGTCTCCCTTACACAGACACAGTTCTATGCAAGACAAAGCATGAGCACGGCCTTTATAAGGCGGTGCATGTTGTCCTTACACAGACGAGCACTTGATTAGCTCTAGAATGGCTTGTGGAACACAAGGGAGAGTGCACATCACAGGCACAAACTGTTGCCCATTGAGCTCCCACCCAAAGTCAGTTACAGGTGGCAGGTTTGGATGGGGCATGTTTGCACAGTGCCAATCCATTGCCTGATAATGTGCTCGCAGGATAGAAGGTAGTAGCAATGCTCTTGTGGGCGGCAAATTCTCACCTTGCATATCCTTTGTGGAAAACATCCACCATCTCAGCAATCCAACTGAACGTATCTTTGTGAGGGGGACATACACTTTGCAGGTGAATTGTTCAATTGACTGTAAGGTATTGTCCATTAGGATTTTTGCACTTCCAAGACATAAGGCTGAGAGAATATCATCATCTACAGTTTTAAAGGCCTTCCAGTTTGAAACTTTTCCATTTCTAGCTAATATTCCCGTCACATCACACCCCGACAGTACATGGAAGCCAGGTAGAGAAGCAATAACCTTGGTACCTAGTGAGTTACCTATGCTATTAAGCTGTATCATTCGTTTCCTGCTTCCAAAACCTGTAGCAAACATGGTGTCAACTGGGAGGAAAGAATACCATCGCAAGGCTAGCACAAATACATCTGTGTCTGGAGAGAATACATGCAATTTTGTTGCACCTTGGGCAGCAGCATTGAGGAAATGTAGAATCCATTTCGTGTCTGCCTCCTTGCGACTGCTTCGTACCAAGCCAACATCAATGGTGTGCAATGATTTTGCTTAATTGCGCCATGCTGCAACTGTGTGATTGCCCATAGCGGTTGTTTGCTGTAAAGTCTTCTGAGCCAAGTATGCTGGTAGTTCATCTTTAGTTTGCAGATGAGACAGCAATGTCTTCATGGACACATTTGCATGTTTGTGTCAGATATCCTATACTGAATAGACCTTGTTATACCTAGTCATTTCTTCCGAGTGAAAGACTTCAGTGAGTTTGGGATGTATGTGTCGAACACAAGGTGGACCTCATCGTATGAGGAATATTTAGCATGAAGTCATTTGTTGAATTCTACAGGAAGGACAAGGCATGTTTTTACGTGCACCTGTTTATCGAAGGATTGGACCTCAGCCATATCATCCTCAGCCATAACATTTAGGAGAGTTTTAAAAAAAATCCACTCATTACTGATAGCTGACAATACAAAAAGTAGAAAGGTATAAGCCATCAGTGGGCTAATGGTGGGCACCTGTCTGTGGTTCTTGCCAGAAATGGCTACCTGGGGGCATGTCCATAGTGGCTCCATCAGAAGCAAGAGATGTTGAGTCACCATTCCTGTTGCTGGAGCTTCCTGGGGGCCATGGGAGCAGGAGGAATAGAGCCAAAGCTTTGATGCCAGGGAGGCGGGAGGGAGAGGAGGGAGTAGAGATGTGGGAAGTCATGCTATCCCAGGATTGGGGGGAAACCACAATCACTGTAATGTGTCCTGTGGCTCTTGGCAACATGAAAATTTGGATATATGGCTCTTGAGCTTGGGAACTTTGCCCAATCCTGGTATAAACTATCAGATTCCAATACATTTATGCAAGGTTAGGTTGCTGGCACATACCGTTACTATAGCCTTCTAAATGTGAGCCATATGTAAACTGATACAGTCTGCAAACAGCTCCACTGACTCAGCTGATGATTGTGATTGTGGCTTAGACAAGCAACATAAAGAGATAGACAGTTTCGCATTTACCATTCAGAACTATGCAAACAGCAGCAAATCTGTCATGAGTCATTTCAATTTTATCTCACCAATGCTTGGGATAGCTAACAGCAGATAGCCACTGGAGCTACTGGACTTGACCAAGTTATTTTTTCCATATCCATCTTTAAGTAATGGTGAAAGCCAGCCAGGAGACATTGGGGCCATTGCTGGCTGGAGTTGTCAATGCTTACCTTTGGAAGGGTAGGGTGTCAGACACTCTTAAAACTGCAATTGTCCGGCCATTCCTTAAGAAACCATCTTTGGATGCTGACTTTCCGGTCAGCTATCAGCCTGACTCTTACCTTCCCTTTTTAGCGACGGTTACTGAACAGGTAGTTGTCCAACAGCTCCAGGCTCATCTCAATGCTATCAGATTCCTGAACCCGTCTCAGTAGGGCTTTCATTTCGGGTATAGAATTTTCAAAAAGGACTGCTTGTGGCCTTGGTCGAAGACCTGCACCTGAAGACTGAAAAGGAGAATTATACCCTGTTCATCTTGTTAAGTTTTTTCAGCGGTCTTTGATATAGTTGATCACGAAGTGTTGCTGACACGACTGTGGGACCTGCCAGGGGTGCATGGGACTGCTCTGGAGTGGTTACGCTCCTTCCTGTAGGGGAGATCCCAGAGGGTGGTGATGGCCAATTGCTCGTCATCCTCTTGGAACCTCTAGTCTGTCTCCCCTCTTGTTCAGTGTGTACACGAGAGCCGCTGGGCGAGGACATTCAGTGGTTTGGGGTGAAGTGTCATCAGTATGCTGATGACACTCAGCTCTATTTCTCCTTTTCATCTGACCCAGGCCTGTCAGTCTCGGTGCTTACCCAATGTCTGGCTGCTGTCAGCGACTAGATGAGGATGAGCCAATTGAAGCTGAATCCAGACAATACTGAGGTGATGATAGTTGGCCGGCCTTGTGACCTAGAGGGAATTAGGACTCCTGCTATTAATGCAGTTCAGTCCCCTTTGGTCGATCAGATTTGCAGCCTTGGAGTGCTTTGGAGCCTTTGCTTCACCTGTATTGTCAGGTTGTGGCGTTGGTCAGGAGCGCTTTTTGCCAACACCATCTGGTGAGGAGGCTGTGGCCTTTTCTTTCTCATTTGGATCTGGCCACCATCATCCATGCTTTCATCCACCTCGAGGCTAGATTACTGCAATGCGCTCTATGTGGGGCTGCTCTTGACGACTGTTTGGAAACTGCAACTGGTTCAGAATGCGACAACTCACCTCCTTTTAGGGACAGGTCATCGGGAGCACATTACACCGGTGCTCCGAAGTCTGCTTTGGCTACCTATAGCTTTCCAGGCACAATTCAAGGTCTTGGTTTTGACGTTTAAAGAGTCTGGGCCCCACATATCTAAAAGATCGCCTGTTCTTCCACGGCCCATACAATAGGATGGGAGTGCCTCATTGTGGGTACCATCTGTTAGCCTTGTTCATATGACAAGGACCTGCAGAGGGGCATTCTCAGTTGGTGTCTCGGTGCTTTGGAATTCCCTTCCCCCGGAGATTCATTTGAGCCTGAGCGTCTTCCAGAGGCAGTGTAAGACTTTTTATTTGGAAAGGCATTTGGCAGGCAGGGATAGGGGAGGGGTTTGTGTGGTTTTGAGGTAAGGGTGTGGGGTGATATTGGGTGGGTTCTGTAGGGGGTAGGTTTTGTCAAGGTTTTAGGGGGGGTTGTATTAGTTTTAGAAGTTTTTATGAATTGTAAGCCACCCTGAGCTTTAGTGAAGGGTGGCATATACATTTAAATAAAATAAATTAATATCTGCCTCCATGTTGCAAGCTTAATTCTCTAGTTAGTGGGCAGCTGGCAAACTTTCAGTTTCTCTACATTTAACAAACTCAAGGCATGTCTATTAAAATGCCTTGCTTTTACAGCACTGTGTCCTGTAAAAACTTGCAACTGTATACACAAACAGCTGTGATGCAGAGGCTGCTGGGGACAGTGCAGTGCCAGAATTCCTGCATCAGTCACAGCACCAGACCCCACTCTCCACCCCTGAGCTGGGATTTGGTAAGAGAATTCAGAGCAACGAAGGCAAACTAGTCCATAGCCACCTTCACAGACACGTCTTAACATCAGCATTTTATTAGTAGGAAGGGTATGTCCACACCAACGGATGCAGTTACAGATAAAGAAAATAATTCACTTTCCTTTTTGTACACTGATTTGGTCATTACTGCTGGAAGCTGCAGTTATGAGCCAATTCCTATGCTGGAAACAGCAACTTGAATGCACATCCAGTCTGGATAGGAAAAAGGGGACATTCTATCTCAATTTTTATTTGCTCTCTCTTTTCAGAATGAGAAGAGTTTGTAGAAAAAGGTTAAATCAACCAGGAACAGAGAATGTCACTGCTGTAACAATAAAAAAATTAAGCTGCAAAAGGAGAATGCAAAGCAACAAGCCTACAAGCTTCTCTCTGTTTTTTGGAAAACACATTGAGAAAGGGGTACATTAATTGTCCTCTCTAACCTACCCAATGTGAGACTGATGGCTGTTGAAGAGTTGCCTTAGGACTGTATAAAAGTATTTTTCAATCAGACTCTGTGCAATACACACCCACATATCAAGGTCTGCCATACAGAATTAATTTCTTTCTTGCTGCAGATGGCAAATGTCTCCTCTTCCCTGCATACTCAGATGGCTTCTTCACCCTTTAATAGGGTCTTAACGCTCTTTTCTAACAGAGAAACAGAAATACAGCTTGCTGTTGCATTTTTGTAACCATTCATTTTTTGCTAAGAAAAAAAAACTGTGTTAATATCCACGAAGGGCATGAAATTTCAGATCAAAATCCGGAAGCCAAAAATATATATATATATATATATATCAGTCACCAGACTTTATCCTGATATTAAACTGTTCTTGCCCCACTACACCCATAAACCAGTTGCCAGTCTCAGTTTCTGGGTGCCAATGTCTTCCAGGTGCCTGCAAATTTCATGCCCTGGTGAAGTTCAGTTCTTTTTCCTTTTTCTTTACATACAGTATTACTAGTAGATCTGTGAAATTAAATCCATCTGGAGCAGTACATCAAGAGGAGCAGTACATCAAGAATAGGACTTGCACCATTTAACAAAAAAAATGAATAATAATTCTGTGCCAAACTGAAGATGTATAAGCATAAGATAATTACAACTTTACACTATATAACTATTTAAATTTTGATAATCACATGTTTAACCTTAGACCCTGACAGTCACGCTGTCGATGACCTTGTCCGAGATTGAAATATCTTGTTTGGGGAGGCCACTGACAGAGTGGCTCCAAGATATCCCCTGCCTCCTTTTCGTCACCGCAGGATCCCTTGGTTTACCCACGGGCTGCGGTGTATGAAGCAGGTAGGCAGGCGACTAGAGCAACGCTGGCGTCAGACTCACTCTGAATCCGACCGACTTCTCCATAGGGCCCATTTGTGGTCCTATGTTGAGGCTGTGAGGACAGCAAAGAAAGAATTCTTTGCTGCCCTCATAGCATCTGCAAAGTCACGTCCAGCGGAGCTGTTCTGGGTGGTCCGGGGGCTGGTCAGTCCGGCCTCCCTCCGCCTGGACGGGATCGCTCGAATCCAGAATAATTTTAACACCAGATTAGGGGCAGTAGGGGAGGAGCGCAAGGTTATGGAGGCACTGTCTGGTCCATCTTTCTGGGATGATTTTCAGGAAGTGACGGCAGCTGATGCTGTGGATGTTCTGGGGTCTGTTAGAGCCACTAGTTGTGAACGAGATCCATGCCCGTCCTGGTTGGTGAAAGCCTCCAGGGAAACCTTGGGGACGGTGCTGGCGAGGGTAATCAATGCGTCCCTCCAGCAGGAGAATTGTCACCCGGTCTCAAGGAGGCCGTGGTGCGCCCCCTGCTGAAGAAACCATCTTTGGATTTGGACGCACTCACCAGTTATCAACCAGTCTCTAACCTTCCCTTTTTAGGGAAGGTTATTGAACGGGCAGTGGCACTGCAGCTCCAGGTGCATCTGGATAGTGTCGGTTTCCTTGACCCTTTTCCGTCTGGGTTCCACCCCAGCTATGGCACAGAGACGGCACTGGTGGCCTTGGTGGACGATATCCACCAGAAGATGGACGCAGGACATTCAATATTTCTGATCCTGCTAGACCTCTCGGCCACTTTTGATACAGTGGACTATGGGCTGCTATTGAGACGACAGAGACTTGAGGGGGTCTGGGCGGGACTGTCCTTGGATGGTTCCGCTCATTCCTCTCAGGAAGAAGCCAGCGGGTGGTACTGGGGGCAGAAACATCTATCCCCCGGGCCTTAACCTGTGGCGTTGCGCAAGGTTCGATCTTGTCTCCACTATTGTTTCATGTGTATATGCAGCCCTTGGGGGGAGATCGTGAGAGGGTTTGGGGTGCGTTGTCACCAATATGCTGATGATACTCAGCTGTACCTCTCTTTTTCAACTGACCCAGGTCCTGCTG
>QEPC01010380.1:58508-88463 GCA_003113815.1 Sphenodon punctatus | reverse complement strand
GGCTGCTGAATGCCTCTGGCGCAAATCCCACTACCGCGCTGACTTCCTCCACTTCAAATTCTGCCTCTCATCGCTCAACTCTGCTATCTCCCTCGCTAGACAGCAGTACTATGCCTCACACATTGAGTCCTGCTCCCGGGACCCTCACCGCCTCTTTTCCACCTTTGACTCCCTTCTCAAACCTCCCTGTCCTCCTCCTCCTTCTCCACTCAGGATATTGCTCTCTTTTTCACCTCTAAAATTGACAAGAACCGCTTGAAAATTGCTTCCAAGTCCTCTCCCCCTACCACTCCCCCCACTCTCCCTCCTCCCCCCACCACTTTCCTGTCCTCCTGCCCTCCCGCCTCCCTGGAGGAAATCTCTTCCTGTTCTCCTCCTCCAACCCCTCCCCTTGCCCCTTGGACCCCATTCCTTCCCACCTCCTGACCTCCATTGCTTCCACCGTCGCCCCTCCCCTCCTGCACATCATCGACCTCTCCCTAACTACCGGCTCCTTCCTCCCTGCCTTTAAACGCGCCACTGTCTCCCCCATCCTCAAAAAGTCCACTTTGGATCCCTCTGAACTCTCTAATTACCGTCCTGTCTCACTCCTCCCTTTTGCTTCCAAACTCCTTTAACGCGTTGTCTACTCTTGTTGTCTTGATCTCCTCTCCGCCAACTCCTCCCTTGACCCCCTCCAATCTGGCTTCCGCCCACTTCACTCCACTCTTGCTAAGATCACCAACAATCTTCTTGTGGCTAAATCCAACCGCCTTTACTCTATTCTTGTCATCCTTGATCTTTCTGCTGCCTTCGACACTGTTGACCACTCACTCCTGCTTGAATTGCTTCACTCCCTGGAATTCCGGGACTCTGTCCTCGACTGGCTCTCATCCTACCTTTCTGACCGCTCCTTCAATGTATCTCTTCCTAACTCCCCCTCCTCCTCCCTACCCCTCTCGGTCGGGGTTTCCCAAGGCTCAGTCCTTGGCCCTCTCCTCTACACCCAATACCTAGGCAAACTCATTGCCTCCCACGGTTTCCAATACCAGCTATACGCTGACAACACTAAACTCTCTCTCTCCACTTCTTCCCTCTCCCCTTCTGTTCAAGGTCGTCTCACCAACTGTCTCTCTGATATCTCCGCCTGGATGTCTCAACACCAACTCAAACTGAACATGGCGAAAACTGAACTTCTTATCTTCCCTCCCAATCCCTCTTCCCTGTCAATTGCCATTGACGGGATCTCCATCCTCCCTGTCCCCCAAGCCCGTAGCTTGGGCTTCATCTTCAACTCGCACCTTATCTTCAAACTCTACACTGACTCTGTGGCCAAATCCTGCCGCTTCCCCCTCCACAACATTGCTAAGATCTGCCCTTTTCTGTCTGTTTCCTCTGCCAAAATTCTCATCCACGCCCTAGTCATCTCATGCCTCGACTATTGTAACCTCCTCCACACTGGCCTTCGCCGCTTTCACCTTTCTGCCCTCATTTCTGTTCAAAAATCTGCTGCCAGGATCATCCACCTAGCCCGTCGCTTTGACCACATGCAGCCTCTCCACTGGCTCCCTCTTCCTGAGCGCATGCTGCACGAGTTCCTCATCTTCACCTACAAAGCCCTTCACAACCTAGCTCCCCCCGAACCCTTGTTCGAGCACTCCGCTCCTCTTCCATCCCCTCCCTCACCTCCCCTGCTCCCCCAACCGCCTTCATCCCTTCTCCCTCCCTGCCCACATCTGCCTTGCCTCCTCCCTTCGTACCTTCAAATCCCTCCTCAAAACCCACCTCTTCCGCTCCGCCTTTCCTAACACCTGCTAATCATCCCCACCCAAGATTATCCCCCACCTGTTAACTGCAAACTCCCAATGTACTGTAACCAAGCCAAGAACGTGTACCTGAGTTCTCGCATCCTCATGAATGTTGCATCCCTTGCCTCTCCCTCTGTTCCGCCTTCCCTGTCTCCCCTCCCCGTCTTCAGATTGTAAGCTCTCGAGCAGGGACCGCGTCTATCTTATTCTCCGTAAAACACCAGGTGCATCACTGGCACTATAAAAAAGCTAATAAATAATATCATATGCACACCATGTGCAATGCACATTTGGTGTGCATGCGGTGTACACCTGGTGCACACGTACCTTGGATTGACCCCTAAAGTTATAGCCATAGACATCTTAGCTGCTCCAAGCTGCCAGAGGCAGGATGGTAGCAGGATACAAATGAATAAAATAAATCTTTACTCGCTTCTTTAGGATCTACTATTACATTAATCAGACCTACGGAGACATAGGAAATAATGCATTCCTCACACATCCTTATAAGCAACCTCAAGACAGCAGTACATTAACTGAAACAAAACACAGCAATGCACATAGACTGGATCAAGCCATTTTTATATAACAACAATTTGGGCTAAAGGAGGGGTGGGGAACCTTTCCCCCTCCCAGAGGCCACTTTGAAAATTAGTACAAACTCCAAGGGTCACATTATAGTCATAAAAGTGGCTCTATAATTAAGGCGGCTGCATTATGATGTTAAAATGATGAACGTTCTATTTTTTATAAAATCAGAATCATTTGTTCTATCATTGTGAAATTTGGCAGGGAGGCTCGCTCAGGTGAGGGGTAGAATCTGTCCAAATTTCAGGAAAATTGGTTAAGAAAAGGCTGATGTTTGAGGCAAATCATTTCGTTTGCTTTTAGATGTTGTAGGGTTGGGAAGTGCCCTAACGAAGCGCTCAGGAAGAGGAAGGTCCAAATTAGGGCTGTGCATTCAGGTTTCAATAAAACCAAAATAAACCTCCAAATCCATTTCCTGCTTCTATATTCGAAATGTAAATACTAAGAGCGTAATCCAGCAATGCGCCGAAACAGCGCCAGCAGATGGCAGCGGGGCCCTGGCAGCCACAGCACTACATCCAGCTCTACTCCCCAACAGAAGGGGTAAGTGGAGCAATGGGACAGAGCTTCAGATAGGGACTCAGGCACCAGTCATCTGGAGTCCCTGAAGCCGCTGCACCCCTGCTCGGCCAGCCCACAAGACACCCAGGACAAGAGAGAGCCAGGCTGGTTCCACGTGAGACCCGGCTCACACTGCAGCACAAGGAGCAGCAGGGGAGGAACAGGGCCTCATGGAGGCCTGTCCAGAGCTCTCTCATCTTGGGTATCTTGGGGGCGGACCAGGCTGGGGTGCTGCAGCTCCAGGGACGCCAAGTTGTCGGTGCCTGTGTCCCTATGGCTGTGCGGGCCTTACTTCTGCTCCGAGCGCAAGTAAGTCCGCACTGGCGCCCCGATCTATTTCGCTGTAGGAGAGTTGTTGGGCAGCCCCCCAGTGGGGTGCCCCCAACCCTGGTGGGGCACACCCAAGGGGTTGGGAACCCCTTCCGCGGGCTGTGCCTACGTCCCTAATGCCAGTGCGGGGGGCATGGCCACCACTCCGTCGGAGAGGGTGTGGCCATCTGGCCAGCGGAACCTCAAGAACATAAGAAGTGCCATACTGGGTCAGGCCAATGGTCCATCTAGCCCAGCATCCTGTCTCAGACAGTGGCCAATCACAGTGCCTTGGGAGAAGCACCCAACAGGTCACAATGGAGGATCCATTCCCTGTTGTTTTCCCCCAGCTCCCGTCATGTTCCCTGATCCTGTCTGGCTAATAGCTGCTAATTAAACAATCTTCCAGAAGCTTGTCCAAATTTCTTTTAAACTCGGCTATAGTACTGGCCCTTACCACAGCCTCTGATAGAAGATTCCACAACCCAATTATATGCTGAGTGAAAAAATATTTTCTTTTATTGGTTTTAAACTTGCCACCCATGAGTTTCATGGAGTGTCCCCTAGTTCTAGTACTAGCTGAGAGGGTAAATAACTGCTCCTTGTTTATTAGTTCCACACCACTCATGATTTTATAGACCTCTATCATATCTCCTCTCAGTCGTCTCTTCTCCAAACTGAAGAGCCCCAACCTACCAAGCCTCTCCTCATACGGGAGCCCTTCCATGCCCTTGATCATTTTTGTTGCCCTTCTCTGTACCTTTTCTAGTTCAGCTATGTCTTTTTTGAGATGGGGCGACCAGAACTGCACACAATATTCGAGGTGCGGTCGCACCATTGATTTGTATAGAGGCATTATGACATCCTCAGTTTTATTCTCTATCCCCTTCCGAATAATTCCTAACATTCTGTTTGCTTTTTTGACTGCTGCTGCGCACTGCGCTGTGGATTTCATTGTATTGTCCACAACCACCCCCAGATCCTTTTCCTGAGTGGTAACTCCTAGCTTAGTACCCAGCATTGTGTACGCATAGTTTGGATTATTTTTCCCTACGTGCATCACTTTGCACTTGTCCACATTAAATCTCATTTGCCATTTAGATGCCCAGGCACCCAGTGTCGTAAGATCCTGTTGCAGTTCCTCACAGTCTGCTCGTGTTTTAACTACCTTGAATAACTTGGTGTCGTCTGCAAATTTGATCACCTCACTCTTAACACCCTTTTCCAAATCATTAATGAATACATTAAACAGCACCAGTCCCAATACAGATCCCTGAGGCACACCACTTTTTACATCTCTCCATTGTGAAAACTGACTGTTTAGTCCTACCCTTTGCTTTCTATCTTTTAACCAGTTTCTGATCCATAGTAAGACACTACCTCCTATCCCATGACTTTTTAGTTTTCTCAAGAGTCTCTTATGAGGGACCTTATCAAATGCTTTCTGGAAATCCAGGTACACAAAATCGACTGGGTCTCCCTTGTACAAATGCTTATTTACACCCTCAAAGGATTCCAACAGGTTAGTGAGGCATGACTTACCTTTACTAAATCCATGTTGACTCTTCCCCATTAAGCCATATTTGTCAACATACCCTGTAATTCTGTCCTTAATTATAGTTTCCACCATTTTGCCGGTACAGACGTCAAGCTTACTGGTCTGTAGTTTCCAGGATCGCCTCTGAATCCCTTTTTAAATAGCAGGGTTACATTTGCTACCCTCCAGTCCTCGGGTACAGTGGCAGATTTAAGTGACAGGTTACAAATTACTAACAGTAGGGCTGTGATTTCATATTTGAGTTCCTTCAGAACTCGGGGGGGGGGGAATGCCATCTGGCCCTGGTGACTTGTTAGTATTCAGTTTGTCAATTTGCCATAGAACATCCTCCAACGTCACATTGATTTGTAACAGCTCTTCCAATTCCTTGCCCGCAAAGCAACGATCCGGCGTGGGTACCTCCCCAAAATCCTCCGCAGTGAAGGCTGACGCAAAGAGCTCATTCAGCTTCTCTGCAATGTCCTTATCCTCCCTGAGCGCCCCTTTTATCCTCCCTTGTCAACTAATGGCCCAACTCCTTGTTGTTTTTATTGTCTTAGTAAACCCTTTATGTACTGGTTTTATATATTGTTTTTATACACTGTTTTAAATATTTTGTGAGACACCCTGAGCGGCTGCAGGGAGCGGGATAAAATGTATTGAATAAATATAAATAAACCGACTCCCTAGCAGGCTTCTTGCCTCTGATGTATTTGAAAAAGTTTTGTTGCTTGTTTTTGCCTCTTTAGCAAGTCTCCCTTCAAAATCTCTCTTGGCCTGCCTTATTAACACTTTACATTTACGTTACCAGTGTTTATGCTCTTTCGTATTATTTTCATTGGGACTAGCCTTCCATTTCTTAAAGGATGTCTTTTTGGCTCTAATAGCTTCCTTCACCTTCCCATTTACCCACAGTGGAAGACTTTTGGTCTTCCTGCTTCCTTTTTTAACTTGCGGGATGCATTTAATCTGGGCTTCCAGAAGGGTGCTTTTAAGCAGCCTCCACACCTCTTGCAAACTTGCAGCCCTTGCAACTGTGCTTTTTAGTTTCTTTTTCACTAGTTTCCTCATTTTATCATAGTCTCCCTTTTTAAAGTTAAATGTTACTGCTGTACTTTTGTTTGTCTTTCTCACTCCAGAAATTGTCAAATGTGATCATATTCTGATCACTATTGCCTAGTGGATCCGCCAGTTACTCCTTGCACCAGGTCCTGCGTGCCACTCAGGACTAGATCTAATCTCTTTTAGCATTGCTTTATCGGTCTCTCCTTCCTGGTCAGGGGGACGATAGTATAGTCCTACTGCGATATTCTTCTCTATACCTGGATTTTCTATCCATAGAGATTCTAGGGAACAGTTTGCATCCTTTAAAATTTTAATTGTACTTAACTCAATGTTGTCTTTTACATATAGAGCCACATTGCAATATATTTTGTACCCTAGTATTACAGTGTCCCATTGGTTATTGTTGTTCGTCACCCTGGACGGGATAGAAATCTTTTATAAAAATTAAAAATAAAATCCTCATTCCATCATGTCTCTGTGATGCCTATGTTGTCTAGATCTTCACTTAGCGCAATACACTCTAATTCTCCCATCTTACTTTTTTAGGCATCTAGCATTTACATATAGACATTTATGTGTATTCTTTTTATTCTTCTGCCAGTGCTCTCACACACCCCCGCTGCCAGACGCTTGCTGTTTCTCGGTCCTTGGGCTGGCGGTAGGACTTAGTTGGATCGCATTCTAAGTCTGTGTATTCGGGTTTTGAGTGAACTTGAGATTTCTGAAAAATGTAATATCCCGTCTCAAACTGGACCTCCAAAACCGCAGCACATATCCAGCTTGGAGCTGGGCGGCTCTCTCTCACCTTAACTGCTCACTTGGGAAGCCTGTAATGAGCCATCTCCACCTGCAGGGGCTGCTACTGTCCCAGAACTACAGTCTCCAGAACTAGAGCCAGGCCCAGGCCTGCCACAGATAAGTGCTTAGCAGCCTCATTCCCCACCCTTAGACTAGACCAATATCTGGAAAAGGGGCCTGGACAGGGGCCATTCTGGTGTAAAAGTTGGAAACCAGACTTTGAAGCATGTTTTGGGTATGCAGATTCCAAAAATGTCAGTTCCCAAGCTGCAATTTGAGTAGGTGACCTAATTTTAGAAGCAAAAAACAAAATGGCCACCAAAATATTTTACCTCAATTTTCGCATATGCCATGCACATACTTGTTTTTTGTTTCTAAAGTTTAATTTTTTAATTACTTGATCATCTAAATGTAACAGCAAAAATATCAAATTATTCATGGATATAACAATTATATGTCATATTTTTATTATGTATGTATTAGTTGAATATAGCAAAGAAAATCTGAAATTTAAGACACGTAACGTACAATTAAGATATACTTGTAAAACTCACAAATACTAGTAGTATCAACTAAAACAAGGAATCACATACTAATTCCTTTGACAGTCATTATGGAACGTTACCGAGACAGTCATTTTGAGTTAGATTATATTCATGTTCATTCTGTTGTTCTGATGTTCTGTTTGTCAATGTTCTTTGATGTGTTAATTCCTTACTAAGTGCTTGGTGTATTGGAAAGTAGTTCCTCAGACAAAAACCTTGCAAGAACAGCCTTATCATTCAAAGCCATAAAATTTGGCCAGTGTTTGGGCAGGGGAACATCACAGCCTTCCACAACTCGTCTAATTGGCTGAGCAGTCTTGGTGTGTCATGCTCCGGTGTTGCCCTTTATAATCTCTTCTTGATAACTGTCAAGATTACATCTACCTTCCAATATCTTGATCCAACCTGCAAATACTGATCTGATAAATCTGTCTGCTAGATCACCGAAAGTCACCGCATAGGCAGGTTTACCAATTACAACTATTAGTGCTTGTCAATCTATAATGAGACATGATGACCGATGGTGAAAATCAATTTCTTCAGGGCAGACAATATCTTCTGTTAAGCACTGACTTGTTCCCCATCTGAAGTGTGCCATTTATTTCAGCAAGTGACACAAATACTGGCATAAGCTCATGCTTCAGAACAGTGGGCAAGTCAACAGGTATTTCTATCTGTTTTCAATATGGTTGGGTTTTTTGTCTTCTCTACTGTGCTTCACCCGGATTATGGCACTGAGATTGCGCTTGGGGCCTTGGTCGACAACCTGCAAGTGGAGCTAGATAGTATGACCCTGCTGGTTCTACCTGATCTCTCAGCGGCTTTTGACACAGTGAATCATGAGGGGTTGGTGACCCGCCTGCAGGACCTGGCTCGAGTGAACAGAACGGTTTTGCAATGGTTCCATTCCTTTCTAGCAGGAAGATCTCAGCTGGTAGTCCTGGGGAGGGGGGGTGTAGTATACTTAGTCCCCCAGGGGTCTCCCACATGGGGTCCATCAGGGTTCCATTCTGTCCCCACTCTTGTTCAATGTGTATATGCAGTCGTTTGGGGAGGTTGTTCGTAGTTGGGGAGTACATTGTCATCAATATGCTGATGATACTCAGCTGTACCTCTCCCTTTTCATTCGACCCAGGCCCAGCAGTCTTGGTGCTTTCCCGGTTGTCTGGCTGCTGCAGGGGACTGGATGAGGATTAGCCAACTGAAGCTGAATCCCAACAAGACAGAGGTGATGCTCGTTGGCGGGGTCAGTGATCTGGGTGAGGAGGTGCCCCCCGTTATTGACGGGGTTCACCCAGTTTTAGCACCTTGCGTGCAGTCTGGGAGTACTCCGGGACTCGCAACTGCACCTGGATGTCCAGGTGGCAGCTGTGGCCAGGAGTGCTTTCTGCCAGTTAATCCGGCGAGGCAGCTCCACCATATGTCTTGGACTCCGATCTTGCCACCATCATCCATGCATTTGTCAACTCGAGGCTAGATTACTGCAATGCCCTCTAACATGGGGCTACCCATGGTGACGGTCCTGAGACTGGAGCTGGTGCAAAATGTGGTGGCCCATCTCCTTACAGGAACAGGTCGCCGGGAGCATATTACACCTGTGCTCCGGGCTCTGCACTGGCTGCCTATAACTTTCCGGACCTAATTCAAGGTGTTCGTCTTAACCTATAAAGCTCTAAACGGCCTGAGACCTAGCTATCAGAGGGATCGCCTCATCCTGGGTGCCAGGGCAGTCCCTGCAGTTGTCGGGGGGCACCCTTCTGGAGGTCCCTCGGTATCACCAGGTGGGGACTGACCAGCGGGTGTTCTTGGCAGCCACACCAGTACTGTGGAACTTCCTCCCGGTGGGTGTCTGCCTCAGTCCAACTCTCGCTTCATTTCACCATCAGTGCAAAACGTTGCTCTTCCGCCAGGCATTTGGTGGAGTGGTGAGGGGAGTTTTCTTAACTTTTTACACATTGTCTGCTTTTATTGTAATTTTTATACTGATTTTTATATTGATGGTTTATTTGTGTTTTACTTTGGTTTTATTGTATTTTTATCTTTTGCTGAGAGCCGCCCTGAGCTGCCATCAGCAGGATGGTGGCAGGATACAAATGAATTAAATAAATAAATATAACAAATATTAATGAAAACTGAGAATATGCATATTTAGAAATGTAAAACTTTATCACTTTACCAGGTAAATTACAAAGTTCCTGACTTGATTAGAAACATTTAAATGAATAGGCTATCTTTTCCATGATTTTCTATTAACTGATTTATGTTTGGTCTCACACAAAACTTTCTCATAATAGAAAAGCTTAACACAAAATAAAGGAGACTCCTTTAAAAATGCTCTGCTCTATCAACACCCTTTACGTCACAAGAACTCTCCAGACTTGTGTGCTGGAATTTTAGGAGGAACACCTAGCTAGGCAGAAGTGGGGGTGGGGGTGTATATACAGATACATATATATTATAGAACCAAAACAAAGAACTGTACAGATTAAAAAACTGTGAAATGCACAACAGTTTTTAAAACAAAAAACTTTCCTCTTCAAAAACATCACAAAATCATTTTGACTCTAGCTTAAACTCCAAAAAACATACAAATTCATTACAATTACAATTCAAAAAACATTCAAGACCATACGTTGCAATAAGACAAATGCCAAAAACATGGACATTATTTCACAATTTTCTAGGCATATTTCATATTTTATCATCAACATAAATGTAATATAGGTACTAATTCCTTAGCATACATACTCATTCATATTTAACTAAACTAACATTTTCTCATTAATAAACAATTATCATAATACAATGAACAATTGTTTCAGAGTGCATTAACACTGTCCTTTACATGTATAGAATTGTATACACTTTATACAAAAAACTGTTAATGTCAGTGGAGAACTTTACACAATTAGTTGTACAGAATGCAGTTCTGCAGAAACAGACAGTTAATGCACTCTGAAAAAATTATTCATTGTCAAATTGATCAGTAGCTGCTCCTACTGTTCAGTAGCAGCAGAGAGAGTGGGAGAGAGGTGGCTGCAAGTCGCTCCTCCCCCCTCCCTTCTCCTCACTCATGCTGCTGACGTTCACCACTGGGCTTGTCCCCCTGCCGGCAGAAGCATGGGCACCTCTACTGCACATGCGTAAACCTGCAGAAGTGATTTTAAAATCCTTAATAACTTGGTTTGGGCTGCACCAATGTAAGCTGCCACGAGCTGTTTCAGGAGGGGCGGGCTATAAATGTGAACAAATAAATAAATAAAGAAATTATATTACAGTAGCAGTTGGCATTAATTATCTCATGCTCCAAGTCTGCAAAGTTTCAGGACTCAACTCATCAAGGGGAAGGAGATATTGGGTGATTTCAGACGTTACGAGATCACGGTGAACCACACTGAACCACGCTCAACCCCCCCCGCGGGGCCAAAGGGCCCGGAACGTCTGAACGGCGTGCGCCAGATGTTCATCACGCTCAATACCCACATGGGGTCAGTTTGAACCACGCTTCCCGGGCTAGCCGGGGGAAGGTCTCGGGAAGCGTGGTCAAACCAACCCCCACAGGGAACCAAGCAAAAGTAACGTCTGGACGCCAATCCCCCAGCGGAACCAAAAAAATGGAGCCCCGGCCGGGGACGAGGCACGCAGCGTCGCTGCCAGGCAACCAGCACCAACACAAACACCGGAGGGAGATTTAAAGCGAGAGCAGCAGCAAGCAAGCGTGGCGGGATGGAGCGAGGAGGGAAGCGGAAGAGACCGGAGGCACGAACAGCGACAGCGGCGGCACAGGAGGCGGAGGACGTGCAGCCAGGCCCAGCGATGCAGGCGGAGGGGGCACAGGTGCAGGAAGGGGGCACACGGGAGCACCCGACCAGGGAGGCGCCCCGGGAACACCAACCACAGCTGCAGCCGGGTCGCGCCGCCCCGGGGACAGCGGCCGGAACAGGCCCACAGGAGGCACCCAGGAAACGGGTAAGGGCACCCACTGGGAGGGGAACAGGGGGCACAGGGGAACCCCCTGTGGAGGGGGCCGGGGGGACCCCGGGCGGAAGGCAGGGGGGCAGGGGGACCCCGGGCGGAGGGCAGGGGGGCAGGGGGCCCCCGAGAGGGCCCACACCCTCACCCAGCAACCAACCACCCCCCTTCCCCCCCCCAGACACGAAAGTCGGCCCGGGCGGACGAGCCCCAGGAGGAGCCCGGCCCCCGGCCCCCGGAGGCGCACCCCCAGGAGGAGGTGGAGGAGGAGCAGAGGCAGGTGCAGCAGGAGCTGCACCGGGAGGAGGAACAGCAGGGGCCCAGCCGGAGGAAGGCCTATCACAGAGGGGGACAGTGGGGCCTCCAGGAGACCCGGGACTTCATACGGATCTGGGGGACCCTCGAGTACCAGGTGGAGCTCGCAATAAACCAGCGCAACGAGCATGTCTACCGGGACATCGTGCGCGACATGGAGGCGGCGGGGCACGAGCGCACTGTCAACCAGTGTCGCTCAAAGGCCAAGGAGCTCAAGAGGGGGTACAAGGCCCTCAAGGACAATAACAGCCGCTCCGGCCACGGGGCCCGCACCGCCCCCTACTACGATGCCCTGGACCGCATCCTTCACATGAAGGGCTCCATAGTTGCCCCACGCCTGGTGGGCAGCGCTGTGGTCCAGGGCAGGGAGCGGGCCGAGGTACCCCCTCCCCTCGCCGCCCGCCCGGTAGACACGAGCTCAGGGGACCCCCACCCCCAGGAGGACCACCCGGGACCCGCAGAAGCCCCAAGGCCCCCCCCCAGCAGCAGCCCGGAGACATCCCAACGCCGGGCCGGCCAGGCGGAGTCGGAGGTCGGCACCTTCACCACCCTCAGCCAGTGGTCCCAGGGGGAGCACTCCCAGGGTGAGGCGCCGGCCTCCGAAGGCTCGGAGACGGACATAGAGGGTAAGCGGGCCCCCAGGGCAGGGGGGGGCACGACCAGGGGGCCGGTGGCAGGGGCGGGGGTGGGGGCCCTGCTGCAGGGGCCACAACCAGCCCCCTTCACCCGCTCCCCCCTCTCCCGCCCGCAGGACATGGGGAGCCCCAGGACCGGGCCAGCGAGACGGTGCAGGCCCCCGCGGAGGGCACAGGAGAGCAGGTGCCGGACCCAGGTAAGGCGGGAGGGCTGGGATTGCGGGAGGGCCCCCCGGGCGCCAGCCCAGGGGGGCCTCTGGCCTCAGTGGGGGAGGGGGGGCAGGGGGCCCCGGGACCCGACCCCGCTAGGGGACAGGGCCCTGCACTGACCCACCCGCCCATTTCCACAGGGCAGCCCCCGCGCGCGGCGCCTCCGCCGGCCGCGGCCCCAGCCCAGCGGATGCGGGAGTACCGGGCGCGGGTCCGCAGGCGCAGGGAGGAGCAAGCGGAGGACATCGTCCGCAGGGCGGAGGAACAGGGGGAGCGCATGATCGCCTCCGTGGACCGCATGGAGGCGGCCATAGAGCGGTCCATGGAGAAGGCCCTGGAGACAGACCGCCGGCTGGAGGCGGAGGTGCGCCTGGAGCGGAGGCGGGAGCGCCGGGAGCACCAGCGGCAGCAGGGGCTGCTCAGGGGCCTCCGGCAGGACATACAGGGCATGGTGCGGGAGCACAGTGCCAAGATGGACAGGTCCCACGACATTGGGACCTCCCTGCTCCTGCATGCGGGCACCATGTGTGCCTACGTGATGGCCGGCGCACCTCCGGGTGCCCTGCCCGCCCAGGTCCCCATGCCGGGCCCCTCGGCGCCCCCGGGCCCAGCCCTGCCGCCCCTGGCGCCCCCCCGGCCCCAGGGCCCTCGCATGCGCCTCCCAGTGCCCCCGGGCCTCCGGAGGGTCCAGCCCCCCCGGGGCGCGACCGGGGCACCGGGCACAGCTGCCCATCCGCCGCCCGGCCCCCTGCCGGGGCCGGGACCGGCCCAGGACACGGCAGGGGACACGGACAGTGGGGGGGAGGGGAGCTCCCAGAGCTCGGTGGGCCCAAGCGGCCGCACGAGGGGTCGGCCCAGGAAACGCGGGGGGATGGTGGGAAGGGGGGGGAGGGGGAGGGCCACATGAGGGCGGGTGGTGGACGGGGTCACGGGGACGGGGGTGGGGAGGGGGCACAGGGTGATTGTGTGCACTGTGTGGGCAATAAAGTGTTGTAAAGAGACAGTTGTCCCCGGCCCGTTTGTGGGGGGGACAGGGCTGTGGGACCGCGTGTACAGGGGCATGGGCACGGAACGGGGGGTGGGGCCCCCAGGGGCGGGAAGGCCCTCACAGCGGGCCCCCCCGGGCGATGTGGGTTGCAAGGGCGTTCCGGATCCTTTTGGCATACCGGTACTCCCGGGGGTTCCCTGCGTTCACGTACAGGGGAACAGGACCGGGGGGCCGGTGGGGCTCGGGGTACTCCAGGGCCGCCCCCTCGGTCTCGCACACATTGTGCAGAACGCAGCAGGCACCGATCACCAGGGCGGAGGTGGGGACGGTGAAGTCCAGGCGGCCAGCTAGACTCCTCCAGCGCTGCTTCAGGGCCCCGAAGGCACGCTCCACCACGGTCCGGCTCGCACACAGGCGGGTATTGTATACCTGCTCCGCAGGGGTGCTCGGGACAGGGTAGACCTTCATCAGCCAGCGGGTCAGGGGGTAGGCGGGGTCCCCCAGGATGCAGGGGGGCATGGGAACACCCTCGATCCACCTCATGCCCATGTCCGCGAAGTCCCCCCGGTACATGCGGGCATAGAAGGGGGAGATGGTCATGATCCTGGCGTCGTGACTCCGGCCGGAGTTGCCCGTGTAGATGTCTATGAAGCGGGCCCGGTGGTCCACCACCCCCTGCAGGTGCAGGGAGTAGTATCCGTGCCGGTTCACATACTCCAGGGCCTCCCCCGCGGCCGGGCGCAGGATCTCGATGTGTGTGCCGTCCACGGCTCCGATGCAGTTCGGGAAGCCCCCGGCCGCGAAGCCAGCCATCACAGCGCCCTGGTCCAGGAGCTGGATGGTCCTGTCGAGGAGCACGCCCTCCACAGCCTCGCACACATCCCGCACGATGCAGGCGACCGTGCTGAGCCCCACCCCGAAGTGCTGGGACACGGAGCGGCAGGAGTCGGGCGTTGCGAGGGCCCAGACCCCTATGGCCACCCGCTGGACCATGGGGATGGGCTCCCGCATGGAGGTGTGCTGCCGCTCCAGCCAGGGCGTGAGGAGCTCCGCTAGGCGCAGCAGGGTGGCCTTGCCCATCCGGAAGTGGGACCCCCACTCGGCCTCCCCCCAGTGGGCCTGGGCCCGCTCCCACCAGGCCTGGGGCCGCTCCGTGACCCATAGGCTCCGCGCTATGGGCATAGCCAGCAGCGCTGCCCGGCGGAGGGTCTGCGTTGCCCAGCGGAACCGCCTCGCGGCCCCTCGGAGCGCAGCGGGCCGGGTGAGGCTCCGGCAGGCGGCCAGCCACGCCCCCCAGGCCCGGCGCCGAGCCCTGAGCCGGCCACGGACTCTCCTGCGGGCCTGCTGGCCCCGGAGGCGCACGCCAGCCCGCAGGGCCAGGACATAGCGCAGGCGGACGGCCAGGTGCACCCTCTCGGTCAGGAGGCACAGCTGCTCAGTGTGGTCACGGTGCCACTCAGCCGCGAGCGCGAGGAACATCCAGTTCCCACCTGCCCTATCGCGCTCCATGGTGCTGGGGCCCCGGTGGGGGCTGGGAGCGCTTATGCCGGCCCGGTGCTGGTGGCCCCGCCCGGGGGTCGGCCTCGCGGCCCTGCGCGCGCCCTGTGCCGGTGCATTCCGGCTGCTCCCGCCCCCAGCACCCCGGGCCCCCTCCCCTCGCTGTTTGTAGCGGGATGGCCTTGAAGGTGCGATTAGGCAGACAGAGAGCTCGCTGTTGTTCTCTGCAGCTGTGCCGGGCCCGCACCCCACGCCTCGCTCTGTTGTGCTACAATGTTGCGGTGCGGGCCCGTGTTCCCTGTCCCGGGGGCCGGGCCGAGCCTCTCCCGGCCCTGGGCAGTCTGTGTGCCCTCCGGGCTCCGTGTCCCATTCCCTGTTGTGCTGGACCATGGCTGGCTGCCCATCCATGGGGCTCCCGCTGTCCGGCCCCCAAGGGGCCCCCCATATCTGGGCCTTCCGCGAGACCATGTCTCTGTGCGACCTGTGGCACACCCCTGCCGTGCAGCTGCTCCTGGCCGGGCCGGGGAGCCGTGCAGGTGCCTACGAGAGCCTGAGCTCCGGGCTCCGTTACTTTGGCCATGTGGTGAGCGCCCGTGATTGCCGGCTGCATGCGGAGGCCCTGGGGCTGGCTCGTTTCCCCGAGGGGCGCATCCCGGAGGTGCTGTGCGCCCATGTGCCCTGGAGCGCCTCGGAGACCGTGTCAGCGCTGGTGGTGTGTGGTCTGGGCGCCTACTCGGAGTGCCTGGCCGAGGGTGGCCCTGCCTTGGCCGTGACCTACTTCTCCTGTGTTCACGGGGCCCGTGGGTACCAGCGCACCCGTGGGGCGGCGTTCCAGCGGCTTCTGGAGCTGGGGCATCTTCCGTGGCCCCCTTCTGCTGCCTGCTGTGTGCCGGAGCCCTCCGCGGTGGAGATGTCATCCCTGTTGGCGGTGTGGGCGCGTGTGGATGTGCAGCTGGCCCTCACCATGCCCGATCCCTTCGAGGCCTACTACCTGATCGCCCACTACATGTCCTTGCAGGGGTACCGCCGGGGCATGCTGCACTGGCCCCACCTGGTCCACCGGGCGGGCCACCCGGGCCCTGGGGCCAGCGGGGCCCCCGGCAGCGGCCCGTGAGCCCCGCGTCGCTGGCCTGCCCCCCCCGGCGTGGTGCCCCCGTGTGGGCTCCCGCCCCGGCCCGGGGGGGGGCCTGGTCCCCGCTGGCCGCTCCCGACCTGCGGACCCCACCTCGGTGAGCTCCCGCCCGCCTCGCTGCTTGCTGCTGCCCCTGGCCGTGGTCCTGGGCCCCCTCCATCCCCGTGACTCCGTGGGTGCTGCCTGAGCGTCGCTGGTGCTGCGGAGGAGCACCGCTGGACCCGGCTGCCCTGCCTGTGCCAGCCTTTGACTGTGGGGCCCCCTTCCTCCTCCTCCTGGCGCCCCTCCGCCGGCCTCGCTGTGCTTTGGGGGCCCCCAACGTGCCTTGCTCCGGGGGTCCCCCCCCCCCTCCGAGACTGCCTCTGTTCCTGTGGGGGCACCTCCTTGGACTGGACTGGACTGGGGTGGTGTGGGGGTGGGGGTTGCTGCTGTCTGTGCCTTGCCCCGTGGTGGTGCCCCCCCGTCCCTCCCGGTGTTCCGGGTGGGGTGTTCCGGGCGCCCCTGCCCCCCCTTCCCGGCCTTTCCCTGGTGTGTGTGTGTGTGTGTGGGTGTGTGTGTGTGTGTGTGTGTGTGTGCCCGGGCGTGTGGCCGTGCATTGTGCCCCGCTGCGGGACCGCTGTGTGAGCCGGCTGTCAGCCTGATCTCGCTCTTCCCCCCTCCCTTCCCGTTTCCCTTGTGTGGGCGTTCCCTTGTGTGCCTTGTGGCTTCGTTTGCCCTCAGGCGGCCATGTCTGTGTCCCGCCCCTGCCCGGTGCCTTGTGGGGGTTTAGCGCCCGGCGGGGGTTCGGCTGCACGTCTGTTGTGCTGCCACGGGCCGCGATGGTGCGGCCCGGTTCCGGCCCGTGGTCCCGTTCCCGGCACGTCTGTTTGGGTCGTTTTCCAACCCCCGGGCGTGGTTGCGCTGTTCGCCCCCCCCTCGTGGTTCGCTGTGGTGAACCGGCCGCCCGTAACGTCTGAAAGTACCCATTGATGATTCAAAATCGTCAGGATGCTGTGCATTTTGACCACAACCAATTAACTTTTTAACAGTCATAACCTTTTATTTTCTGGATGGATCTTCTTCAAACGTTGCACATATAATGGTCCTCACAAACTCTAGTCATGGATAAATTTTCATAAATGTAGCTCAAGCGGTTTCCTCAAAATCAGGGCTTCAGCAGTCCCGTTTATAATGGAGAGTGGTTGTGCAATTAACTTTCTTGCGACTGTTGCAAGAAATATATATATATATATATATATATATATATATATATATATATATATATATATATATATATATAAAAAATTTACTATATATATATATAGTAAAATTTCAGTTGATTGTTCAGTACTTTATTTCATGCAGTATCAGTAAGAAAAGTTTAATCCATTTCACTCCCAGTGATTCTCTCCTTTTCCTACTTATATATATGTGTAACAACTGTGTGTATCTGGTTATATTTATTATATATAGAGAGAGAGACACAAAAATCAATTAGTATATACATAAATAAGAGTACACATACAGGGCAATGGCACAATTTCAGTTCTGTGCTAGCTATCTGAATTAAAGCATGAAGGAGTTAAGTCCAAACAAAATGTTCTTTTCAGCATGTAGATATTTTTCTATTGTTAGACGGCATCACTATTTTACACTCCTTTCTTTTTCTTGCTCTACAAAATAGCCCAGTAGAAAATTCCAAATTCCCTGGACAGGGATCATTCAGAACACTAGTGACCAAAGTATGGGACAAATGTTTTGCTTCTGTTTGTAAAGCAAGCAAGCTGAAAAAAGATTTGGATTCAATAAAAGAAACCAATCTGGTATCCAAAGACATTTCTTCCAGGTCAGAAAACTATAGCTGTGCTCCCTTATCAAAATACTATATTTACTATATTCAAGTCAAGTTTTATCACCAAACCAACAAACTAAGTATGCAGGGTGGAGGCAGTGGTGGGGAGAGTTAGGGGGGACATGATATCCCTTTCAAAAACAGACAAAGGAGATATTCAGTTTTACTTCAAATAGGGGGAAAAGCAGCAAGTCAAAAAGGAGTCACACACCTTAGCACAGAATCTCCATGAAAGCCAGGGACTGCATTTACAACTTTGTTTTGTTATTCAACTGCGTACAAGTTTAGAACACCCTTACCTTTTCAGGGGCATTAAAATTATTTTTTTAAATAAATAAAAAATAAATTAAATCCCCATGGAAGTTAGAGAGATGTCTGCACAATGATCCAGGATCAAATACAGCCTTTACAGAGTAAAATTTCAGTTGATTGTTCAGTACTTTATTTCATGCAGTATCAGTAAGAAAAGTTTAATCCATTTCACTCCCAGTGATTCTCTCCTTTTCCTACTTATCTTTGTGGATATCTCTTCTTCCCTCTACACGTCATTCCAGGCAGCAATATCTAATTTCCACTCTGGTGTGGGCTTTAATTTTAAGCCATATCCCATGATAATCAATACAGTGATGTGGGGCGGAACATTTTCTGCTATATTTTCCCGGAAACTTTTCAGGTTCTAAAAAAAGCATTGTTTCATATAATTAATTATGAATGGATACCAAAACCTAAATCCAATAAAAATAATTTCCAAGTAAAGCTTTGAATTTGTTTGAACATTTAACTACATTAATTGTGCTTTATTTAATTCTTTTCCTAATTTATTTCAGTTCAACTACTTTTGGCTACTGTAAAAACTTTTAAGATATTTATCCAGAACATAAAATTAACAATGTAGTCTTTTTATGTACAAGTCAAATAAACATGCTAAATCAAATCCCAGTTTATTTAGTGAACTGAAAAAAATTTCAGAACATTTTCCAATTCAAAATTTTCCAGAAAACCCGTATCACTGAGTCAATGTTGCCCCAGAGGGAACATTCACGTATACAGAATAAGCCACAGAAAGAACCCTGTAGAACTTTTCACAGCTGTTGTATCAGGTGTTATCCATATGGTACAGTTGGGGAAAGAGTTCTTTGGAATTGGGAAACTTTACAACAGCTGTACTACAGAGCTACCATGTGGTACAGTCAGTGGTGGCTGGGGCAGGCAGCAGTGCCACTTCCACCCACAACCCATCCAAATCCCTGCCATACACTCACTCTCACAAATCACCCATCCAGTCCTCCACCACACTCACTCTCTTTCATACACACCCGCCATCCAGACCTCCACCATATTCGCATGCACACACACTCTCAACCAGACCCCAACCACTCTCTCTCACACACACCCATCCAGACTCCCAACACACATTCCCTCACACACACCCATCCAGACCCCCAACACACATTCCCTCACACACACCCTGCCCACATCCCAACCCCCCCAACACACACTTGCGCTCTCTCTCTCACACACACACACACACACACACACACACACCATTCAGACCCCACTGGGATCTTGCTTTCTCCCCTCACATGGGAAGGGGTGGAAGAAACCAGGGGAGTGTGAGCATGGTAGAAAGAATCTGGCTTGCTTGCTCACTCACTCCTCCTCCTGGGATGTGCAGGGTTAAGGAACCCCACTCGCTGGCTCCCTCCCTCCATAAAGGGGGTGGGGCAGGGGAAGACTCCATTTCCAAGTAAGATTCTGTAACTCCACACATCCAAGAGTGAGAAGGGAGAGAGCCAGATCCAAGCAACGCAGCTCACTCACACATTTCCCAATCCCCTCGTGCAAGGTAAAAGAACAAACCAGCCAGTCAACCTGGCTTCCTCCTTGCCTGCCCCCATTGGTTCCCTGACCACTTCCTTTCCCAGACTCCACACCCCTTCCTCAGTCCCACAGAGCCCAGCACAGCCCCTTACCTGTTGTCACCGGAAGGGGGTATTAGGCACTCGCACGGCAGACACTCGCCACCAAGACTTACCATGGCCTTGGGGTCACTAGCGGGGTGGATAATGCCCATCAGGACAGTGTTGCGGCCTTCACCTCTCTCTGAGAGAACAGGTCTCTATCATCATAGGGCACTCAAGACACAGGGGAGCCAAGGTCTGCCCCACAGCACACACACTCCAAGCTCCCAGGGGTGCAAGGGACGGGAAAGAGTATGTGGGGTCTGTGGTGGTTCAAGGAGGGGGACCTGATGAAGGGCAGACAACGGGACACTCACACGGGGGGAAATAGCCCAGGGAAGGGGGTGGTGAGGGAAGGGCTCCCGCACTCCACTCACACACGCACGCAGTCACCAGTTTGCTCCAGGGAAGGCTCAAGGGAATCCAGACGCAGGGGCTTACTTATTGCTCGTTCTCACTCACAACCGCACGCTCTCAAAAGCTTCAATCGCATGGGGGGCTGGTCTCTGTAATCACCAGCGCCACTATCCTAGCGGCGCTGGGTTTTATCTGGTAATAAGCCCCACCCCAGTGCGCGCCCACAGGCGCTCCGAGCGCTGAGGCAGGGGCTGCCCCACGTCCTGCGCAGAAGTTGGGGGTACGGTTGGGCTTTGGGCCACAGGCTAGGGTCCGATGCGGGCTCTGTGGGCGGGGCCTCGGACTGCGCGTCTGGGGGCTGGGCCTCTGGGCGTAACACGCTCAGAGAGCGCATCCGCAGGGCTCCCAGGTGGGGTCGCAGCCGACAATGACGAGCGGGGCTGACACCTGTGTGCTTGGGCTGGGCTCCATGCTGCTGTCTTCTCCACCCGCTCCTCTCTGGAAGCTGAGGGCAGGGGATAGGGACAGCACTAACCTGTACCTACTCCCACCTCCTCTCCTCCCCTTTTGCCTGCAGGGCAGCCAGTGTCACTGCCCAGAGGCCAACTGCAGTGGTTGGGCTCCTCCATAGATGCCCAGCCACTAATTTCTCATCCACATCCCTCACCTCCTTTAAGCTGCACTCTGCTGGGGGCACAGGCGCTTCCTCACCCAGCACACAGGCACAGTTAGGGCTCCAAGACTCTTCCCACCCCCACTCAGCTGCAGGAAGGCAACAGCACTGCCGTTCACTACTGCTGCTTCTTCAAGGGCTCTAGAAGGTCAATGTCCCTCCACCCTTACAGAAACCACCCCTGGGTACAGCAGTTCTTACATTCCAATAACCCTGTGGAAACCCTGCCCTTGGGGCTACAAATGGACTCTATGCAGCTTTTCAGGTTACGACTTCTTACATCAAAGCACCCCGGAAATCATGAGACTTAAGTCACACTCCAATTCAATTAATTATTACTCACACCCTTTGATTGTCTGTACCTGTGCAGAACATACATACATTGCTGAATCAGCTACGCTAAGCTCATGATGGAAGGTTTTCTTCACAATCAGAGAACACAAACTATTTTTAAAAACAAGCAAAATGCACAGATACTCCCAATCATTGCCCACTGAAATCAGAACTGCATGAAACTGCTTTTTCTTTTTAGACTGAACCAGACATTTTAAGCTATGTAGGATACAACTAGGAAAGATACAAAAACTGGGGGCGGGGGTGTGTGTGTGTGTCTGATTATGCAAGCTTAAGAAACTGATGTGTGTCTACAGCAAGAGTGTAGTAAAGCAGATGCTTCTATTTGCACAATGAATCTATTGGTCTTTATTAAAGAAAAAAGACTAGAGATATAAAGAATAGAACTTTCCCCTGTGAGTTCATGGTGTTTTGCAAGTCAATTAGCTCCTTTGTTGAAGACATGACATTTGTTTCTCAAGGAGACAAAACCATTCACACCTGTATAAAATGAACACATTATAGTCCCACTTTAAAAGGCTTATTTTTGAGAGCATACAAATGACAAGTTCCTCTTGTTCATTCACTCCAACAGGAAAGGTGACCAATCCTCAAGATTCCTCCTGTCTAGAATTCCCTATTCTGCTTTTCCAGCTTAATGACTTTCATTCTGAAAGAAACGGATTTCATCTGTTCTTCCTTCCTAAGGCAAGATTCTTCTCAGAGTCTGCCCCCTGAAGGTTCATCTAAACCCAAACCTATTCATCTTCCAGAAACAATGCAAGACCTTTCTGTTTGGCCAGCCACTTGGCAGGAAGGCATAGCGTGGAATTGGGAGAGAGTATTAGGGAAAGAGTTGGAGGGGGGCAAGGGGATTTTTTTTAGATGTTTTTATTGATTGTAAGACACCCTGAGTCTTAATGGGAAGGGTGGCATATAAATTTAGTTAGATTAGATAGACAGTCGAGTGTTATTTGTTACTCACTCCCAGCCCCCAGTAGTCAGAGGTCTCATCTCCTGACCAGCTTGACCAATAGCCATTAGACACATCCTCAAAGAACTTATCCACTCCTTTTTTTTAACCTAGTTATCCAATGGGCCTTCACAACAAGTTCTGCTGTATGGCAAATGGGGAAAAAAATCTTCCTTGCTTTAAACCTGCTGTCAGTTAACTTCATTAAGTGTTCCCTACTTTTAGTATTTTGAGATGGGGTAATTGCAGCTCCTTATTACTAGCTAGCTCCACACCACTCATGATTTTGTAAATTGTTATCACTCCACCCACTCCAGGTTGAGCCCTAACCTACTGAACCTCTCCTCTTACTAAAGTCATTCAATGCTTCTGATCATCTTTTTTTGCTCTTCTGTGCACCTTTCCCATTTCTACTATGTCCTTGTAACTCATCTAAACACATGCATCTGCAATGTCTCTACTGCTTGAATGCATTTGTTTCTCTCTGTGTTCTCTACACTTCTATCTCCCACTTCCTGGCCATTTTAGATTGTAAGCCCCTCGGGGCAGATACCCATCACTAATCACAACTGTTCAGCACCAGGCATATTGTTAGCTAATAATAATTTCAACCATAAGAAGCAATGGAAACAATTTTTTACCACAGAAGTCACACAAGTTATTCCCAGGTATATAAACTACCATCAGATAGCTAAACCAGTTACCAGAGAAACTCAGATGGTGCCCCTTAGCTTCTCTCCAAATATAAATGCTTAAAACTAATCTGCTTTTATTATTTATTATTATTATTATTATTATTATTATTATATAGTACCAGGGATGTACCTGGTGCTTTACAATCATTACTTATGGACATGTATATGCTCCCCAAGTATGAATTGTACCAAGGATATATACCACAGTAGAATCACAGTCAGGTGGAGAGTTCCAAGTGCCCCAGGTATATAACAGAAGAGACTCTAAGTGACTTAATCTATTAAAAAACAATTTAACTCCACCCTGCCATCTCAGGAAGGGATTTTTTACCTTTCAAGCACATCACAAGGGATTTTTAACTTCCTCTGAAACATGACTCAGGTCACTGATGAAAGGGAAGATATCAAACTATGTCTGCCATTGTTTATTTATTTTATTAGAACGTAGAGTTCACATTACACTTTTCCATGCTTCCCTGGAAAACTACTTTAGGCTGGCAGAGGAAGAACTTTCAAGTACACCTCAATCACATCTCCCTTCAGTGACATTACTGGGCTGTTAGAAGTGAGTGGGGCTGCCTTAGACTGACATATGGAAGTTTCTTTACTTTCCCCACACTATCCCCATTATTGATTTGGGGAGAGCTGAATTCTGGTGACATCACCACCACTAAATTTATCCTGCTTTCCATTTATGCATTTTCAAGCCCTTTTCACTTTGAAAGGTGCTGCAAGAGTTCCACATTTGCTGTATTAGTGATTCTGTATTGAACATGCTCAATTAACAAGTAAAAAGACTGGACTAATAGTTCGCTCAACTATAAGTCAAACCTCACGTTAAGAACCTATGGTTCAGTTATTCTTGCTTCAAAGTCTACTAACATGGCAGCAATGTAATTTGTAAGATTTGCAATAAGGATACTGATTTCCAATGAAGTACTGGTTTAAGACTGTGCCAGTCATATGACAGTGTTGTCGAGATTATTTGAAGTATGGTATATACTGGTTCAGTTCTTAAAATAACCAAAATTACTACACTGACAGTCAATTTGAATGTTGTTATTCAGTTCTTGATTAAGAAACATGCTAGACAGATTTAATAAACCTGCCTCAAGCAATTATTGCACAAGTGATGTCTCAAAGCTTTTTCCAACATGGAGGTGGAAAAATATAGCCACAATACTGAAATGACCCAGTTATAATGAAATCCTGATATAAAAAGCCATTCAGTGTCTACCAGTGCATCAAAGCAGAAGACACATTTTCAGTAAGTCAATTTACTGGTGTCAGTATTAGGAATCATAATAGTGCTCATGGCAAAGTAAAGATTTACTTGAAAACAAGGTATTTTAACATCTGTTTGCCAGAGGTTCTTCCATATCAGGCTCTGAGTAACTGATGAATATTCAAGCCCTGTATATAAAGTGCAGTTTAGTGGGCAACACAAGGTAATGGCAGATGCCTGGGCAAGAATTATTCACCAAGGAAACTCACAAGCTGCAGATTCCACTTCATGGAAAAAGAATGGCCAGTAAGAAAAATCTTCATAACTCTCAAATTCTACTGAAAAAATCCATGTTATAAATCTCCCAGGCAATGTGAAGAAACAGGGGTGTTTTGTTGTTTTTGGCTTCATACTAAGATTGCAATCAACATGTGCTTTAGTTTAAGGAATACAGAGAAGATCCGTTGTGGAGCAAGAACTGAAATAATTCTTTGCCGTACTGCAGATTAATGAAAGAAAGTAGTCTAATAAAAGTAAGTACAAACTGAAAGCTTAAGAGAAGCTGATTCTCCAAATTTTAATTGCAGTTCTAGCAGTTATAATGCTGGAGAATAGTGTTAGGCACAGATACATGTACACAGATATTTAAAGAATTGAATGAAAATACTGATAATCTCAGCAAGGAGGAGTGCACTAACATGCTTTTGCTCCTCTGTATTACACTAAAATTGTGCTTATTCTTAACATTCCACACATATTTTGATAATGCAAATGCTTTCTTTTTCCTGCAGGGACTTGCTTTAAACCCAGTGAAGCAAAGTTACTATAAACCAGAAAGAAACCCACCATAAAGACACATACAAAAGGTACTACTTGAGTTTGGGTTAATGCTACTTTGGGTGTAGGATATGTATTTCCATTTCAAAATTGCAGTCTTTGTCCATGCTAATGCCAAATATCCAACACTTGGCTATCCCTATCACCGTCTTTCTCTGGGCCACATTTTCCATTACATTATTGTAGTATTTCATGCTGTGTCTTCATGGGCAAATTTATTGCTCCACTGATCAATTTGTCAGCAACCAACAGGACAGGAGCAGTGTCACCCAAATTGATTTCCCTGCCACAAACAGAAAAATAAACTCTACAGGTGTGTTTCTAAAGCAGGGGCTCTCAGACCTGGTGGGAGGGGGGTTAAATCATCCTACCTCCTGCACTTTCATTTTAAAAAGAAAAGAAAAGCATGTCTCTAAGCCTCATGGTTATGGAGGTAATCTCAGAAGTGTTGGCTGTACACAAATACAAAGATGCCTACTGAAGTCCTTGAAGAGTCCTCAACAATAGCTCTAAGGCAGTAGTCCCTAACCATTTTCAGTGAGACACCCTGTTATAAATCATTTGACAATTCTTAAAGACAATGTAAAGTACATCAAATAGACTGTGACCCCGTTCACAGATGGAACTACACTTGGGAGTCCTGACCCACACTATGGGAACCTCTTAGCTAAAGGGTAAGCTTCCTCCTTCATCCCATGCATGCCCTGACTTCTGATATAGTTACACCACGGACTAGTTCTTTAATCTTCAAGTTGTAACTCTCAAAGGATGTCACGAACATGTCACAGGTAAAAACAACATAAAATAGTACAAGAGAGAGACCTTAGTATGGATGCTAAGAGAGGGAAGTCCTAAGGCAGGCTAGATTAAGAAACCTTTGTTCCAAAAAATGTTGACACCTTCTAACTTGAATAAATTTTGGAGCTATTTTTCAGCAGAGCTAAAAATCCACACAATTTATTTTTTTAAAATTTCTACCCTGCCTTTCCCAAATGGCTCAGGTTGGCTTGCAAAACAGATAAAAACAATATACATAAAACAGCTTTAGAAAAAGTTGGGGGCAGCCCAGGGCTGGAGGACTTAACTGAAATTAAGTTGCATATGTGTGGTATGGTGACTGAACAATACTTATACGTGATGAGGAACATATATAGTTTAATTTGAGTTAAGTCATAATTTTTTTTATTAATGAATGAGAAAAGTAAAACATATAGATTGGTCTGATATTTAATAAAGTTGCCTTAACATACAATTTACTGTCATGTTAACGTTTGAGTATAATTGTAATGATGCCTTAATGAGTTTCTTAAACCAAAGGTTTTTTGCCTAGGTAAGTTGCCCTTCTTTTGAAACTTAATAGTTTTGTTAATGCACAAGCTGGCCCCATAAGCTGGTCCCAGACACAAGAACACTGCAGGTGCACACAGGCGCTCACCCATCCCCCACATGGAACCACCTGTTTTTTCACAGGTTCCCCTGTGCATGGGTAATGGGTGGAGGTGCGTTACACAGGAGCGCACAAGCGACTGCTTTCATATGAGACGCACCCACCCATGCCACTGCATAGGTGCGTCTCATGTAAAAGAGGTCTCACACTCATTCACACATACTCTCACCTCTCTCACACACACTCACTCTAACTGATCACACACACAATCATTCAGACACAGAACACACATGCTCTCATCTCACACAATCATTCAAATTGATCTCTCACACACTCATCCATACACACACATGCTCTCACCACATACTCATTCAAATTGATCAGTCACACACACAAGACCAGGAGCATAGCTAGGGTGCAATGGGCCCCTGACCAAGAAGTCAAGATGGGGCACCCCTCTTTGTGTACCGTCAGCGGGCCTAAGGGTGCTGCCTGACTCGGCGAGCCTGGGGAAGCTGCTATCAAACACACAAGACACGCAAAACGCAGCCAGCCTATTATACGCATTATGCCATGAAAAAACCCCTATATGTATTTATAGCCAGTTGAGTTGTGCCCCCATAATCAATTCATGCTTCTCCCATCCCATAACCAGTTCATTTGCACCCCCACCTCCCATATAATCAATTCACGCTGCCCTGGGGGCGCAAATGAACTGGTTATGGGGTGGGGGTTTAAAGACAGTATTCCTGTTAGTAATAACTTCATTAAGAAGAGTTAGTGAAATAGCAGCCATAATAATCTCAGAGCCATATTTGCAGATTTTCCAAGGTAGAATAGATATTGCTTTACATCCTAAATTCCTTCTTAAGATAGTATAAGTAAAACAGTTGTGAGAATGTGGCCCTTTTTACATGGGCCTGTCCCATCCACGAACACGCAGATTTCTGCGTGTTCATGGGTGGGTGAGCCCCGTGTGAACGACGTGGCATGCACGCACGCAATGCCTGGGGTTCACGTGCATCCCCACAGTGCCTGGGGGTTCATATGCACGTCCGCCTAACATGCATCCCCACTCGCCCCCCACTCGTCCCCATGCACAGAGCAAACGGCAGTTGCTCTGTGGGTGCGGATGAGTGGGGGGTGAGTGGGGATGTGTGTGCGGCCATGTCCACGGCATGCCCACGGCCTCACCACCCAGCGGAGCCATGTAAAAACAGCCTGTGAGGAGCCACTCGAAGAAGAACAGAAGGTTGCTGTCTTGTAAACAAGGTTCTTTGAGATGGCTCCTAACATTCTCACAACATCCACCCTTCCAGCCCCACACGGAATTTTCTTATATTCCTAGAAATTTTAATTTATTTATCTTTAAATTTATATGCCACCCCCTCCTGCCTCAGACATCTCGGGGTGGCTCGCAACATTTTAAAACATTAAAACAATAATAATTACAATTTAAAAAACCAATATAAAACCCCGTTCCCCCCCCTACCCTAACCCAACCCACCCACCCCATTTCCCTCGGGAAAGGCCTGGCAGAAAGGGTGGGAAGGAACTGTCATCCGGGGGGGGCGGGGCGGAGTGCTTTTTATACTAGACGAGCTCGAGACCATCACGTGGTCTATTATTTGAATATGGTGAGCATGCACAACCCGATTGTGAGAATGTTAGAAGCCATCTCGAAGAATCTTCTTTACAAGGCAAGAACCTTCTGATCACTCACAAAGGGAGAAGTTTTTTGTAAACAAACAGCTTTATCTCCCAGTCGGATCAGTGTCCCTGCTGCTGCTCCTGCATCACTACTAGTAGGCAGAGGCAGATGAGGGACGAAGACCCCTCCACACACACTTTCAGCCCCTGGACTTCCCTTCATTGTTTGTAATCACAGAACACAGGTGTTGCTGGAGAAAAGCTAGAATGGTAGCCAACTGGACGTTTTTGCTCTACTGACTCCCATTGAACAGCATAGGCTCTTTTCAATGAGAGTTTGCTACTGTGGTCCTATAATGAAATACATTCAGAACTGTCCGACACAAATTGTTGTTTAAAATCCCCCTTATAATTTTCCTAAAGAATGTGTCATTCTAACAAAACCAAGAGGCATTCTGCTGCCTAGGCCAGCTGCCACAAAACATTTTTAAAATGGGTGTTACATTTTATTATACATGTTGCAGGGCACCCATAAAGCACACCTGCAGTCCTGCAACATTTATAATAAAATGTAACACCCAGTTTATCAGCATTAAGTGTGTCTGTGTGCGCCTGTCTGTAACTGACCCTGTCAGCTGAACTCTCAACCTGTTACTATGAACCCAGTTCCCTTTGATATATTCCCTTCTCCTGATAAGCGGTTTTCCAGTACATCCCTAACACATTTACTGTGAGTGAGTGAGACTAACCACTGTTTGCTAGCCTGTCTCCTACACCAATAAATAATCTTCCAGACGTTTTTAAATGTCTGGCACACCTCTCTCTCTTTTCCCCCCCTCCCACCTAGTTCTATCCACTCCAACTCATTCTCCCCCCCCCGCCCGCCCCAACCTATGTGGGGGGACATATCCTTGACCTGGTCTTCTGTTCTGGCCTTGAGGCAGGTGATCCGTTAGTGGGGGATGTGAGATCTATGCCCTTGTCATGGACAGACCATTATTTCCTGCAGACCAGCCTCCTAGCACACCCCCTCCAGAAGGGGAATGGACCAGTTAGGTTGGTCCGCCCTCAGAGGCAGCGGTTCCTGGAGGCTCTGAAGGACTTATCCCTGGACCCCGACGGCCACTCTGTCGTTGTGCTGGTACAGCATTGGGACACCTTGCTGGGGGAGGCCATTGACAGGGTGGCTCCGAGATGCCCCCTGCCCCCGTCTCGTCGCCACAGGGCCCATTGGCTTACCAAGGGGCTGTGGCATATGAAGCAGGTAGGCAGGAAACTAGAGTGACGCTGGCGCCGGACTCACTCTGAATCTGACCGATTTCTCCATAGGACCCATTTGCGGTTCTATGTTGAGGCTGTGAGGACAGCAAAGAAGGAATTCTTTGCTGCCCTCATAGAGTCTGCAAAGTCGCATCCAGCGAAGCTGTTCTGGGTGGTGCGGGGGCTAGTCAGTCCGTCCGCCTGGACGGGGACTTGTCCCAAGCCTGCTGTGAGGAGTTTGCCATCTATTTTGCAGACAAAATCGCTCAGATCCAGAGTAACTTCGACACCAGGTTGGATGCAATAGATGAGGAGCGTGAGGCACCGTCTGGTCGATCTTTCTGGGAGGAGTTTCAGGAAGTGACGCCGGCCAATGCGGTGGATGTCTTGAGGTCTGTTCGAGCCACAAGTTGTGAATTAGATCCGTGCCCGTCCTGGTTGGTAAAAGCTTCCAGGTAGATACTGGGGTCGGTTCTGGCGAGGGTGGTTAACACGTCCCTTCGGCAGGGGAGGTTTTCGCCCAGTCTCAAGGAGGCTGTGGTGCATCCCCTGCTGAAGAAGCCTTCGCTGGATGTGGACGCACTCGCCAATTACCGTCCTGTCTCTAATCTTCCCTTTTTAGGGAAGGTTATTGAACGGGCAGTGGCTCTGCAGCTCCAGGCACATCTAGACCGTATCGGCTTCCTTGACCCTTTTCAGTCTGGGTTCCGCCCCGGCTGTGGTACTGAAACAGCGATGGTGGCTTTGGTGGACGACCTCCGCCGGGTAATGGATGCTGGATGTTCTACATTCTTGATCCTGCTAGATCACTTAGCCGCTTTTGACACGGTGGAC
>QEPC01010380.1:45477-56060 GCA_003113815.1 Sphenodon punctatus | reverse complement strand
TATATATATATATATATATATATATATATATATATATATATATATATAAACACAATGTATAAACATAAATTTATTATCCAGGGACATTAGTCCCTGGATAGTTATGGCATGTAGCAGCATTCATTATAATACACAAACATTCTACTGCTTAATGATTTCATCTATCATTTTAAAATTTTGCATCGAGGGTCTCTTAGGTGCCAGCTTTCCCTGTGTTATTGCTTCCTACACTCAAGGGACAGTCACATTTTAGTACATGGTGAGCCTTAGAAAATCAGAAGTTTTAGTGTTACACTGCTCAACGTTCCTATTACCTCAGGACAGATTTTCTGTACTGCAAAAGTTTTCTATAATTTTAAAAAGCTAAGAAATTAGATAATAGAAACCCTCCAGTTTATAACTGTCAATAAATTTCAAAATTTCAATTTCAACAACAGTTAAGGCTTTTGCAAATTCACTCATGAACTAAAAAGTCTTGGAAATTGCATGTTAAGGCTTCTGCCTTAACTTGCAAGCCATGTAAGCAGTAAAGACCTTGTACAGTCTCACATATTGTGCTTCATTCCAACTTGGGCTCCATGCCCCCACACTTTGTATTGGTTTTTCAGTCCCAACCTCTGCAGGTTGGGGGCAAAAACTCTTCCTCTGCAGGGTGGGGAGATTGAGGGGCAGCAGTAGAGCTGAGGGTAGCTAATGGTTGGGAGAGTTGGGGCTCCACATGTGGACTGAGGTAAAGCAGCAGAGTTGGGGGAGCTCAGGGATGGGAGAGGAGGGGCTGTGGATAGAGAATGAGGGGCAGCAGCAGAGCTGGGGAGAGCCGGGGCTGCGGGTGGAGAATGACAGGCAGCAGGAGACCTGGGGAGACAGGTAGGACTGTTGCAGCAGCATGAAGAGAGTGGCTGGAGACCTAGAGTGTTACAGAGTCCTCTTGCTGCTCCAACAGGCTATAACCCTCCCAACTCTCCAGCTGCCCCTCAGTCTCCACACACAAGCCCTGCTCTCCAAGCCCTGGGTTCCCTCCACCTCAAATCCACATGTACAGCCCCAACTCTCCCAACCCTTAGCTACCCTCAGTTCGAGTGCTATGCCTCAATGCCCCCCCTCCCCCTGCAGGCCCTGGCCTCCCCCTCAATCCCCACCTGCAGCCCCTGCTCCTCCAGCGATGGAAGAGGTCGAGACCAAGTAGTTCAGATGAACTGCAGTTCTGAACTTTTACATGCCTGAGGAAGGGCCGTGTGGCCCAAAATCTTGCACACACAGTCACTGAAGTTGGACCAATAAAAGATATCATCTGAACGACTTATACCTGTAACAGTCAAGAGGAGATCTCAGGAAATATGGTTTAACAATAGCTCTTAAATATTCATTTCTATCTTATGCTGCTGCATTTTTGTATGGCAAAGAGCAGATCACTGTTTCCCAATTTAAAAACACAGTAGCATAAAAAAGGCTTTTCAATAGTAAGGCATGGGAGTGGGGAGGAGGGGAGATGGAAAAAACCCACACATGGCTTCATTACTCTAATTAGAGAAGTAAAACATCCCTTATGAGCCTGATGAAAAGCACTATTAACATAACAAGATGATAAACATTTACAGAGAACCTCCGGGATCAAGGAATTTGCTGGTGGTACACACCAGGAAAAATTAAACCAAAGGTTATGGTCCACACAGGTTATTGGTTCTTCAGGGGCAGAGACAGTCTCACCAAACGCATTTCCAAAGCCCGTAGCATAATAGGGTCCTATATTTTTCAAGTTTACTAATGTCCAAGACATTTTTAATAGCATTGTCATTCCCCAAACTATTTAGAAGGCCAAACCTCTTTAGAAAAACCATACAAATTAGTCATGTGCAGAAAATAGGGGTTACATTAGCTAGTCAACAGAAGTTCAAGCACATGATAACCTACCCAGATGAGCATTGTGTGTATTAACTAAAATGTATAGATACTGCAGATTTAAACTAATGTATAAATTACTTATACAAATGTATAAACATTTGTATGTAAATGTATATATNTCAGTGTTGCCCCCAACCTGTAGAGGAAGAGGACGCTAAAAGAGGGGCTAAAAGACGAATGCAAAGTGTGGGGACATTAAGCCTAAATTGGAATGAAGCACAGTATGAGAGACTGTACAACATCTTTACTGCTTACATGGCTCGCAAGTTAAGGCAGGAGCCTGTAACATGTAATTTCCAAGACTTTTTAGTGCATGAGTGAATTTGCAAAAGTCTTAACCATTATTATAAACTGGAAGTTTTTATTATCTTATACACAATGTATAAATATTTATACAGATACTGCATGTTTAAACCAAGTATTGCTTCCTATAGCTACGGAAAGCATAAGTTACCATGAAAATCACTAGAGATACTACAGAGGTCTAATTTACCACGAAAGCACTTAAATACTATAGTGAAGAGTAGTATTAAAAAATAAAACCCTCAAATAGTTTCTCCTTCCCAGCTTATCTATGCTCAAATGCCTGGAGCTTCTTGCCATAGAATGTAAAAAGAAAAGGAAAAGGGAAAAAAAATAATTTAAAAATCAATAAAAACGTTTTAAATAGCTGTGCCTATATAACCCCTCCTGAACCTGCTTTGGCTCTCTTGTGGCTATAACCCTGAAAGTAATCATGCTGAGATTTGCCCACTCTCTCTCTCTGTAACAGTTAAGGTGATAAAATTAAGGTCAAGTTTATTGCTGCGTGGTTTAAGACCATCAGCTACCAGGAAGTTGAACTGGCTCCAAATGCAATCAAGAAGGAAGGGGAGGGAGAGAAATCTACTTACCCACCCACACAACCCTAATTTGGCTCCACGGCAGTGTGTTCATTTTACCCTGAACAGACAGCATTAGCAGATATGAAATGTTATCAAAGTTCAACCCAAATCAATCTGTAGGCCCTTTTATAGTACATTGTTCACCAATGTGTAGGCTGATGCTGAAAAGACAGCAATTACCATCCTAATTATATTGATCCACGAGATTTATCTATAGATTTAAAACACTTCAAAAATGAGATATTTAAAATTCATGTTGAAATATTACATTTAAAAAATCTTCATAAATGCAGATTGTAAGACTATTCTTACTGTCCCTCAAACTTCACTATAATCAACCCTGTTTTGACCTGCCTTCCTCTCCCAGGAGCCATTTCTTCCACATTAACATAGCATCACCATAAGGAACATACTGATATAATGAACTCCATCAGGGCCTGCTAAGTGTTTAGCAAGATTAAAACAGCTTGCTTTGAGAAAAGCCCAAAAGTGAAAAGCAATCTACAATTAGCTTCTTTTGTTTTTAGGGAAAGGATTTCAGTTACAGTACTGTATTTAGCATGATGTTCAGCTGAGGTTCAATTTAAATGGGGCATTTCATTATCTTGAAACAGCAAATTGTCAATCCGGTTATAGCAAACACCCCAAATATAACAAACTGTCCCCTTGGTCCCATGGGGGTCTGTTACGGTGAAGCTGTATTATCAAAAGCCATACAAAATTAAAAGAGAAGGCGCAAACATAGTAGTCTGCTTTGCATACTTCTATTTTATAGTTTCACTTAAAGAGACTTAATGACATAACTTGAGTCCGTTTAATACAATTCTTGACAGGTAGTTTGAAAGCTTAGAGCCCATGAGAAAGAAAAGAATATGCAGAAACCTAGGCTCATTGCCTACATTATTTTACAGCAATACAGGTACATGCCTCTCTAAAAAGTGATTATGTTTTCCAAATTAATGCTTTACTAATAAGGACATCTCTCTAATAAGAATTTTTTCTCAACCAGTTCAGGTTTGCCTTAAATAGACACCTTCCTGCAATGGAACTACAAAAACCTAGGTTTTTTGGCACTGTCTGAATGGCAGTATTCGGGACAAAGGATCAAAAATTGCAGGGCTGTGTTTTTGAGAGTCTGGTAGGTTTTCTTCTCAACCTTCGATTTTTCTATTTTCATTTTGTTTTTATGGGGTGGGGGGAGGGAATGCCATGACTACCTGGTGGGAAAAGCTGGGGGATGGGGAGAGTTATGAGCAGAACAGGAGAAGGTGAGTGAGATGAGATGCGGAGGATTAGGGTTTTATATCTATATTTTTGTAATATTGTTTTCATTGTTTATATTCAGAGCTGCTTAACTCTACAACTGATTTTTGTATTATACTTTTAAAGGGAATGGGATAGGGAAAGGAATGTGGGGGAGACAAAGGGTGGGGTTGAGGTGATGTTTAAAAGTCACAGTGAGGGGGGATACAGGCATGGATGGGGTATTTTCTGTGACACGGGGTATAGGTTGGATCTGTAGGGTATGTTGCTGGTGAATTTACTTATTGTATTTATTAATTTAATTTGTCCAACACTATTTCCATTGTAAGTTGCTCTCAGCTCTAAGGGTATGCAGGCTAGAAATTTAAAACGAAATTCAATTAAACGAAACGTTGAGAGTTTTTCCAAAGTTCAGCACTGTCTTACAATACTCATAAATATTAACATCCTAGCCATGGTGTTCAAAAAGACAATATGAAGAAACCCATCAGAAATAGTTCTGTTCTTCTACATCTGTCATTTTCAAAAGCTTCACTTTCCTCAGAAGTTCACCACATTTCATTCCTTTCTACACACAGAGTGGGCAGGCACAAGCTACTTGTGGTGGTGCTGTTCTCAAGTTAATTCTATTGACAGAATATATGAAATATACAGAAAGCATAGGGATGCCAAACTAACCAAAGTAAGCACAGTTTTACTATTGCAAAGCTAACAGAGTTCCAATGCAACTATCAGCACATCAACAAATAAATCCCTGTACTGCCTTAGGGAAGTAATACAAGGACCTTGCAATATGCTGTTCAATCCATGGTGCCAGAGGGACTCTTGCTGCAGCAGCTTTCTGCTGTAAGGTAATGCCCCTCTCTTGATGGCAAACAAAATAACATTAAAAGGATAAACAGCACTAAAAATAAGGGTGAACTTAGATTAACCCTCTATGTTTCTGTAAGTTTCAAAGGAACTTCCCTTATAACACATGCACATTCTTCGGGTTAACGTGTACTTTGCAGTTTACAAAAGGTTAACATACATTTACATATATCTAAAAAGACATTTACATACATTTCCAAATTTTAAGAGAGAAAAAAATAGGACTGATTCATATTTTAGTAAAAGAATCACAGCATTTGTAAACATCAAGAGGATACTTACAAAATTCAGCCAATAGTTTCATAATAATATCAAGTCACTAAAAGTAAGTTTGATTATACAAGTTTCTTTCCTCCAAATTTACACCTTTTAACTCAGGCACTTCTTTCCTTTACATCTCTTGCTCCCAGTATAGTCACATCCATGTAATGCGATATACCACAGCAACACTACTCATCCTCTTATTACTAAACCAGACTCCCTTTAGGTGTAGAAGTCTATCATCAGAAGTACTCTCCTCCCCTTTTCAACACACCAAAACACAAAATACATATAGTCAAACAAAATCAAAACTTACCAATGTGGTGGCATTTTCCAGTTTTAACCTGTGGCATGCATGCCAAATTTCCAATGCACACACTACTGTAACTTTCCAGTCCAGTGAATACTGGCTTATTGAACTCTCTCAAAGGCACTTTTAATTATCAGTTTAAAAGAATGCACTCTGGAAAGTCTAGCACTCTGAAATCCCCCTTCTTGTTTGGTCCAGACAAACAGAAAGTCGCAAAAGCATTTTATACCAAGTGAGAAGTCTGCTCAGACAATCCAGCATCTAGGTGGATAGAACCAAATGTGCAAACCAGCCAGCTTTCCCACTGTAACACTTGGCACATCACTCAAAACTAGGCAAGTCCCTCAGGCACTAGCTTTACTTATTTCTGCCACACTTGTGTTTAAAAAAAAAAGTTATTCCTGCCAGTCAGTGAGTAGTTTAAATGATCACATGTATTAAAGGCTAGCCACAATTACAGGAATAATAGTGAAGTCTGCCCTTTCATTATCAACTAAAATAATTAAAGACTTCTCCTTGACAGAAACAAATTTATAAATCCAGTCCCATGGATTTAAACAAAATATCTGCACTAAAGGCAGGTATAGAACATCAATCATGCGCAGATCTGATCGATTATGAAAATGGCTTAGTTTTCCCACCTCAAAATGAACCATGGCAATAAAACCATCTGAGCTGTAGATGGAAGTATGTCCTATGTAAACATCACACAGCTGTTAATGCAGTTTGTCCTCCTGATAAAAAAATATTCAGTTTCCTATGAACTAAGCCATTAGCATAGACACAAAACTTAACACACTTCTGGTGACATCCACAGATATCAATCTAGCTCATAAAACATTCTCTGGCTAATACCACTTACAGTATACTTACAGGTTTACTAGTATGACAGCTGACACCTTCACATGTTTTCCTATGGAGATTTCTCATTATGACCTCTCAAAAACTTTGAGAATACAACAATTTGACAGATGTTGTCTAGAGCGGAAAAGCATCTATTCTGTCTCTTACATGCATACACGTGTGTACACACACACACACACAAACCTTTCATGCTGATTGATCCTTGTATAATTTACCCCCAGGCCTAGCTGCAAACATTTAAAGCCCTTTAAAATACCTGATGCAATACTGGACTCTTTTTTTACAAGTGGCATTTTTGGTGATGATTTTCCTTATTGAAAAACTGATTATTCCTGGAAGCTGAATTTAGAGATAAAGCTGCCCAGTGAGACATCATCACCTTAGGCATTTCTACAACCAAAGACTAATAATAAAAACTCACTCTACAGATTAGCCAAAGAAGAACTAAGTTTTGTTTCCCATCTTAGCTAGTAAAAAAAACTGACTTACCCCAACATGAGCAGGTATGCTTTTCACTGCACAATTGACAGAAAATTTACAATGAACAAAGTTAACAAAACTGTATCACTACTCCTTCAAAGGCAGGAGCTGCAGCCACCACTTACCTCCCCCAGAAGAAGGGAGGACTGATGCTCCCATTAGTTCGAGTCACAAAGAGAGGATAGTCAACACAGCATTCTCTGAAGCAAAAGGGAATATGCCCGCTTGCTTTTTGCAAAGGCCCCACACAATTCCACTAAAGGCAAGTTGGAGTCCCTATTCCTTTCTACCTTCACTTGCTGCTGTGAAAGTGATGGGGGGCGGGGGAGGAGGAGATTTAAAAAAATCGTATTCTTCCCATAAAACAAAGGGTTGTAATAACTCCCTTAGAATCCAGAAGAAGTCCATGCCCAAAACCTTCTCTAGGGGCCCCATCACCATGCCATTCCCCATCTCCCTAGGAAAGGACTACAGACCTCATGACCTTACATACTTGGGGAACACTCCTCCCCCATAGGTAGATGCAACTCTGTCCAGATTAGGCGAGGCAGCCCACATTCCATGAGAAATGGAATCTACACCCATCTTTTGGGGACACAGTCCCCCTGCCCTTTCCCCCTTCTCCCTGTGGTTTCAGCCTCCCTACTCCCTTCTCTGAGGGGAGAAGTGAGTGGGGTCGCCTGGCCAGTGTAAAGGATACTGTTGGGGCGGCTGTGTCTGTAGGGCCCTGATGTTGGGGTGAGGAGGCGGCGCCCCCGCTGCTGCTGCCGCCACCGCTGAATGAGGGGGAGCTGGGGGGGGAGGTGGCCCCGCTGCCGCCGCTGCCCCACTCCCAGGGCCGGTCCCCACCGCCGCTGAGCCGGGTTTCAGAGGCGCCTTCTGCGGTAAACTCATCGCAAAGCGGAGCCACCACCCCCCGGGAGCGGGGAGCGGGGCCGGGAGGGATCCGGGCCGGGGGAGGGGGGAGCGGACCGGGGGACGGTGCGGCGGGGGCAGGGGCAGCCCAGCGGGCCAGCACCACCGGCCGCCGGTCTCCGTGACAACGCGCCTCCCTCCGGGAGAGGGGCCGGGGCAAAGAGGGAGGGAGGAAGGGAGGGAGAGGGATCAGTGGGGGGGGGGAGCGGGGCCGTTTAGGCCGCGCTATTCATGGGCCGCCGGCGGCAGGGGGTCTCGGTCCCCCTCCCCGGGGGAAGCAGCGCCCTTCGCGGTAGCGGCTTTCAGGCGATGCCGGCGGATTTTCCTCACTGAAGTAGCGGAGCATCAAACATGGCGCTGCGGCCGCCTCCAGCAGTCCGGCAGGACGGACGCTCGGGCGCCTTCGGGCCGCTCCGGAGCTGCTCGGCGCTGCCGCGTTCGGAAACACTCGGGTTTCTCCGGAAAGCGCTCGCGTCCCAGCTACTTCGGAGCCCTCCGGATTCTCTCGGGAAAACTTCGTTTTGTCTTCGGTACGTCTTCGTGGGAGCTTTCAGGCGACTTCGGGAAAACTCCGAGGAGGCATTCGGGCACTTGCAGCCGAGAAAGGAGATTCGACCATCTAGAAAGACTCAGGAAGGCCCAAAGGGAAGAGTGAGGTGCTACATTTGTATGGAAGGGAATCGTAGCTAGGGATGTGGAGGAGGCCGGGGAAACCTCCCCAACTGGGGTCCCCACTTCAACCTCCCAGAACAGGGACCCCCCACTAGCGAGTGCCCTCTTTGTCCCCTCAGCTCAGCTAGAAATTGCCCTCTTTCTAGCCCCCTCTGGTTGTGTAGGGTGCCACTTAGAGTCACCAGACACAGCTGGATTCACATACCAGGGGTGCCCCCCCCCCTCCCTGGGCTGCAGTGCCAACATGCCAGGTGCATGTCAACACTCATTGTATGGGAGCCATTCCATACACTTTATCATTTTTGTTACCCATTTCTGTACCTTTTCTAGTTCTACTATATCTTTTTTGAGATGGGGATGACTAGAACTGCACACAATATTTATTTATTTATTTAATGCATTTATTAGCCGCCCGTGGCGTACAATTCAATAAAAAACAATATTCAAAAAATAAGAAACATTTTTTAAAAATCCAGCAATATAAACCAAAACAGGGTCGGGATAAACAAATAAACATAAAAAGGTAAGGGGAGAGATAAAATCTAGAGGCATTATATTTTCAGTTTTATTCTTTATCCCTTTCTGAATAATTCTTAACATTGTGTTTCCGTTTTTGACCTGCTGCCAGGGCCGGCCCCAGGCATGTGCCACATGTGCAGCTCCACATGGCCCCGCGGCCAGCTGTGGCCCCATGCTTGCCTGGCTGGGCAGCAGGCTGCAGTCATCTTCTCCCCCAATAAGTTCTTCTGCCTCCCCTGCCTGCCCCCCATCACTCATTTGCTTCCTAGTAGTGCTGCTGCAGCAGGGGGATACAGGGACACCAATCTGACTGGGAGATAAAGGTGTTTGTTTACAAACAACTCCTCCCCATGTGAGAGATCAGACGGTTGTTACCCGGTAAAGAAGGTTCTTCGAGAAAGTCCCAACATTCTCACAACTGGGTTGTACATGCTCACCCTATTCAAATAATAGACCACGTGATGGTCTTGAGCTCCTCTAGTATAAAAAGCACTCTTCCCCCTCAGAATGACAGTTCCTTCCAACCCTTTATAGGAATATAAGAAAAAAATTCCATGCGGGGCTGGAAGGGTGGGTGTTGTAAGAATGTTAGGAGCCATCTCAAAGAACCTTGTTTAAAAGGTAGCAACCTTCTGTTCTTCTTCGAGTGGCTCCTCACAGACCATTTTTACATGACTCCACCGGATGGGGCACACTGGTGCATGGGCAGGGCATGCACACGGCCTCACACGCATCCCTACTTAACCCCCACTCATCCACACCCACGGAGTAACGGCCGTTTCCCCCAGTTGCTCCGTGCGTGGGGACGAGTGGGGGTGAGTGGAGATGCGTGTTAGGCGGGCGTGCACGCACCCCCACTCACCATGGGCGCGTGCACCATGGCATTCACACGGGGCTCCCCCACCCATGAACACACAGAAATCTGCATGTTCATGGGTGGGAGAGGCCCGTGTAAAAAGGGCCACATTCTCACAACTGTCTTACTTATATTACCTTAGGTAGGAATTTATTTATTATTATTATTATTATTATTATAAACATTTATATAGCGCCAGTCATGTACTTGGTGCCGTACAGAACATAGAAATGGACGCAGTCCCTGCCTGTGGCTTACAATCTAAAAGACAAGGAGGGGGAGACAGGGAGAGGGGACAGTGGGAGACACAGGAGAAAACAAACAAACATTCAGACAGTTGCAAAGTCTCAGGTGCGTGTGCTTGGCTTGGTTGCAATCAGGTTGGTTGCAGCAGTCTGCAGAGGAGGGCAGACAGTAAGTATATGGGAAACAGCTAGCAGGCATTGGGAAAGGCAGCGAGGAAAAAGTGGGTCTTGAGGAGGGATTTAAAGGAGCGGAGGGAGGGGGCAAGGCGGATGTGGGTAGGGAGGGAGTTCCAGGCATGGGGGGCAGCGAGGGAAAAGGGTCGAAGACGGTTAGGTGAGCAGGAGAAACAAGGGGGAGTAAGGGAGGGGGTAGAGGAAGAGCGGAGAGCACATGCAGGAGTGCGTAGGGAGATTAGGTCCGAGAAGTAAGGGGGAGCTTGGTCGTGGAGTGTTTTGAACGTGAATACCAGGAGTTTAAAGAGGATACGTTCAGGAAGGGGGAGCCAGTGAAGAGAGAAGAAGAGAGGCTGCACATGGTCGAA
>QEPC01010380.1:20511-35694 GCA_003113815.1 Sphenodon punctatus | reverse complement strand
CATACAACATCTTTACTGCTTACATGGTGTGAAAGTTAAGGCGGGAGCCTTAACACACAATTTCTAGGTTTGTTAAAGTTTGCTTGGTATGAATCTGCCTTAACTAAGTTTGTAAAACCGTAGGTTTTTTGTTTCTCTAATAATCTACAATGACAACTGAATTCATTCAGTTTCTGTGCAATGACCTTTATCCTCCTTGAGCTCCCCTTTTACCCCCTGGTCATCTAATGGCCCAACTGACTCTCTAGCCAGCCTCTTGCTTCTGATGTACTTGCGAGTTTTTATTATTAGTTTTTACATCATTAGCAAGTTGCCCTTCACATTTCCTCTTGACTTGCCTTATTAATGTTTTACTTCTAATTTGGCAATGTTTATGTTCTTTCCTATTTTCTTCATTAGGATTAGCTTTCCATTTTCTAAAGGATGCCTTTTTGGCTCTAATAGTCTTCTTCACCTCCCCTTTTAACCACACTAGCAGCCGTTTGGTCCTCTTGCTACCTTTACTTGTGGAATACATTTATTCTGGGCTTCCAGGATGGTGTTTTTAAATAGGCCACTTTTACATGGACGTCACCCACCCACGAACACCCGAAAACACCCATCAGATGGGTGGGAGAGCATCCGTGTAAATGTCCACGAGTGGGTGGGGACGCATGCCCGACCCACCCACCAACACCCACAGAGCAGCCGCAAGGGAGCCAGCACCTTCCATGGGTGGAGATGGGTGTTCAACACCTGAATGTCCATGTAAAAACTAAAACACCCACACTCACACGGAATGGACTGACGGAGCCCCACTGCGCTGGCGCCATGGAGCACGCACGCGCCGCCATGCAGACACGCCCACAGGGTGGGGGGGATGGCAGACATCTGGCCGAGAGCCCATAAAGGAGGGAGGAACCATGGCACACGCACGCGGGCTCCCACAATGGCAACCAGGAAGACCTATGAGAAGGCCAAGGGAGCCGATGCCTCCCCATGTGGGGGAAGAGGCCGGGTGAGCAAGGGGACCCTGGGGTGCCCGGGGGCAAGAAGCCCCAGAAAGGCGGTGCGGGAAGCACCCCAGGCGGAAGGCACAAGGGGGGGCCAGCGGGGGGAACGGGTGGGGAAACACGCCAGGAAATATCACAGCGCACGTGTCTTGGCACAGGGCAGAGGAGCCACACCAACAGCCCCCGGTGGATGACCCCCAGCTCAGCACCTCCCAAGGGCATGGCCCAAGGAGCAGCAGCAAGAGCAAGGTGAGTGTGAGGGAACACACACACACCAGGAGGGGAGGGCCATGCCCCGGGCCCTGACCACTGGGCCAGGGAACACAGGGCAGGGAGCAGCAGCATAATCCGGTCCCCCATCCCCGCAGGACAGCTCCCAGACAACGGAGCACCACACCACCAGGACAATGGCCAAGGAGGGCCTCCCAGACAGCCTTGGTCCAGGCAGGAGGTCAGGGACTTTATATCATACGGGGGGGGGGGGGGGGTCCAAAAGGGTCCAGCACGACCTGGTGCAAAGCTGCAAGATCAGACAGGTCTATGAAGCCATCGCCCAGGAGATGCAGCAGAAGGAGTACAATAGGGATGTAACCCAATGCGTGCAGCAGGCAATGGACTTGAGGTCTGGATATAAACATATCAGGGACAATAATCTCAAGTCCAGCAAGCCCATGCACACAGCCGAGTTCAGGAAGAGCTGGACAAGTTCCTCTGCATGGACGGGGACATCGTGGCCTCCCGTGCACACGGCAGCGCCTTCACCAAGGGCAAGCGCAGGGCCAACACGCAGCCCCCCCGACAGACCTCACAGAGCAGGAGGGGCAGGTGCCCCTGCCAAGGCCAGTCAGGAAGCAGGAGGGGACAGCCCCGTCCCACAGGAGGTGCCCCGGGGATCCAAGCACCAACCCATCGCACACTGCGTGTGCCCCCAAAACCCACAGGCCAACTGGCCACAGGGACAGGGGGCATGCGCAGAGCCAATGGAGACCCAGGACGGCCCCCAGGAAGCAGAGGAACTGGATCCAGGTATGCGCGTCCCAGCGGGGCCAGGGGGATAGGTCGGTTGGGGAACGGCCCGGACGGAGGCACCATGGCCAGGGCCAGGGGCCGGAAAACACTCACAGTAACCCATCCCATTGCAGCTCAAGGCAGCCTGGAGGTGCACGAGGTGGAGGTTGAGGTGGAGGAGGACGAGGCGGGACAGGCAACTCCCCCACTACCAGATGGGCAACCCTCCAGGACGGGGCACACGGGCCAATGGGCCACGGGGGGCCAGGTGCAGGGCACCCGGGGGCCTACACCCATCAACCAGCAGGTCCCACCAGCAGCTGGGTGGAGGGGGGCAGGTGGGAGGGGCTGGAGGGCCCGCAGTGGGTCCCCGGCACACCACACAGTCAGGGGACCCTCCCACGGCTAACAGATGCTGGGGGCCACCCCATGACAGGGCAGGTCTCGGGGACCCCACAGGGGAGGGCTGAGGGGAGCTGTCACACTATGGGAGCTGCTCCACCAGGAAACCTGGGCAGGCAGTAGTGGCCAGCAGGGCACACAGGCAGGATGCACTAATGTTTAGTCCAAACTCGCATTCACAGACCAGGCGCCCGCTTCGCGAGGGGAGCAGCTGCCAGCAGCATGGAGCGGAACCGGGAGATGTGGGCCAGGAATCGGCATCGGAGGGAGGATCTCGGCAGGGAGCAGCTGGTGGAATCACAATGGTTAGCCAAGGTGCACTCCCAGGAGCTCGCGCTCACCAGGGAGCTCATCCGAGGGGAGGGGGAAAGGGACCAGGAGATCCTGGCTGCCATGATGGCCCGGTCCCGCACCGAGCACCTCTGGGACAGGTGACAGGCTGCTGCCCTCCAACACGAGCAGCGGCGCGCCTGTGACAGGCTGGAGGGTCAGGCCGCATGGCTCATGGACCTCATGGGGGAGGCCATGGAGGCCCTGCAGCATGACCCCCAGCGTGACAGGCCACGCCATGCCATGGAAGGAGGGCTGGCAGCCGACCAACACCATGGTGGCTTCCCACCGGTACAGGTGCCCCCCCGCACCTCGGCCACCTGTGGTTCCCCCAGCAGTAACCCTACGGGTCCACGGGGTCCCCCTCCCCCACATGGGGCAACCGGATCCACTTGCAGGGCCGCCCATCCTGGCCACACACCCCATTGTGCTGTCCCCACTGCCACCCCAACCCCTCCACCGGGCAGCGATGCCCCCGCCCCAAGACCGTGCACCCCAGGATGAGCAACCACCCATGGTGGCTGCCCCACCCCCACAGGTAAGGCCGCAGCACCCCGGGCCCCCGGGGGTTGTGGGGTGCAACCCCAGGGGGCCCCAATGGGAATCCAGGAAACTGCATGAAGCTGGACCCTGGAAGGGAACACATTGTTGAACCCATGCCACGCACACACAGTACAAGGGATGGGGAGCAATGGTCATTGCCAGGGCATGTGTACCTGCTCTTTGCCGCAGTACTTGACTGGGTAAGTGCCGTGATACCATGGGTGGGCCATCCCGGTGGGGGCACCTTCACGGAGCACCGTACGGCACATGCCATGCTCGTGTGGGGATTAGGGGGCTCCCTGGACACCTATGGGGCACCCAAGTGCCAGTGCACCGACAAGGGACAGAGGTGAGTGCACACGGTGATCCCTTAACCCCTTCTTGCTCCTCCAAGCAGGGACCAACAGCAGAGGCTGGTGTGGAGCGGCCAGTGGATGACAGGGAGGCTGGACCATCAGCCCGGAGAGCCTTGCGGTCAGCTGCATCCAGGGCACGCCGACCAGCGAGCCCCGGTGGTGCAGCCAAGAGGGGGAGAGGCTGCCCCAGATGCTAACGCCTGCCCCCTTCCATTGTACATGTCCCCCTAATAAAGGTTTTGTACCTATACCTTGCTGTCGCTTCCTCTGTCCAGAGACATGGGGGTGGGGGGGTTGTGTGGCGTGCAGGGGCACCAGCAGGTTGGGGGCTCTGTGCACTTCCTAGCGAGCTGGTGGGGCCAGAGGCTAGACCAGCGGTGCCTCATGCAGGGGAGGTGGCAGGAACAGGTGTGCACTGGACCTGCTCATGCGACCCGGTTTGTGTTGGCCGGCGGGCACGTGCAGGGCCAGCGCAACCCATGGCCAACAGCAAGGGGAGGGCGCTTGCCACCGGGCAACCCACGGGACCCGTTCCCTGGACCCAGTGGGCCACACATGGAATAGAGGGCCAGATGCAGGTAACGGGTAGGGCCCAGCAGTTTGGAAGGGGGTCCCAGGCCTACAGACATAGGTGTGGGTCTGTCACTGGCCGGCAGTCAGTTGCCCAGGTAGCAATACAGTGGCAGATGCTGTCCCTGTTCCCCTCAGAGCTGTGTGGGGCTGCCCCTCCCTGACCGGCCCAGGTGCAGGGATGGCGTGAAGCACAGCAGGGAGGCTGGTGTGGAGTGGCCAGTGGATGACAGGGAGGCCAGACCGTCTGCTCGGAGAGTACTGCGGTCAGCTGCGGCCAGGGCACCCCGACCAGCGAGCCTCGGTGTTGCAGCCAAGAGGGGGAGAGGGCATCCCAGACGTTGAACCCCACCCTCCTTCAATAGTACAGTTCCCCCTTCAATAAAGGTGTTGTCCCTATACCTAGCTGTCACTTCCTCTGTCTGGGGATATGAGGTGGGGTTGTGCAGCGTGCGGAGGCACCGGCAGTTTGGGGGCTCTGTGCACTCCCTGCCCAGCTGACGGGGCCGGAGGCTAGACCAGCGATGCCTCATGCAGTTGAGGTGGCAGGAACAGATGTGCACTGGACCTGATCATGCGAGCCAGCTTGTGTTGACTGTGCGGGACCAGCACAACCCGCAGCCGACAGCGAGGGGAGGGCACTTGCCGCTGGGCAACCCACGGAACCCGTTCCCTGGACCCAGTAGGCCACACATGGAATGGAGGGTTGGATGCAGGTAACGGGTAGGGCCCAGCAGTTTTGAAGGGGGTTCCAGGCCTACAGACATGGGTGTGGGTCTGGCACTGGCCAGCAGCCAGCTGCCCGGGCAGCAATATGGTGGCAGATGGCGTCCCTGTTCCCCTCAGAGCTGGCCGCTGGTACAGGGGCACTGGCCCAGCCCTGAGCACCGGTGTAGGGACACCACAGAGCCCAGCAGGGCGCAGTGTCTGACAGACGCCCACCTAGCCCATCACATGAGCACTGCCCTCCTGAGGTTTGCTACCCTCCACCGCCGTGCCCCCAGGAGGATGGACCGGCAACTCTGCAGGCGGAGCAGGGTAATCTGCTGGAGCAGCATGCGCAGCAGGAGGAGGTGCAGCAGCTCGGCCCTGGGCTGTGGGTCCTTGTCCCCCAGCAGCATGATTCTGCTGCTTCCCAGTCCCTGCCACACTCTACTGGCACATGCTATGTGTGCGATGCGCTCCGCTGTCTGGCCTGTGCCCACGGCCCACTCTCCCCTGGAATCGCGGGACCTCCATGTGCACCCAGCCCAGAATTGCCATTCTCTTTGTGCTAGACGGTCCCATGCTATAGCCCCTCCACTCCACACCTGACTGGCCGCAGCATGTCCCTTATGTACTGTGTAGGCTGGTGGGGACAGGGCAGTGGATGGTGCTGTGCACAGGGTGTGCTGGGGCAGCAAGCGGGTGCTGGGTCTGGCTGAACATCCCCATGAGCGGGATGGCCACATGGCCACCAGGGGGAATGGGACCGCGTGCACCCCTGTGTACTCCTGCCTCTGCAACCACACTGCTGTCCCCCCATCCTGGGTCCGCCTTTGCAAGCTGCAGCAGTGCACGCTGTGGATGCAGTGCCTGGCTCGGCTCCATGCCCTGACGCAGTGCTCCGCTGTGGCCCCCTTTCTTATCTTGGCAGCTGTGCAGCATCCCTGCTGTCTTGTGTGTGATCTTCGCCCCTGTATAGACTTCCGGGGCCTAAATAGCATCACTATAAAAAATCAATATCCCTTACCCCTAATACCTGAACTCTTAGGAAAATTACAGGGGGCTCGCATATTCACCGAGTTAGACCTGAGGGGGGCCTACAACTTAGTCCAAATCAGGAAAGGAGATGAGTGGAAGACTGCTTTCCGTACTCGTTTTGGTGATTTCGGGTACCTAGTCATGTCCTACTGCCTTGTCAACGCACCTGCCACCTTTCAACATTTTATAAACAATATTCTCTGCAATGTATTAGATACCTTTGTAATCGCCTCTCTGGATGATATCCTCATCTTCTCCACATCAATGTCAGACCACGTCCGGCATGTAAGAACGGTCTTAAAAAGACTCAAAGCACACAAATTATACTGTAAAATAGAAAAATGTGTGTTCCACATTACCTCTGTCCCCCTTTTGGGTTTCATCATCTCTCCAGATGGTATACAGATGGACCCCAGCAAGGTAGAGGCGATCCGGTGATCCATGAAGGCACTGCAAAGATTCTTGAGAAGCGCAAACTATTATGGGCAGTACATCCCATGCTATGCACGTTGCACGACACCATTGAATGCCTTTCTTAAAAAGGGGGTGAAATACGACTGGCAGCCTCCACAACAACATGCGTTTGAATTCCTAAAAGGTGCCTTTATGTCAGCCCCTCTTTTACAGCATCCGGATATTGCCCGACCGCTCATCGTGGAAGCCGACACTTCAGACACCGCGATGAGGGCAGTACTGACTCGAACCCAGGAACCTCAGGGAATACGTCTGCCCTGTGCCTTCTATTCCCGCCAGCTGACCGTGGCGGAACGCAACTATACCATCTTGGACAAGGAGTTGTTAGCGATCAAATCAGCATTTGAGGCATAGCGACACTTCCTGGAAGGAGGGCTTAATCCCATCCTCGTCCTTACTGATCACAAAAATCTCATCTTCATGCAAACCGCCTGGATAAACAGTGCGAGACATGCATGATGGACTCTGTTCTTCTCTTGTTTTTGTTTTCCCATTCAATATCACCCAGGTTCACAAAATACCATGGCGGACGCACTATCACAATGCTTTACAAGGAACAACCTGACCCCAGAACCCAATGACTTTCTCCTTCCACCTACTGCTTTTGCAGCCACATTTCCCTCACTCTATCAACTCCAAAAAGTTAGTAAAGACGAATGTCAGCCACAAGGGTATCTACAAAAGCAGGGTCTGTACTATCACCAGGGACGCGTGATACCCCCAAAATATCAACAGCAGGTGTTGTAGGCCCACCATGACTCCCTGTTGGTGGGGCACCCCAGACAGCGAAGGACATTGTCCCTCTTTCTTTGTGGCTCCTGGTGGCCTGGAGTCAGGCAAGACATCGAACGCTATGTCCAGGGTTGCACCACCTGCGCCCGCACTAAAAAAACCCGCCACTTGCCCATCGGACTACTACAACTCACTGACGCCCCTAAGGGCCCTTGGCAGAAGGTGGCAATGGATTTCATAGTCAGTCTCCCCAAAGTAAATGACTATGACACCATTTTTGTGGTCATTGACTACTTTACGAAGTTGGCCCACTTTGTACCCTGTCAAGGACTACCATCGGCACAACGCGCCACAGAGCTACTCCTCTGAGAAGTGGTTCGTCTCCACAGGGTTCCCAGAGAAATCGTATCCGATAGAGGCCCCCAATTCATCTCTCGATTCTGGAAGGCATTTTTTATGCTCCTCGGAGTCAGCTTACGTCCCACCACTGCATATCATCCCCAAGCTAATGGACATGTTGAACGAATAAACCAACATATCAAACAGTACCTCCAATGTTTCTGTACGTACCTTCAGGACAATTGGGTAAAACAGCTCGTGCTTGCGGAGTTTATCTATAACAACAGCCCAAATGTCTCCTTAAGAAACTCCCCCTTTTTTGTATCCTATGGCTTTCACCCCCCTCTCTGTTTTCCTGATGTACCCCCCTCCGTCGTTCTGGCCGCAGGAGTTCTGGTTGCTCACATCCAGAAGGCCCAACGTGTGGTGCAACAGTGTTTGGCGAAGGCACGGCAACAATACAAGACCTATGCAGATAAGCGACGCCTTCCGGGGCCCCCTCTACAGGTCGGGGAACTTGTGTGGGTAAGACGTAAGAACTACCCATTGGTGCATCCCTCCACCAAACTTGACGATGCTTATATGGGGCCCTTCCCGATAGCCCGGAAACTGAATGTCGTTATTTACACTGTGGCCTTACCCGCCCACCTACGTATCCACCCTTCCTTCCATGTCTCCCTCTTAAAAAAGGTGTGACAGCCCCACTTTCCCCTGCAACACACCACCCTCCGCCAATCCTTCTGCAAGGGCACCCTGAATATGAAGTACAGGCCATTTTAGACTCCAAGATTGTGGGTTCCTGCCTTTTTTACCTTGTGGCGTGGAAACATTATGGACCGGCTGAACGCTCCTGGGAACCTGCCATGAGCATCCACACCCCTTGTTTCATTCTTGCTTTTCACTGGCGCCACCCATCTAAGCCGGGTTTACACACTGTGGTGGTGGTTGGCCCTGGACAGGGGGGTACTGTCATGCTGCGTCACAGTTCACATAGGCAAACCCGAGAGCAGCAAGCTTTGGGACGGCACAGGGAGCCCCACTCCAGTGGGACCCCGGCCACAGGCAACGACAATGTGGTGGGTCCAGCGCCACCCCCGCAGCAGCAGGCTGCCGCCCCCGCCCCCAGCCTGGGTGGGTCACGAGTCGGTCGGGACTGTCATCCCTGGTGAGGGGTTCGTCAGCGTGTCTCAGGTGATAACCCCACCCCGACACAGCGTACGGCTGGCAGGATGACGAGGGATGCTGGGGAAGGAGCCCTGCGGCCAGTCCTGATTGCCACGCAGGGCCGGTGGAGATAAAGAGACCAGCGGGGGTTCAGCTCCCGCCGAATCATTTGAGAGGCTGGCCCTTGTTCTACCTTTGTCTCTTGGAGTCACGACAGTCCCAGTGCTTCTTTGCTCCCTTTCCTTCTTCGAGTGCATGTGGGGCTTTACCCTTGCTGTGTATAAGTACCTACTTCCCTGTTGTTAATTCCTCCTTCACTCCCCCGTGTGCTTGCCCCCTTGATGTGCCCCTCCCCCTTCATTCCTGAGTGCTAGTTCTCCCCTCTACATCTCCCCCCTCCCCTTTCCCTTCCATACCTTGGTTCTCTCCCCTGTCGTTGGAACCTGGGACTCCCGCACCTACCATACCGCGGTGCCCTGGGTCCCGTGAGAGGGGTGCGTGGGTCTGCCCTGAGTGTTTCAGATTCTCCTGCTCCTGAGCTTCTTCTACCTCTCCTTCCCAATGATGATCTGTGTTGCCTTCACGTGTTGAGGGAAAGCCCATCCAAGAACCTGAGGGAATTACCTACCTCATGGTATTGCTTGAGTAGGGACACATTGCCTAGGTCGTGATCCCCAAATTATATCTAGCCTTTGTAGACCTGTCTAAGGCCTTTGACTCCATCCCCAGGTCGAGATTATGGAGCAAATTGCGGTCCCAGGGGGTCGAGAATAAGTTGTTAGCAGCAATCTCCAAGCTTTACACCAACAATGAGGCCCGGGTAAAGGTGGCCCAGGGGAGGGGTACCAGCGCACCTATTCCCATTGAGAGAGGCGTGCGCCAGGGCTGTGTCCTGGCCCCTCTTCTCTTTAATCTGTATCTGGCTGATATGGCAAAATGGTTTAAGTCCGACGACTTCCATCTCCCAAAGATTGGCCATAGTACTTTGAGGTTCATCCAATATGCGGACGACTTGGTCTTTATTTCACAGACTGAGATTGGAATTAAAAGAGCTTTGGGGAAACTTAATAAGTATTATGTATCCAAGTATTATGTATGATGTTATCCAAGATAAACATCAAGAAGACCAAAATCATGGTCTTGGGGAAAAGAAGGTTGCCTCCTGTTTGGAGGCTTGAGATGGGTGAGCTTAGTTTGGTCCCCTCTTTTAGCTACTTGGGTGTGATCTTTAGTAAGAGCAGCTCTTGGAATCCTCACTTACAGTCTAGGATTCACAAGGCAACCAGGAACACGAGGGCATTGATGAAGGTAAATGGCCTTTCCAAGGGGGTTTCCCTGTCCATGCGACTAAGGGTATTTGGAGCTAAAGTTCCCCCTGCCCTTCTGTTTGGCCTGGACCCTAGAAAGGGTGCAGAATTTCTTCCTCCGGAGATTATTGGGAGTTGGTCTTAGTATTCCGGGGGCAGTTTTATGGTTGGAAACCGGTTCCCCCTCAGTAAAGGCGTTACATAGGAAAGCTTTTGTTAATTACTGGCTATGACTTTAGCTCAACATGAGTTGGATTTCCTGCTGCAATCCTTTAGAGAGAAATTACTTCATGAGGGGGTCTGTGCTTATCCCTGCTTCCTTTATTTGGGGCGGATAATCCGTGAATTGGGTTTCTCCTTCGATTATTTTTGTGGGAGAACCCTTTTGGCTATCAGGACAGAGATTTTCACCCGAATTCAGGATATGGACCACCAGGAAGATATGGCGGTGTTGGCTTCTTGGAAAGTCACACCTACATTGAAGTTCCTTAAAATTGTTTCTCGGTTTGAGCCATACCTGGATCTTTTGGAGAGCCCTTGCCTTCGTAGGCAGTACACACTTCTTCGCTTTCAGCAGGTCCAAACTGCCTTGGTAGAGGGCAGACACAAGCGCTCCCCTCATGTGCTAAGAGTTTGTTCGTGTTGGTTGGGGGAAATTGAATCTGTCGAACATTTCCTGCTTCGCTGCCCCTATTATACTAGTCTGAGGGAGGTTTGGATTGCTCCCTTTTTGGTGGGTCATTTCCCCCCATTTACTGATGGCTGTTATCTGTGTCTTCTTTCCCTGACTGGAAGGGATGCCATGGGGGCGCTTGCAGCTTATACTCTCCTGGCATCTAAAAGGCGTCTCCTGATTAAGAAACATATTCAGGAGGAGGAACCCCTGTAGGGGACCATGCTTATTTCTGGGGTTTTCCTGTTTTTTCCCCTTTCGTTCTCTCCTCTCTCTCTGGGTTGTAATAATTGGAATACCCAATATCTTAGGGGTGGGGGTATGTCAGGGTTATGTATTCTATTTGTTCTCTGTTTTGTCTTATGATATTTTGTAATTGTCTCTTGTTGATGTTGTTGGGTCAGAGCGGATGCTAGTACTCCAATAAACTTGAACTTGAACTCGTTCCTAAATGCTAGTCCTCCCCTCTACCCCTGCCCCCTCCCCTTTCCCTTCCATACATTAGTTCACTCCCCTGTCATTGGAACCAGGGACCCCTGCCCCGCCCCTACCCTACCACAGTGGCCTGAGTCCCGTGAGAGGGGTACATGGGTCTGCCCTGCATATTTCAGATTCTCCCTTCCCCCCCATTCCTGGGCTGCTTCTACTTTGCCTTCCCAATGATGATCTGGGTTGAAGGTTGAAGGAAAGCCCACCGAGAACCTGAGGGAATTACCTACCTCGTGGTATCGCTTGAATAGGGAGAAGTTGCCTAGGTCGCGATCCCTGTACTCTATCCCTTATCTTCCCCCTCTCTCTCTATACCCCCCTCCCCTAACAGCTGGACCCGTTCCGCTATAAGTGAATGTAGCGAACCCCAGGGAGTACCATTATGCTAAGCAGATCCAAGCAGCACTTACGAGGCACATAACACGGTTGCCCCAGGCCTGAGACTCCTAGGGTCCTTGGGGCGGGACTCCTGCCATGCCCATGCCCGGGAGTGCCCGAGCTGCAGCCACTGAGCTCAGGGTCCCCAGCGTGTGTATCAATGAACGACGGACACGATGGTTACAGTGAATAAAGGTCTCTTTATTGTATTTACAGTAATCCCCGTGCCCTAATTCCCCCTCCCCTTACCCCTACCCCCCGGCCCCTTCTGTTTCCTGGGGCGACCTCTCTGTCACCATGCGGACTGCTCTTCAGGCTGCAAGTTGCCCTCGCTCACACTGGTGTCCCCCTCCAGTGCTTCCTGGCTCTGCACACGCTCCTGGCTCTTCTCTCTGGCCACTGCTGCGGGCTGGTGCGGGCCCAGGACTGCCTGCTGCTGCTGCACCTGGCGGGGAAGCTGTTGCCATCTCAGCCATGGCGGGACAGGGAAGCGGATGCATGGGCCCTGTGGTCGGGGCTGCTGCTGCTGCTGAGGGATGGGCACCGGCAGTGGGATGGCAGATGGGTGTGGGGCTGCAGCTGGTATGGCACCCGGGGGTGCTGCTGCCATGATGTAGGCACTCATCATGCCCACATGTAGTAGCAGCAAGGTGCCAAACTCAAGGGACTGGTCCAGCTTCCAGGAGTGCTCAGCGGCCTGGTGGTTCATGGTGTCCATCAACCGCTGTATTGCCTCCATCTGGCATGTGTGGTCCCATCTCTGCAACCGCCTTTCCTTCCACATCTCAGCTAGGATGTACTTGTCCCGTCCCTCCACCTGCTCCATGGCCCTGCAGGTGGCCGCCTCCATCCTGTCAATGGAGGTGATCATCACCTCCCTCTGCTCCGCACTGGTCCTCATTATCTCCTCTGTCAGGTCCTCCCGCTGGTGGCACACACATGCCCTGTGCTCCTACATCCTCTGGGCTGCTGGCACTGGTCCCTCTCGGGACTGTGCTGGCTGCCGGGGCAGCAGATCTGCGGGATATGGGTTCGGTTAGCTCGGTCGGGCAGCTGGTAGCTGCATGTGTGCCCCCCCGGAATGGTACTGGGGTGCAACCTGGGATGCCTGCCCATCCCTCCCCCTTCCCCTTGGGTGGTCAGGTCCCCTCCCCTCCCTCCATGCACCTGTGACCTGATACCCCTCCCCTGTTCCCTCGTGGTCACCCTCGGTGCCCCAGGGTCCCCTGGGAGCTGTGTGTGCGGGTAGATCTACTCCCCCTTGGGCTGCCACCCTCTACCAGCCCATTGGTCCACCCCCTGCCCGTTCACCTCACTCCACCCGCTGCTGGTGCTGGTGCTGCTCCCCCTCAGCCTCCCACTGCAGTGGTATCGGTCCTGTATGGGAATGGCCGTGGGGGTGTGGCATTGGGGTTCCCCTCTCCCTACCCCCATGTCCCGCCTGCCCCTCACCCCCCTCCTAGCCTCCGATGGGCCCCATCCCTTCTGCTGACCTTCTGCCATGTGTACCACCACTCCCGGTGCCCATTCCCCCTCCGTTGCCTCCTCCTCTCCTTCAGTCACTCCTGCGGTAAGGAGTGGGGGGGGGGGATGTTGACTGGTATAGTTCCCTGCCTGTTGTACACCACCACCCCACTCCCTCTCTGGGTCTGTGCAGGTCCCTGTGCCTTCCACGCCCTGTGCCTACCTCCTGTGTCCATCTCCGAGCCTTCTGTAGTCGGCTGCTCGACAGGGCTCTGCTTGGAGTGCTCCCCTTGCATCCACTGGCTCAGGGTGACCAGTGTGTCATCATCAGAGTCTGACCCCAAGTGCAGTAGTGGGCTCCCCGTGCCTGACCGTGACAGGGGTCTACTGGTCCCTGAGGTCCCGGGTTGTTTCTCTTGGGGTGCAGGTCCAGCGGTGTCTGTGGGTGCACCCGGTGCTGCCATGGGGGGGGGGGACATCCTCCCATGTCTGGCCCTGTGCCACGGCACTCCCTACCAGCTGGGGGGCCATGATGGATACTTTCTAGGGATGTGCGAACAGAACGACGTTCAGATGTTCAGACGTTTGGTCGTTCAGTTTGAAACCCGAGTTCGGGTTCGATTGTTCAGTTCAACTGAGTTTGGTTCAGCCAAACCTACAAAAATAGCGCTATCGATACCGATACTGAAATTCAATTTCAGGGGGGCCAGTCAATGCACAAGCATGGGCAGCAGGGTGGCAGGGAGCGGGTGGTGGCCCGGCGCAGCTCACTGACAGTCCAGAGAGCACTTCCACGATGGAGTCCCCTGCATGAGACCCTCCCAGGCAAACAGGTCCCATTGGAAGCCCTGGAAGCGCATATGAGCATCCATAAGAAAGTGGGGAAGGAGCTGATCCGCAGTGGCAGCTGCATCCCGCACAGCTGGAAGGTCCCTCACTGATCGAAGGGCAGAGAGCTCTGCAGTGGTAGGGCCCCGGTCAGGAGTGGACCACCAACATCAGGGCACAGCAAGCCCATGTGCCACTAGAGGACCTCCATGTCAGAGCATGAGCGTGGGATGCTGCGGGCATACAGGAGGGTGCCGGTGTACAGGCCAGCCACTGGGGGACCCCCATACAGCAAGGCGAGTCTGTACCCGGGTCACGACATCAGTTGGCAAGCGGCTGTCACCTCCTCAGCAGTCCATGGAATGACAATGGTGGGAGGGTACCCCCAAGGTGGTAGCTGCAGTAGGGTGAAGCCGAGCTCCTGGGCATGCCCCTGGCATGCACAGGCCCCGACCTGATGCCCCATCACCCACATGTACCGTGACAGGAGCTGGAAGTCATCTGCCATCAACAGAGGGTCGCCCACCAACAGCTGGATGTCGGGGCTCAGCCAGAGGGCCCCCAACAGCATGTCTGCACAGGGGGACCACCACTCTCTGTCGCCAACCCCGCCTGAGGGCCCCGCACAATGACCAGAGCAGGTGGGAGGCAAAGGGTTGCAGTGACTGGGACGAGCTCAGGGTGGGAGGCCCACCCAGCCATGGGCGACCTTGCATGCCTGAGATAGACCTGCCTGCTGGGGCCAGGACTCCACAACCCACACACAGGACTGCTGGGATCCAGCACAGGCAATGACAGATGAGCAAGGCCAGCGCCAGGCAGAACGCCAGGGAGAGCATCTGATCCAGCACATGAACCGCCCCAAGTCCAGTTGCAGCATGCAAAGGCGGCCCATGGCAGGAATGGATGGTGGGCAGGTGTGGGTGCAGCAGAGCCCGATGGTGCGCATGGTCCCATCCCCCCCAACGGCCAGCCACACGGCACAACTGGGGGGCTGATTGGCCAAGCGGGGCACCCGATGGTGGCGGCTGCACACCCCTCCGCCAGCACCAATTGGTGCCCGGCGAACACTGGGCAACACAGCACATAGGCAAGCCGAGGCAGAGGTGGTTGGGCGTGGTGTGTAGAGGCAAGTGCAAGGTGTTGAGCAGCGAGTAGCAAACGGTCACACAGAGGTTGGAGGCAGCAGAGGTGGAACTGTCAGAGGATCCCGCTCCCTCCCTGACTTCCTCCACTACAAATTCTCCCTCTCCTCGGCTATCTTCCTAGCTAGACAACGCTATTATGCCTCCAGGATCGAATCTTTCTCTCGCGACCCTCGCCGCCTCTTCTCTACTTTCGACTCCCTCCTTAAACCCCCCTGCCCTCCTCCGCCCTCTTCCCTTGCTGCT
>QEPC01010378.1:145677-246343 GCA_003113815.1 Sphenodon punctatus | reverse complement strand
ACAGCTCTGCACGCACACAAATTCCGGTTTCCGGCTCATCCTCTTGCGATACTGGTTTCCGAACGGTCAAACACGAACTGAACAGTTGAACGGAACCGCCGAACCCAAACCCAGAGACTGCAACAAATGGCCGAACCGAACGTGGCTGAACCAAATGGCTGAACCGAACGGCCAAAGCCAAACTGCAACCTGTTCGCCCATTCCTACTGTTTGCCCATCTCTACTACCCAAATGTTTCTCTCTTACATATATATCCTCCCCTCTGCGATTGTCTCTGCATGTTGATGCCCTGCCACCATTTGGGGTGCCTGCCTAGGCCAAAGCCACTGCCTGAATCTCCTCTGCCCTTCTATTGCCAGTCTGTGTGATGACTGTGTGTGTCTCTCATACTTAGGGTAGGTTTGTCCCTGCTGCTCTTCAGTGCTCACCTGCTGTCTGCCAGTCTTTATCTATTTTTCAACCTCCTGGGGGCATTCTGTGCCACTTGAAGCCTTGTCAGACATGGGGCACCACCATCTCCTCCTATGCTAGAGCCTTGAGTGCCCTGTCTTCTGCCCGCCTGCTGTGTGAATTTTTGTCTCTGATATTTCTGCCTCCCCCCAGGGCAGTCTGTGCAAGTTTGGGGGAAGGCAGAGTGTAATAGAAGGACAGTAAAACTTCTACTTATAGGTATGGAAGCCCTGCTAAGTGATTCCCATTGAATTCAATGGGAAACAAATGTAAAATGGAAATGAGTTTTAAACAAAAAAAATTAAAACGTATTAATTTTTGGAAACAAAAATGAAAGGGGAAACAAAAACCAAGTAAGTTTTAAAAATCAAAACAAAAGGAGAAATGAACATGAATGAGGTCCCTTCTGCACGCCCTTACTAAAATGAGTTAAGAATGTTTTGCTGGTTTCCCTTCAGAAGAAGGATGAGAAGAGGCTAGAGGTGGCTCTTTTGTCATCCCCTTAGCCAACAGAGGCATGGATGAGGGATACCAGTTGTGATGGGGCTTCATTACCAGTGTAGCAGTTTCAGGCAATAGCCCAAGACAATGGTAACGGCTGCAATTTCAGATGAGCTTTGTTTATGACTCGAGTGCACTGCAGAATGTACTGCTAAAGTGCACTGGATATTGGTGGATTTAGTTAATTTACAATGAACTGTTGTGATAAATATGAGGTGATAAATTTTTCAAATAGAATGGCTTCAGCCCAACTAAACTCCAGGATATGTCTTTTAGTCTTTATTCCAGTCAGTAGTATGCCTGCAATGCATTGCTGAGTAGAAACACCCATTTTTTTCATATTCTAAGTTTGACTAGAAAGTGATTTGTCACATCATTTTAAGAGGAGAATCTGAATTTCCATTTTCTTAGAATGGTCTGTATCAATATGTAGATGCTGGGGAGATTAAAGTAAGCACATATTCTTTGGTTTTACATGGGTATTCTGTAGGTATGGAAAGGAGTTACATAACAAAATTGATCTAACAGCTTTGATGGTTTGTCAAGATGTCTGAATGACCAATTTCCCTGAAAAGGGCAATTCACTATGACTGTTTTTACATGGAACAGAGGTGGGTGTGGTTATGGGTGTTTAGCCGCAGTAGGTGGAGGTGTGTGTGTGGCCATTTACACGGACACGTCCCCGCCTCCACCCACCTCCACACAGGCGCACCCCCACTCACCCACCCACCCCCACCACCAGCCATTTACACGGACGCACACCCAACACCCGCTGGAACACCGAGTGTGGCTGGGGTGTGTGCATATGTAGTACAATGGGAAATTGATTTCCAGTTTGCACTGGATACTTGCAAGTAAGTTTTGCATTATATTAAACAACTAGCATTATTCTTATTAATTAAAATACACAAATTAAAAATGATTGAAGTTTTGAAATAGTCATAAATTATTTTAAAGCATTTGGAGGCTGATTCTACAAACAATTTCATAACAACTGCTCTGTGAGGGAATAACCACAATAAAATCAATCCCTCCTTCTTGATTCTTAAAGCTCATCAACCCTACATGGTATGATCATTGGCAATACGATTCATTGACAAGGCAATACAAATCATTGAGGTGTTGCATAGTTTGTGGTTTGCTGATAGAATCCCAGATAAAAGAAGTAGTGACAAAATCCCATGGCTTCATTGTATCCTTTGACTGGCCAAAGTTGTTTGAGACTGTTAGACGGACGGGCAGCCCCAGTGCTGCTGGATGTCCAGCCTGCTCTGCACTGGCTGTCGATAGTGTTCCGGGCCCACTTCAAGGTATTTGTTTTGACCTATAAAGCCCTAAACAGTCTAGGCCCTGCCTACTTGCGGGACCACCTCACCTCCCGGGTGCTGGATCGACCCCTGAGGTCGTCCGGGGGTGCCCTGCTCCAGGTCCCCTAAGTCTTTCAGGGGGCCACACAGGAGAGGGCATTCTCAGTGGCCGTGCCGTGACTGTGGAACTCCCTTCCAGTGGAGGTGCGCCTGGCCCCGGATCTCTCCTCTTTTTGGAAAAGTTGTAAGACCTGGCTGTTCTGCCAGGTGTTTGGTGGGAGAGAGGGGTGAAAGGGGGTGGGGGGATGGGGTGGTGGTGGTAGTGTTAAATGTTGTCCTCCTTTTAGCAGTTTAAAAAATGTTTTATATTGGATTTTAGTTATGTTTTTATAGTAAAAGCTGCCCCGGGCTGCCTGATGGCAGGAGGGATGGAGTATTAAATTGGATAAATAAATAAATAAATCTCGGTGAGAAGCCCATTCTCAATGAGATTCTCGCAGGGGTAAAAATCTCATTTTGCCCCAATCAGAGACTTACCATGATGTATATTTCCTGGTAGACAGATGTGGCTTGCTGCTGCCTCAGCCCAGATAGGTGTTTGTCCTAGATATATTCCCCTGGAAGATCCCCGGCCCACAGCCCAGGACAAGGGACAACATGAGCCATAGAGGGCCAGTGAGTGTTTGAGGTCCCATCCCGTGCTGGGGATTTGAGGCCACTATGGATGTCAGCCATAGCTCCCCATGATTGCTTGCCAATCTTAGGGGTGTGCATTTCATTTATGGAATTGTAATTACAAAAATGAAATTTCCAATTTTGGTTTCATAATTACAATTATGAAAATGAAATCAGAAAATCTGAAATTATTTTGAAATTTTGGAATTATTTTGGAATTGCCTGCAGAGGGCCTTGGGCATCTTTTTGGGTGGGAAAAAGTGATAGCCAAGTCCTGGGAGAGGAGGGGGGAAGAAGAGAGCACTAAGCCAGGAGATTTGATTGGTGGCTACGCTGGCCAATGAGCATCACAGGTATTTTTCAGACACTGGCGTGGCACTCTGTGATTTCTCAAGGCTCCACCTTCCCAGATCCAATCACAAGGGCTGGGGGAGAGCACTGTCACAGCCAGGCTTTTTGATCTTGTTCTGGGTTAGTCTCTGACGTGTCAGGTGGCATATTCAGAACTGCTGTGCTCTTTAGCAAATTCTTTCCCTAGGCCTCAAAGCCAGGGGCAGGTGGCTCCTCAGAGTCTGGCTGAGGGTGTCGTGGATGTGGAGTAGTTGGAAGCACTCTTGCCACTGGCCGCTCACCCCCGAAAATAAGATAATTCTTTCCCTCCCAGCAGCAGTGGTGCTTGTCAGGGGAGGAAGCAGATGTGATGTTGGGCTTAGGATTCAGAGAAGGTGGAGAGTCCCAGGCTTCCAGAAGCAGTAGCACTGGAGAGGGGGCTAGTCTGAGCTGCCTCCTCCATAGCTTCAGTCACTGCAGCAGCCACTTTCCTCCTTCCTCCCATGGCAAACAACAGAAAAACAATCCAAGCAGACAAAAACACTCTAAAATACTACAAACAAACAAACACACAGGAAAAAAAGCAATCTCACACACAACAACAAACACCACAGACACACAGACACACACACACAGAGCCACCACACCACACCACGCCACCACACACAAACCAAAGGAATTTCCTTTTCTGTTTTCAGTTTTGTTTCTGTTTCTGCACTCTGACGAAACTGGAAACAGAAACTCGAATTCTGAAGTTATGTGAGATTGGAAGCAAAATCCAAAAAGAAAACAAAATCACTTAATTCCTAAATTCCAAAGATAAAAAATTCTAAAATAATTCCTAAATTCTGAATTCAGTAATGGGTCCCTCTTGCACACACCTAGTGGCAATGGCTGCCCTTCATGTTTGGGGGAAGAGCACTGTAACCCATCTGACCACATGTTTTTTCTCTTCCCTCACTGGGGGTAGGATGGGGGTGGGAGGGCTCGCCAGCTGGCCTGACCTGACTCCATCAGCATCTCCCCCCTGTCAGAGAGTGTATTTAGCATTCTGGCTGCATGTCTATTTTTACCCTATTGTCTTCCATTGCCTACCATGGCCAGCAACTTACCATGATGTCTATTTTCAGTACACCAGATGTGGGCCCACTGCTGTCCTAGGCATCTAGCCCAGTTGTGGTCCCCTGAAAGATCCTGGGCTTACAGCTCGGGACAAGGACTTCCCAGGCAGGCTAACATGGGCTATAAGGGGCTCGCACATACCTTTGTGGCCCCAGGCCCCACCGGGGATTGGCAGTCATGACTGCCTGCTATTGGCTGCCATGGATACCCATTATGGTGGGGGGTGGGGAAATAGGGGCACGTAGGAGGTGGGGTCACTCACCTGCTCATTCTTTCTCTTCCCGCACCAGAGGTGGAGTGGAGGAGGGCTTACCAGCTGGCTCAGTTGGGTGCACATTTATTCTATGCCCCAACCTGACCCTGCCAGGGCAGTCCCTCCTCCCAGAGCACAGGCTGTACTTTTATTTTTATCCTTTGTCTTGCCTTCAATTGTCTCTTTGCTACAATTTTTCTATACATTGTGTACATTCTTCTACTCATAGTAAAATTAATTTCCATAAGGAAAATTTAGAATGAGGATACATATTTGCAGAATTGGGGCCTGTGATGAAACTGTACTATTCATACTGTTGTGGGAGTGTAAATCATTGTACTGTGCGGGTGTGTAAATGAAGTGTTGAATCAGCTCTTTTATTTTAAATTCCTTTGCTTCAGCTTGCAGCCTGCTAAAGAACTGTGCTTTGTGCTTCAATTCGGAGTTTAAAATAGCAACCAAATAGCCTTACTAGAAATAAAGAAAACATTTCAAAGCATGGTAAACCAACCAAAAAAATAAAAAATAAATGAACAGCAATCATAGTAAACACCTCTGTATTAGTGTCTGGCTATAAGCTGTTATTATCTACAATTTATGATGCACACAGTAAAACTGCAAAAAGGATCAATTAAAGTAGTTCTACAATTGGTTCTAATTTGTTCTTCCCTGCTGGTCAATTGATAATATAACAAATGTTTCTGAGTTACATGTAGATTAAGGGAATTGCAGTATAATAAAGCCATGAAAAATAACATCTTGTAAAGCATTTACGTACAAATATATTTCTTTTAACAACATACTCTTGCCTAGGTAACAAGGGCTTTTCAACACCTTATGTAAAGAATTTTGTAGAAAAAAACCTCCGAGTCCGAGATGCTTGTTGTTTGGAATTTCTTTTTAAACAGAACTCTAAAACTCTCCTGCTATGCACTTGAACAGCATTGTTTAGGTCACCATAACTTTTCTTGAGACTTTTTTTATTTAAATAATTTCAACTTCTATACCCAGTCCTTTGGCTTAATTGCATCACGATGCATGATAAACTGTTTCACAGATATTAGGGATGGGAATTTCGGTTTTGGATAAAACTGAAAGTACCCGAAAATGGCCATTTCGGATTAATCAGAAATTTCGGTTCTTTTTCGGTTTCGGTACTATCGAACCTTTTGCATTGATTTTTGTACCGGATTTTTAACATTGTGGTTTGTCCCCCATTAAAAAACGCAATGTTAAACATTCGGCAAAAAATCAATGCAAAAGATCCGATAGTATCGAAACCGAAAAAGAACCGAAATTCATGAGAACAGAAACAAAATTGACCGAAACTAAATTTTTGTCTAGAGTCCCATCCCTAACAGATATATAATGCAATACTAGGTGTGTGCTGTGCACCTGTAACATTTTCTATTAGTTACAAAAAAGAATGGAAAACCATTCATATTCATATCTAATGCTACAAAAACGGATTAGTAAGAAAACAATTATTGTTTGCTTTCATCCATTTTTGTTTAAAAATTAAAAATAAAAAAAATAAAAAAATAAAAATAAAATTCAGAGAATACCCAAAATGGTTGCCATGGCCGTTCTATGCATGCACTGTGATATATTTATTTTTTAAATTAAAAAATAAAATCACTGTGTATGCAAAAAATGACCACATACCATTCTGTGCATGCACACCCTTTTCCAAAATGGCACCAACACTGCCAGCACCATTTTGGGAAAGGGCTGTGCATGAGCAGAAGCGTCCAGTGGCCATTTTTAGCATGCATATTGATTTTAAAAAAAATAAAATTAATTTTTTATTTTTTAAAAAAAATTGTGGTGGGGAACCGGAAAACAGCACGATCATTCATGAAACCCCCCTGAAAACAAAGGGAGTTTTGTGAACAAAAATGGTAGGGATGTCTTCTACGCACCCCTATGCAGTATCATCAGCACGTTCAATGACATTGTTTGGAAAGATGGTGAATATTTATAAAGTGGAATAAAAAGAATCCTGTCTGAAAGCAAATAAAACCTAAGGGCTTTGATTAAATAAATAATTCACGCTAAATAGACATTGCTCTTTCAAACAAAATACAATGAAATCATTCTCTTGTTTTAGAGGGAACATGTTTTAGAGGGAAACATGGCTTACTTCCTATTCTTTTATATTTGAAAATTGAACAAAATTATCCTCTTTAGCCATTATCTCTGGAAAAAACGTGTAACAAACAAAACCATACAAAATTTCACATTTTAATTATTTCATTGAACTGTAAGCCTTTAATTTTGTTACATACAAATTGAATCGATTTGGTTTACCTAGTCATTTATAATCATGTTTGAATATAATAATATTATTTACTGAAAACTGTAAGTAGTTGTGAGAAGGTGGTACCTTTTTGGCCACTTCCTTCTTACAAAACGTCTCCAGTCAGGATCCAGTTTTAGCTTCTCTCAGATAAGTCGAAATGTCCACCAGAGCTATTGAAACAGTGTTAAAGGAAAATAAGCAACACAAACCTGAACTTCTTTCTGCTTTCCCGCATCCATTGGAATAAGCTGCACCGTGTAGCAACTTTTAAAATATATATACCCATAAGCAAAAGGTATTTGAACTGGAGAGGAGGAATAAGCTAAGAAGTAGGGCATGTTGATGAATTCTGTTGCTCCATTGCTGAGAATGCAGACTGAATCTTTTTGACTGGAAATGGGAGAAATATGTTTCATAAAATAATGGAAATGGAGAGTTGGAAAGGATCCTAAGGCTCCTTTAGCCCAGCCATCAGTCTTGAGGGAAGATATCCTAAAGCAGCCTCATACATGCTTGTCCATTCTTCTCTTGGAAATCTCCTGAGAAGGAGATACTAGCAAGTGGGAAGTTTTTCCTGGTTAACCAAACCCCACCCTCCTGTAATTTAAAACCATTGCTTTTTGTTCTGTCCTTAATGGCAATGGAGAACAAATATTATTTTTAATAGATATTTGAAAACCATCAATATATCCCCTGCCTCTTGAAACTCTTTTCTTTAGGCTAAACGTGCCCAGTACCATCAGTCTTGCCTCACATGACCTGTTTTCTGGACCCTTGATCAGCTTTGTTGCTCTCCTCTAAATATTTTCCCATTTGTCAATATCCTTCTTGAAATTCAGAGTTTTCCCATTTTAATCTTCTAAAGATTTGAAAACTGTTTGGCTCTAGACAGCAATAGCCTTAGGGCAAACATACCTGTTGCAAAGGAGATGCATTATTTGGTAAGTTATGAACACATACATAGATATAGGTTTATGTCTAAGCTAGACATCCCTTATTCAGATTTTCTCTATTCCAGACATATTTCACAATCATCATCACCTTCCGAGGATGTAAAGCACACTCGAAATAGAGAAGCACGGATGCTACCAATCAGGTTGTCCAGTGCTGAATGGCTGATATGTACTGCCCATGCTAAACAACTACTCCGCTGGTCAGCTGGTGGCAGCTGACAGAGAAAAACTGCTGTTCGGAACTGAACCCCTGCATACCCAGACACCTTTCATACTCAGACGATGGTTAGCCCTCTAACGTATGCAGATACGAGTGGTAATTTTTCTCTAACTACATGATGAAGTGTAAATGCACATAGTTCTACCATGACTTATGCACTAAATGAATTCATCATGCACCACCCACACCTTTTTCTTTTCGGGTCATATTCCAACGTTAAGAATCCACAAATTGGTTCAGACACTATTTTTAAAAAGCCAGCCACAGAATTCTTTGGGAAATTTCTTGCTAAAATCTCTTCCCCTCAAGACGCAGAATGTCACTCTACACTGGCATCCTTTCTCTGTAGCTTCCTCGCAGCAGGACAGGGAATGGGGAGAGATGGAGTGGTTGTAAGTGCTATATTTCCTTCATGTCCAAATTGGGGTTTCACTTATGGAACGTCTTCTAGACTGATAATAGCTATGCCTGCTCCTTGCAGGGTCAGTTGACAGCCAAACCAGATCAGGCAGCTGAGGAAATGACACCCCCTGGGTTTCCAGAAGCTCAGTGAGCAACGGCTTGTTCATCTCTAGCTGGCTAAGTCCCTACCAGCTCCATCCTACCAGTTGCTGAACAGGGGCCCTTTTTACACAGGCAGTGGTGGGTGGGGAGATGGGTGTGCTGCCGCGGTGATGGGCGCACACCCACCTCCACCCATGGAGCCTCCTCCAGTTTGCCAGATGGCTCCGTGAGTAGGTGATGGGTGGAGATGACTGGAGGTGGGTGCGCGTCAGGAGTGCGCATGCACCCCCACCCACTGCCCATGCTGTTTGCACGGACAAACACCCATCCTCGCATTCATTACTGTGGCATTTACATGGATGCCTGTCCTGCATCGAACACCCTCCCGCACCCCCAGAGGGGGGTGTCTGTAAAAACATCCAGGGTTGAACATTCTGGTCCTGTTCCAGCAATACCTGAAGTATGTGCCAAATGCTGTCCACATGCATAACTAAAATGCTCAGTACTTACAAGATGCATGGATGGTACCGTCACTTGTTTTTTGCCTACTGGAATGGAAAGACATTTGGTTGGCAAGAAAGTAGTGTGGAGTAACAACTCCTAGGTCACCCTCCCTTCATAAGAATTGAACATGATCCCTCTGTAACTAACCAATTCCTCATTCATTCATTCCCCAAAAACCGGCCCGCTCATTTTAGCTTAAGAGCAGCACTGTTAAAGCATCTCTCATCATTAATAATTATCTTCACTTTTCTCTTCCCGAACGCACAACAGTCAGGTGTGCAGCCAAAAGTGGGGAACTTCAGCCTTTAGGTTAAGATACCGTAGTTGTTTTAAAAAGGAAAGAGTTTAATTTCTCTTCACCTTCCCACAGGATATATCTGTGTTCATTCCCACCAAAGCAACCTTTCCATGTAATCTCTATCTGTATTTGCAAGTACATAAAGTAATAAGCATCTAATGAAACAGGGCAAAGAAAAAGTATTAACTTTGCACACCTTTTATTTTTGACATTATGCTCCTTCACTGCTGTAATGTAGCTTGAAGAGAATTTCAAATGGGAAATAGACTTTTGCAGATTATTGAAGCATGAAGCAATTTTCTTTCTTGCCTTTATTCTGTGCTTATTAAATTTAGGTTTATTCAAGGCCACACAGTTAATTCCTTTTGTCATCTTGAAAATCAATATGGCAAGCAATGACAAGGCATGAAGGAAAGGGACATACTTAGATGTTACGTGTTCGGCATTCACCACAGTCAACCTCAGTCAAACGTGGGCGGGGGTGAAAGAGCCGTGCACGTCTGTTTGCTCGCTGCCAGAAGTTCACCACAGTCAAATGCGGCCTAGGGTAAACTTAACCATGGTTCGTGAAGTCGGGGTGGGAGGAGGGCCAGAAGCGTGGTGAATGTCCACCACGGCAGGGGTGAATGAAAAGTAACATCTGAAGGGAAACCCCAGGCCGCGGTGAACGGAAACGACCACGGGCCATGGTGACAGCACGCAGCGTCGCTGCTAGGCAACCAACAACAAGTGGAACACGGAGGGAGATTTAAAGGGCAGGCAGCATTAGGGGAACATGGTGGAGAAGTCAATGGAGCGGAGGGTGGAGGAACGTGAGAGGACGATGGAGAGAAAGTATGAGGAGGAGGCACAGCAGCAGCAGCAGCTGCAGGGGGAACCCCGCCCAGCCGGGAACACCCAGGAGCACACAGGCCAACCCCAGAAGAAGGTAGGGGGGCAGGCCAGGAGCAGGTGGGTAGGACCCAGGGAGGGGAGGGTCACGGGAGGGAGGGAATACAGGTGCCTGGAGCCTAACCAGCAGACCCCAATGTACCCCCATACAGACCTGCAAGAGGGCACATGCCCTGGAGGAGCCCGACACCGTAGGGAGCCAGGGACAGGTGGCGGCGGCCACGGAGGAGGGGGAGGCAGTGGAGGGGCCAACTACCAGAAACCGGTACCACGGGGGGGGTCAGGCGGGGGTCCAGGAGACACACGACCTCATCGCTATCTGAGTGACACCAGAGATGCAGGACGAGCTGGCAGTAAACGCCCGGAATGAGCAGGTGTTCACCCAGATAGCCGAGGAGATGGGGGAGGCCGGGTACGAGCGCATGCCCACACAGTGCCAGACTAAGATCAAGGAGCTCAAGATGGGCTATAAGGATATCATAGACAACAACCGGTGCTCCGGCCTTCCGACACGGGCCTCCCCCTACCAGGATGCCCTGAGCCGGGTGCTGCACAGGAAGGGCTCCATAGTTGCCCATGCCCGATAGGAGGGGGCGCCCTGGGGGACCAATCTGCACATGAGGACCCACCCCCTTTGCAGACACAGAGCAGCGAGCGAGCCCCGGCACCAGGCACCGACAACAAGGAGGAGATGCCAGGGTCCTCGGGAATATGCCCCCAACACTCCCCCAGCCCTACCCCAGGTGATGGCACGACCGCCCCTGCGGACTTGGAGGAAGTGGAGGGGGAGGAGGAGACGGCCACCCTCCACGTCACGACCTGACAACCCGGGGAATGAGGTGACACCAGCCCCAGCAACCAGGCGCCCTCTGAAGGAACGGACACAGAGGGAGAAGGTAAGGGCACAGCTGGGCAGGGCACACGCATGTACCCCATGGCATGCGGGTGTGAGGGCAGAGGGAGGGGATGCCAGGCATCCATCCCTTGTGGCACCAGGGCGGCGACCGGGCCCAGGCGGAGGGGGCAAGCCCGGGGCCAGTGGTGCCCATCCCGGGGGTCCAGACCGGCTGGACACCGGAGACTGGAGGGCGACCATGGGAAGGGGACCCCACATGAGTAATGGAACCCTGTGTCACCCAGCAGAACCGCAATGAGCACAAGAGGGCTGTGGCCAGGGGTCGCCATTCCCTCTGGCGCAGAGGATGCAGGAGCACCGAGCGCATGTGCGCCGGTGCTGGGAGGACCTTGCACAGGAGCTAGTGACCACAAGCACCCAGAACATGGAGGAGATGGTCGCTGTGGTCAACCGGCTGGAGGAGGGCACAACACGGGCCCTGCAACAGGTGGAGGGGAGAAACTGGGCGCTGGTGGTGGAAATGCGGAGGAACCGGAGGCTGCTGTGGAGGGACATGAATAGACAGATGGAGGCACTCCAGGCCCACTTAGTCCACCAGGACTGGAGGTGCGAGGAGCTCGGGAGGAGGATGGACCAGTCCCTGGCCCAGGGCACCTCCCTCCTCCTGCATACCGGGGCCTTGAGCACATACATTGTGGCAGCATCTGTGCCAGGTGCCATGCCAGAGCCCAGACAGGTGCCCCCTCCACCCCCTCTGGCCGTGCCATTGGACCTCCCAGCACCACACCCCCTGGCCCACCAACAGGAGCAAGGACCGCAGATCCGGTGACCCGTGCCCCCACAGCGCACATGGCAGCAGGGGGGGATTGGACAGGGGCCCCCCGGAGGTGGGGTACAGGGGGCAGGTCACCCAGCCAGTCTGCTGGGCAGCACCTCCTCCTTCTCCTCTGACGAGGGGGGGGCAGTGGCCTCGGTCATCCCTGTTGGGAGGGGCAGGGGCCAGCTTCTGGACAGCCGGGGATGGGGGAGGGGAAGGGGCAGGGCAGCATAGGGACTGGAAAGGGGAGGGGGCGGCAGCAACAACCATGCGGGTGGTAGGGGGGAGGGGCATGGGGGTACACGGGTGTAACGGGGTCAGGCGGGGGACCGGGGGAGCACAGTAAATGTAGTTGCACCCACCTACCTGTTTTGGTGTGAGTTCTTTCCATCCGGCGCGCTCCCCCTCCTCAGCCTCGCACACATCCCACACCATTATTGGGGCAGTTATGTGCACCACCCTGGGGTCCTGGCCATATTTCAACACCAGGGGAACGCTCTGTGGCCCCCTGGGATGGGACCTTGGCCCCTGGTCCCATGCTCCTCCCGTGCATGTGTGTACTGTCATTCCTATCTCCTCTAGCAGGTGTGTATGTGTGGGCCTGGATGGCCTTGCATGCCGGCAGCTGTGCGCTGCCCACTCCCTTTGTATCCCACCATAGGGACCCCTTTGTTCCCTTCCTGCCATTATCTGTCAGTCTTGGAAGCCCCTGTCTGCCTCTGCAGGCCCCCAACCCCGCATCCTATGCTGCCCCCACGCCTGCTTCAGCTCAGACCCTCTGGGAGCTGTACCATGGCAGCTGCTTCCCAGCCTGAGGCCCCGGTCGGGGGCTCCGTGGGTTCTGCCCGAGCCTGAAGCACCCACGAGAGCATGGCTCTGTGCAACCTGTGGCATTCGCCCATTGTTCAGCGCTGCCTGCGCTCCGTGTCCACCCAGCCGGATGCCTATAGGTGCCTGTGTTATGGTATGCTGCGCTTTGGTTATGTCGTGACCGCTGGTGAGTGTCGCTTGCATAGTGAGGAGCTGGGGCTCTCCCCCTTCCCTGTGGGGTGCTTATCGGACACGCTGGGGGGCCTTGTGGCATGGAGTCCTGCCGAGACCACCTCCGCACAGTGTGTGTGTGCCTTCCCGGGATATGCGACCTGCCTGTGTGAGGGTGGCCCTGCCATGGCCGTGTCCTTCTTCATCAGTGTGCAGGGTGCCCGTGGGTACCCGTGCTCCCGTGGGGCAGCGTACTACCATCTGCTGGAGCTTTCCCACCTGCCATGGCCCCCTGCGACTGATTATGGCATCCCCCCAGGTCAGAACTGGCTGCCCTATCGGAGGTGTGTGAGCGCCCTGACCCCTAGCGCTCCCTCTCTGTATGCCTTTGCGCTTGGCTGGTGCCACCTGTGTCCTCATTAAGCACCCGTTGTGCTTTCCTGTGCTTTGTGCTGCCTTGTGTCTCCTTGAGGTGCTGGGTCCCCCGTCCCCTTGCCCGCTGGGCTCCTGCCCCCTCCCCCTCCTGCTGGGCTGGCCGTGCCTGCCCCTCGACACACCCCCTTCATCCGGTGCATCCGACCTGTCATTCGGTCCCTGTGTGTGCCTCTCCCGGCCCCCTGCTCACCTCCCCATTGTTGTGTGGGTGTGCTGCTTCGTTTGTGTGTGTGCGCTTCTCGTTTTGAAGCATGCACACCTTCTGTGCGGCCGCTGTTAGCGGGCACTTCTCACGCTGCTGCTCCCTCCACCCCTCCCTTCCTGTTTCCCTTCTCTGGGCGGGTCCCTCCGCCCTCTGTGGCTTCGTTTGCCCTCAGGTGGCCATGTTTGCTTTCCCGTAGCCCCGGGGTCTTGTGGATCTCCCACCGCTGCTCTCGCCACCATGGCATGTCTTTTGGGTTCCCTCGATCCGTGTTCCCTCGGGTTGACCCCGGGCGCTGGTGCTGCCCCTGTCACGTCTGTTGGGGCTGCGCATCTCACCACAGCCCACGGTGGGGCCATTCACTCCGGGGTGGGATTCACTGCGGTGAATTTCACTGCATCACATCTGAAATCACCCAGTGTTTCCTTATAGTTTGATAATTTCTCAATAAACAGTCAAATTGCATTTTTATGTAGCTCTTTGTAACATAGTAAAATGCACAGAAATAACAACTGCAATCCAGCTTTAACCTCCATTCTTTATGGGCTTAGATTTTTCATTTATCAATAATCCCATGTCCCAGTGAATTCAGTGAAATTACACATATTCATAAGGATTTTCAGGATAAGGGCCTTCATTTATATTATACTGGTCATTACATAGAACAAATTGACTGTACAGCAGGCCCATGGTTTTGGGAGATGGGGAAGGGGCATAAGAGTGGCACAGATCTTCTGTACAAAATTTTTCCCCCTTTGTAGTAATAAGATGTGTTTCAGGGTTTTCTCCTCAGTTTCTCAGTCTGAAAACTCAGATGTCTCAAGACTCAGATGAGTGACTGTAGGCCTAAGGCCAGAAAGTAATAATCACAATTCTGGTAAGAAAATGTCTACATAGCAGGCCTCTGTCCAGAGAGGTTTGACAAATGTCCCTTATGTTATGTACCTTATTCCAGTACACAGGAGCATCACAGAACAAAAGAAAGATGAGAAAGTTTTTCTAAAAAGGATTTTGATTAAAAATGCACAAATACAATTGCCCCCCATGCTTTCATGAAGTCTGCTCTCCCTTTGCTAAAATCCTAGGCCCCAATCCAAGGTAGGTGTGCATGCATCATGCATGCGCTTGAACCAAAACTACAGTTGCCTGGACACACACAGTGTTAGAGTACTTTCCCCAAGGAAAGTCCCCTGCCTCCCAACCGTGCCCCCACTACAACAGCCACTTCAGCCCCACCTCTGCCTCTCCCAGTGGTGGAGCAGTTGGAAGGCAGGGGACTTTCCCAGGAGCACTCAACATGCACATAGTGCACATATTTGCAACTGTATACATTGGATGGAGGCCTTCATTTATAAGCCTGCTGTGTTGTGCAGAATAACAATAACTGTACAGAGCAGTGGTCAGCAACATATGCCCCTTCCCCCCCCAGTTCAATATGTGCTTCCTTTTATCCTAGAGATCTGTAGTCTGACTAGAGCTGGGTTTGCAAATCTTGGGTTTCAGTTAAATTGGGAGTAACGTTTGGCCAGTCCAGTTGTGCTGGAGTGGGATCAGTTTATATGGTAGAAGGGAGTGGGCCTGTCCCTCATGGTGTGCAATGATACTAACACACTCTGCAAAAAGAAGAGGCAGGGCTACATCAGAATGGGGAAGATCACTGGAGCTATACCCTGAAATAGCTCCCCTTTCTGACATACCTCCCTACCCCATCTTGCTGGAGGTTGGGTTTAGGCTTTGGCTGGATGTGCCGTGGTTAATAAGGCATTCTTCTGGTCCTTGAGAGTAGGGCTGTGTGAACGCGGTTCGGATGTTCTGAGTTCAGACCGAACTTGGTCTGTTTGGACTTCGGAACGGAACCGACCGAACTGAACCCAAACCAAACCAAAAAACAACCGAACAGTTCATTTGTGATCGGCCGCATTTGGTTGAGTTCGGGAGGGGAAAACGTGACTGAAAGGCAAACAAAAGTGACAGGGAGGGGGAGTCACCTGTGGAGCAGACTTCCTGGCACCAGGGGTGGAAAGGCTTGGAGTAGCAGCCAGCCTGCCCAATCACCATCCCTTTTCTCCTCAGACCACTGGCTTTGCAGGTTGTGATTGGTCACGAGCTAGGCTGCATGGAGCCAATGGGGCTTACGGTGAGGTGGGGACAGCAAGTAACCAAACTCATTGCCCTACCCCCTTCCCAACACCTTCTGAGCCAGCCACTGTTCCTGACAGCAGCGTTTCCAGAAGGTGCCCTCCTCTGACTCCCAGCAGTTTGCTTTCCTCATCCATTCCCAATCCTCCTCCTATTTCACCCATCCAAGAGATTTACCTCCCTATTCTCATTTATTTAGATTATATTAGATAGATTTAGCTGTTATTTTTATTTTTTACTCATCCCTGTGTTCTATCTTCCCACCCTCCATTGAATCCATTCCTTTCCCTCTCCCTCCATATTCCATCCCTCATTCCCTTCCCCTGTTTTTTGATTTATTAGAGTAGGATTAGATTGATTTAGGTTTTATTTCAGTTTTTGTACCCATCCCTGTGTTGTTGTGAGCTGTCTGTGCTCCCCCATCCCTGTGTAATATTGTATATATATATATATATATATATATATATATAGAGAGAGAGAGAGAGAGAGAGATTCTAGTAGTTAGGTAGGAGTTAGTAGTTATTAGTTATTACAGTTAAGTTAGCTTAGTTATAGTTTATAGAGATCAGTGATTCAGTTTTAGAGTGTGTTTGTAGGACTAGGTGTTAGATATTCCTTTATTTAGTTCCATTGGTTCTATAATAGTTAGATAGTTAATAGCAGTTAAATTTAGTGCAATATAGATATATATAATATTAGATTTAAATTTTTTTTAAAAAATTAAAAACATTGTATCAAATTTTTGTGCATTCTTTGGGTGGGAGAAATGGAGACGGGAGGTAGGAAAGGGTGAGGCTGGTCTGCTGCCTGCAAGCCAGGCAATGAGGCACATGGCAGAGGTTTCAGGGGCCATGCCAGCAGAATGCCAGCAGGGAGAAGCAGCAGCCCATCACCATGCCCCAAATCGTGCAGGCCTGATAGTGGGTCTTCCTCTCCCACCACTAGTGGCACTAGGGGCCAGAGGGTTAGGCGTCACCTCCTGGCAGCATCCTCCACTGCCATGCAGGGCAGTGGAATGCCTACAGTGCAAGAGGCTGTGGCCGTCCCATCTTCAGCTGCAGGTGCAGGTGATTCAGTGGCTGAAGCTCCTCAGAGGTCATAATTGTCACCCGACTCCCCCATTATTATAGAGGCAATCCCCCAAAGCTGTCCAGGGCTGATGGATTTCACCCCGGCTGCTAGAGGCAGGGCGTGATTCCCAGGCAATGGAAGAAGGGAACGTAGCAGCAGCAGCAGCAGCAGCAGCTATATGGGGCAGGGGGAGAGTGCTGCTCAGAGTGGGAGCAGCATGGGGAGTCCATCAGCCTCCGTCACTCTGTTTGGGGATGGGGACAGCGATGCAGAGATTTCTGTGGAGGAGGTCTCTGTATCTGGTTCTGCTGAGGTGATGATGGTTGTCCCTCCACGAGCTGTGTCACCACTGCCAGTGCCACCATGTCCTGCCCATCTCAGGAGTGCGTCACCCGGTGCAGGCCAGAAGGCAGGAGGGGCAAAAAAATAATGGGTCTGGGAGCATTTTAAGGTGGTGCAGACGGATGATCCCCGGGAGGTGCAGTGCACTTTGTGCAATAAGGTGGTGAAGCATGGGCAGGTGCTCACCAGCCTTGGGATAACCGTCATGTCAAGGCACCTGAAATCATGCCACAATGCTGCAATGTTAAGCGGGCAGGCAGGGTCAGTGGATCATAGCGGGTTCCCGACGTGAGCGGCCAGTTGTCTGCCGCCTTCATTGGGCAACTGTCCTGCTCCAGCAGCTGCCTCTAGCAGCAGGAGCAGTATCACCGCTAGGGGGGAGCAGCAGGAGCAGCAGCCTCACCAGAAGTTTCAGCCCACAATGGAGGAGCTGGGGTGGGAGAAGCTTGCAAGGCGATAGGTAGCTGGGTGAGATGATTGTTCTCGATAACCAGCTCTTCTCCATTGTCGGGGACACCGGGTTGAAGCGGCTGATGGGGTTCCTGACCGCACACTGCTAGGAACATAGAGGCATCCCTGAACAGCGTGGTGGGGAAGTGAGTCACGCCAGGTGCACGGTTCAACCCCTTGGTGTGTAGTGACTGATAATGGGGTGAATATAGTTAGGGTTGTCCATGATGGGGGCTTCAAGAGCATCCCTTGTACCGCACATACCCTCAACCTGGTGGTCAGGGACGCTCTGGGATTGGGGAATAAGGGGATTGGGGAAGGCACCCTTAGCTCCCTGATCAACCATGGGAGGAAGATTGCGGGCTTCTTCAACAGGAGCGTGAAGGGCAGCGAGCTCCTCCAGGAGAAGCAGGCAGAGCAAGGCTCCCCCGTGCACCTACTGGTGCAGGATGTTTCCACCAGGTGGAATTCCACCTTCCTGATGCTTGAGTGACTTGTGGAGCAGGAAGCCGCCTTGCATCAGATGTAATTGGACACAGTGTGGCACCTCCAGGCTTCACTGGGGCAGAATGGGAGATCCTCTCCCTGACGGTCTTCGTTCTGCAACCATTTCTGGAAGTGACGGAGACCATCAGCTCCTTCACAGCCACAATCAGTCATGTGACCCCTCTGATATGGAGTCTCTTCAGGAGTCTTGAGGAGATTCTGAAGGGGCAGGATTGCGGCCCTCAGGGCAAGAAGCTGGGGGCTGAGGCAGTTGAGCTGGCGCAGAAGCTCAAGACGACCTGAAGGTGAGGTTTAACAAGCTCCTGCTGTGGGGGGAATATGTTTTGGGAACAATACTGGACCCCAGGGTCAAGGGCAGTGTGACATGCAAGTTAGCCCTCTATGGCCTCTGGAAGGATGATCTTGTGGGGAGGGTTCATAAGGCAGAGCGGGATCTGGCGAGTTCGCGGTGGCAGCAGCAGCAGCAGCAGCAGCAACCACACCAGGACGCCCCTGGTGATGGTGGGAGTGGGAGAAGCTGCCCCTTTCAGTCAGCAGGGTCTATCCCTGACTCCAGGCCTTGTGGTAAAAGCAGCACCAGCAGCAGCAGGATCCGCACCAGCACCACCCCTACTGCCAGCAGCTCCTCCTCTGTGAAGCCCACTCTGGGGAGCATGGGGCCCAGCACAAAAGGGCAGACAGCGTGGCTGAGGGCAGTGGGGGCAGTGGTGCCCAGGGACAGCTATGAGAGGGAGTACAATGGCGCATCAGCAGCAGTCGAGACCTACCTGGACGAGGAGCCGTGCATAGATCCCAGCAGCAATCCCAAATCAAATCAATCAAATCAAACCAAGACCGAAGTGTGGCCGGCCCTGCCCAAATTGGCCAGGGGATCATTGTCCAACCAGTGTCCCCAGCGAGCAGGTGTGGCCGGCCCCGTCCAAGGTGGCATGGGGATTATTGTGCAACCAGTGTCCCCAGCAAGCAGGTGTTCTCCATGGTGGGGGACATTTGCTCCCCGCACCGCCTGAGACTGGGGGCCAAGTTGGTGGAGCAGTTGCTGTTCATCAGGGTGGACCTTCCGCTGCTGGGATTCCTCGAGCTGCCCCTGGACAAGGATTGATGGTGCAGTGACACACACCATCCCATGCCAGGGGCAGTCTTGCTGCTGAGGTGTGGTCCCTCCCTTCCAATGCCCGGCACCGGCACTGCCCCTCTCACTCTCTCTCTCTCTCATACTAGACGGCCTCGGCCGTCTTATCTGACTGACCTCACGACGCAGGGTGGCCCCTGGCTAATATGATCTTGGCCCGCCTATCTGACTGGCTCTCTCTCTCTCTCACGCGCGCCCGCTGCACAGTCCTCGCCAGCCTATCTGAGTGTTCTGCCAAGGTCCCAGCCTGAGTTCCCTACTGTCTCTCATGCCAAGGCTGCCCACCCAGGTTTCTGCCAAGAGAGAGAGAGAGAGAGAGAAAGTCTCCCCACTGCTAGGAGAGACAGACACGATCCCACCCATGCTGTCACCTGCAGTATATGGCCAGAGAGAGAGAGAGAGAGAAAGAGAGGCTTCCCACTAGAATGAGAGAGACAGGGTGGAGGGGGAGAGGTAGGTGTATCCAGCTCAAGCTTCCACCTGCCAGGACCAGAAAGAACTCCCATCCGTGCTCTTGCACCCAATGCCCATTGCCCACATCCAGCAGCAAAGCAACCAGAATGAGATGGAATATAACACAACGAATTATATGTGCCTGCCTGTGTGCATTCCTGTACCTAACACACACACCCCGTCACCATTGTTACCATGCTTCCTGTCGCCCATATCTGGCACCTGTGTAAAACTATTACACAGTGCTTGTAGTTTATTTAATCTTACCAATAGCTGGTACCACTCAGGAACTGTTAGGCACTGAAGGGTCTTTTCCCATCTAGCCATTAATCCTGCCTCCTCCTGTTCCCTTAACCCTGGAAAAATATCATAAGAACCTAACATCCCTCCAAAATCCTGTGTGCCCGTGGGGGAGTTCCCATGATCTAGTCCTGCAATATCCGCCAATATGAGATTGCTCTACTGTCTGCAAATTCCTGGGCAGGTGAGCCTCCTCTGCTGGGGAGAACCACCTATCCCATTAAAGTCCCCCTGATTAATTAATGGGGGTTGCGAGATCGTCCCCATTTCTAACTCCATATCCTTATATATGTATGTTTTGTGGATACACAAGTTTTTATCTTGTTTTTTATGGATTTTGTTATAGCCTGACGGCAAACAATAAAGAATTTATATATAATGAACTCCATATCCTCTTCCAATAAAGAGAGTGCAGATGGAACCTGGGCCTATGCCCTAAGAGACCTTGGGGCCAGCCAGAGTATTAGCTTTTGTAAAGGGTAGACCCGTAAAATCAATCAAGGGAATGGGATCTGACACCTGCGAAACAAATGAATTGGTCACCAAAATCCCCCAGGAGAACAACTGCTGCTTAGCTGCTAAAATACTTGACACTATATTGGATCTCCCGACATGAATTACTAGTCTTTTGCCCTGGTCAGTAGGGGGTAACACATAAAAACGTACTATGTCAAATAAACGTAATGTGGTGCGCAGAAAGAAAGCCAAGTTCCTCCTAATGAAGAACCATGAAGTCCAACATGGCATAGACCCATCTGGCAATGGGTATATCTTTAACAGCACCGTATTTGAATCAGGAACCAGGTGTATTAAACTCCCTAAAGAGGAATTACTGTGCCTGTAGGATTCACCCGTGGTCACTTCATGAGGAGTCTTCTGTAAAAGCAAAGTATTGCTACAAATAGGGTCCTGTGACTTATCTTTAGCTGATAAGACAAGGGGGGCACAGGCATACATATGCGCCGTTATTGAATTCAAATCCCAGGTTAGTTATTCCAGTATGCCAGACCTCGAGTCCTTACTGGTGTCCCCAGGTCATGCCATAGTTATATCAGCTGATGGAGGAGGTGTGGAAGTGCGGGACACCTTGCTTCAACAGACATCAGGGGCACTCGAGCAGGATACCGCATGACCCAGCAAGGAAAAGAAGGAAGTGGTGTCTATTTGCTCATGGAACATCGCGGGTTGGAGCAGGCATAGCGATTGTGAAGATTTCTCCACCTTTTTGAGGCAACATCAACTTATCTTCATCCAACTTATCTTCATCCTTGGACTTGGCCACGGACCCTATAGACTTCGAACAATTTTTGGCTATCTCGCTCCCAGCTATTGTAGTTGCCAATAGAGGGAAACCCAGTGGTGGATTACTTAGTCTGGTAGTGACCAACCTGAAGGTGAGGATTCTTAAGGAAATACGACACTCCCCCTTCTTACTTGGGGTTGTCCTGGTGTATGGGGTACATACCTTCGCCTTTTTTAATGTTTATGTGCCGCTGATTAACGCTGGCACCTATGATGAGAAAATCGGGCCTGTTTGGAGGAAGTAATCAAGGAAGTGATAGATAATTGTCCGAAAACTCTGTGTGTGGTTCTTGGCGATTTTAACGCCAGACTCGGCCCAGAAGATGCAGCCCTGACCCCATACTTAGAGCCCCACTTAAGTAGCTCCCAGTGGTTGGGAGCCGTAAGGAGGTCTTTGAAGGACCAAAAGCTGAATGCAGCGGGCATAAGGTTTGCCCGGATGATAGCAGGCATGGATTTGAACATTCTGAATGGTTTGGGGTTTCAAGACTCTTTGGGTGAATTCACCTTTTTGGGTGTGCAGGACTGTAGCGTAGTTGATTATGTGGTTATTACCTCAAACGCATTTCCTCATGTTATAGATTTTGGGGTGGCCACCATTCAAATGTCCGACCATATGCCTCTGATTACAACTCTCTCTCTCTCGCCTAGTGCGAGGTTGGAGAGGGAAATTGATTTGGTAACAGATGACTCTGCCCGTTTCTCTTACCTTAAATGGAATGATAAAGTGGCCCACTACTGGGAGTTGTTCTTACACTCCAATATTTGTGAGGGTTATAGGGACAAGATACTAGCAGGCGGGGACAGGCTGGGGGTTGTGGAATCCTACACAGCGTTAATGTCTTATATTCAACTCCGGCTGGGTAAGGAAGTGTCAAAATTTATCGATCGCCCCCCGGCCTCTCAAGTATGGTACAACAAGGAGTGCCATCTGGCCAGGAGAAAGTTTAGGAGGGTTTATGCTGATTATAGGGAGGGGAAAATGGCAACTCTTCCTAATCAGTATTTTCTACCTAAAAAGGCATATAATGACCTCATTCGACAAAAGTAACGGGCTTAGTTTGGGAGCAGATGGCAAGAGCTCTTGAGGACTTGTACTTTGAAGGATTCTAAAACCTTTTGAGCTATTACCAACAAAGCCATAATAACAGAGAGGAAACCTAGGTCTATACCAATCACACTGTTAGGATGGGAAAAAATTATCCAAACTGTGTAGCTAAAAATGGCCATGGATAATGGGGGGGATGAGGGATTTGTAGGTCTGGCGGACCAGGATCTTCCAGATTGGCCCCCGGTAACAGAAGTAGAGCTAGAAGCCATCCTTCATACCTTTCATAAAGGTAAGGCCCCAGGCCCTGACTTAATTCTAATAGAAGCCATCAAGGCACAAGTGGACTGCTGGCTCCCACTTTTTGGCACGGTATTTACCGCAATCAACAAATCACATAATATTCCTAGTGGCTGGTCTAAAGCGATTGTTGTACCTATTTATAAAAAGGGCCCAAGGGAGGATCCAGCAAATTACAGGCAAATTACCCTGATTAATATCATTAGTAAGATCTACGCCAAGTTCCTGCTGTCAAGGGTTATTTCCTGGCTGGAGGCCGAGGGCATTCTTAATTGGGAACAGGCAGGTTTCCAAAAGGGAAAGAGCACACTGGATCATTGCCTTGTGTTGCTTCACTTGGTGGAAAAATACAAGGCTGAGAATGGGAAACTATTTGCCGCCTTCTTAGACCTTAAAGCTGCATTTGATCGGGTGGATAGGTCCCTTTTATGGACCAAATTGGACCGTTTGGGCATGGACAAATGATTGCTGCAGCTGCTTCAAGCCCTGAATAGTAATACATCTGTAGCTGTTAAGGTAGACACCAATGGGAGGCTGACGTCCAATGTTGTGGTCAAACAGGGTGTTAGGCAAGGGTGTGTCCTGGCCCCCACCCTGTTTGTACTTTTCATTAACTATGTTATTCCTGTCATGCGGCAGCCAAAAAAAATTCCCTCAAAGCTGGCCACCCATACGATCGGGGCCCTCCTTTATGCCGACGACCTTGTCCTTTTGTCCCAGACTAGGGTGGGACTAAGGAGACAGTTGGCAGCATTTATGGAGTATTGTGAAGGGAACCGCCTGACCATTAACCCTCTCAAATCAAATGTTTTGGTCTTCTCTAGGGGCAGGCAAGTTGTTAGCTGGTCTGTGGGCCCAGCAAAACTTGTGCGGACACAGAGGTATAAATATCTAGGACTGAATTTCAGTACCAGAGGGGGATGGCGGAATCATATTCGGAAGGTGGAGGTGATGACCAGAAGGCATGCTGCAGCAATCCTGAGGATGTTTGCAGGTCAGGGGAGGCAGAATTTGGTTATGGCTGTTCGGGTCTTTGAAGCCAAGGCTAGAGCCTCTTTTCTTTATGGGGAAGAAATATGGGCTCCTTATATGAATAAAAAACTAAATTATATTCAGACGGGGTTCATGAGAGCTTTAACAAAGTACCCGCGGGGAACGTCAACCGCTGTGGTGAGGCTCGAATTAGGTCTTCGGCCCTGGTCTGGGAGGGCCCAGGAGCAGGCCATACTTTTCTGGCTTAAGAAGAGAGGTTCTGGTCAGAATAAGTTGGCACGGCTAATATTTCAGGACTCCTTTGTTAGACGCTGGCAAAAGGTGGTTCTCAGTCAATTATCCCGATTGGGGTTCTCAGAGACATATTTGGACGCTGTCAACCCGGCTGCAGCGAGGTGCCAAGTTATTCAGAGATGCAGAGACATCGAAAGACAGGAGGAGTTAGAAATGGTGGGTGGCTCCAGCCATTTAGTAGGGTACGACGGCTGGGTCCCTCATTTGGGCTCAATGGCCAACTATTTAAGTATGTCAGCTGCATTTAGAGAGAAATATCTTTTTCTATGTGCAAGGCTAAATGCACTGCCGGCAAGGGTGCTAGAGGGTCGTTATTTGGGCATACCATATGGGGACCGGGTGTGCCCTTTCGATAGGCAGACCACAGAATCAACCCATCAAATACTGTTCTCCAGTCGATTTTATGATTTTTTGAGGGCTAAATTTTTTAAGCCTCTTATGGAGAGTAACCCTGGCAGGACGGAGGTTTCTCTCCTGCAGATTGCCTTATTGGATGTATGTCCCGAGGTTACCTCCAGTGTTATGAAGTTCTTAAGATTTGCGATGGACATTAGGACCAAATTTTTGCAATATAAACCTTGGCTAGAGGAGGGGTAACTGTTGAATATTGTGTTTTCTGATGTATTTTGTGATGTATTTTCTTTTATAAATGTATGTATCTCAATAATGTGTATGTATGTATGTCAATAATGGCCTACAGTCACGTTTTTAATAAAATTTGAATTTATGCCTACCTGCTGCTACCACCTATTGCATGATTGAATGAAGTCTGCCCAACCATCCACTAATTCTAGGGACATAATTAAACTCCCATAGGATGTCATTCCTGAATCAGACCTGAATCAGTCCTGCCTGCCCATCCCAGGAACCATCAACGAGATTCTCGGACCATCATTCCAGTCACTGACATTGGGGGCTGCATTCCATTCCACTGCATCCAGAAACCTGGTGCCTGCATGCCAGCCTGCCCCCCCCCCCAGCCTACTCCTCCACACCCACCCACGGATGCCTGCTGAAGCTGCTGGGAAAAAAAGCCCCTCTGACCACCAGCTCCCAGCGCCTGCTGCCTGGCGCTGCCAAGGAGTCTGTCTCTCTTTCTCTCTGGCACACCCACATATTTTTTTTAAGCAACAACACACAGCCAACAGTCACTCACCAACACTCACCAACCAGCCAAACCAAAATCAACAGTCAAACCAACACACCACACAGTTAAACACACAAAACAAAACCGAACACCCAGCCAGAAGCCACAGCACACATGCTCTCACCCACACAAGCTCCACACACACTCAAATTTCCAGTTTCCGGCATGATCACGGGATCTCGCGATACCTTTTTCCGAACGACCTAACCGAATTCGACCGAACCGAATGACCGAACCTGAACTCAGCGAACAACTGAACCAAATGACTGGACCGAACCGGTCTGAACCGAATGACCGAACCCGAACCACAATCTGCTTGCACATCCTTACTTGAGAGAGTTTGAGGGATAGTCCTGTGCCCATTCATTTAGGCCGCCTAACAGTGATATATAGACTCCTGGATCACCCAGAAGATAGGAGAGCTTCATAGCCTGTGGAGTTTTCACTTCTAGAGTTGTGATAATAATTATTCACTCAGGCACTGCTATAAAAGATGCCAAGAACAAAAAAAAATCTTATCTCTCTTCTACCCTGGGAATGATTTAGCTTGATTATTGTCTCTAATCTTTTTAGCATTTTGCTGTTAAACTAAAATTGACTCATTTTAATTTATTTAATTATTTTAAAACCAAATTAACAAAGCAAGTCTTTTTTATTGTTATCCCCCAGTACAAAAGTCATAAGCTTCCAGAAAAAGGGAATTGCTGCAATTATCAACTTGCATGAGGGTATTGTTTGATTAGATTTGCAGTGATACATGTGCTGCTATGCTTGAGATATTTCCTCCTGGTGGTCATATTCTGTATTTTTAAATGTTTTAATTTCTATCAGTTTTGGTATTGAGTTTAACAACACAGTAGCAGCTCTTTTTCAAGTAGATGGTCATAAAAAAATCTGTGTTTTAATTATCAATATAACTAACAAATTAATTATGAATCCATGGTGATACAGGAAATTCCTCAGCAACTTCCACAACTCTAACCAAAGCCCCATTGAAATCAATGGAACCTGCTCACAAAGTATATTTAGGATTTCAGCTAATGGCTGCGATGCATAAACTACTTACTCCAGAGTAGCCCCACTGAAGTCCAGAGACAATGCAAGATTCAGATGGAGCCATGAAATCATGTAAAAATAGCTTTTCTAACCATAAAAGCACATTTTTTGGTCTTTTTTTAAATACCTCTATAGTGAGACCCAGTATCTAGGGCAATTCCAAAAATAAATTCAAGTGCATTTCGCTAAAGGTAAAAGCAGATGTGACCGCAGCCTACTGTGGCCCACTTGGCTGCTCTGTCTCAGGCCTCACCAGCACTTGTGTGCAGGTGCCGCCAGATATTATCCATAGCCATTTTGTCGGCTAGCCCAGGCTGTAACCTCAGAAAACCTCTGAAGTCACAGCCCAGGCTAAGCCCTGCCCAACCAAGCAAAAGTAGGCCACAGTGGGTTATACTGTTTATTTCCAGGCTCCCAACTAGAGGTGTGGATTAGGGACCAATGTCATTATTATTTTTCATTTTTGTTATTTAAATATTTCATTTTTCTTTTCATAAATATCAAATTTTTGTTTTTGCTTTCGTTTTCGATTTGTATTGGTTTAAATGGAAAACACATTTCTCACTGTAACTTTATTGTTATTTATTATATTTTGATTAAACTTGGAAAGTTTTTACCTCCAATGGAAGGCTTTACGTGTACTAAATTTCAGAAATATTGGATAAAATAATCTGATTTCATAAGCAGTTGAGTTATGTTATTTTGCAGAAATCTGCATATGCATTCCTGGCTGTAATGTCTTTGTCTCCCACCTAATGTGGGTTAAACTTGGCAATTTTATACCCCTCTCCATTTTTACCATTTATACTAACTTTTAGAAGGATTGGATAAAGGGTCCTGGTGGTATAACGAATTCACTTATGTTACATCATTGTAATCCAACCAGTGTACATGTAATTTGGTAGGACTGTGTCTCATACCATAAGGATCTTCTCTACCAAATATCAGAAATATGTGATAAAGGGTCCCAATTTTATATGCCTGCACAGCATATGCAGAGAAGGAGTCTATGCTAGGGATTCTCTTACGTGTCCATTGTAGTATAAGATCTGTTTGTGATGTCAGTTGGCCAGCAGAAATGTCAACCAAATATCCTCATTCTGTGATGTGACCACCCCAACTTCTCTCCCCCAATTAGTCCTGGGACGTTGGAAGCATCTGTTTTAGGAAAAAGTCAATCGAGATTCTCTTATGTTCTCTGTCACTGTGCTGCAGGATGTGATTGTGATGATAATTGGCCAGCCTGGATGTGTAAATTAATTATGTCTCTTGATTTCTGGGATTCTATCCTCAAAGTCCTAGTTATGTCCCTTCCATGCCCGCCTCAGGGCCGCCCTCTATGCCCACCTTGAAGCCACCACCGATTGGTCCTGTAAAGCTGGAAGCATGCAGTAATTGGCAAGTGAATGTGTCAGTCAGACTTTTGGGTTGCTCCCCATCCTCGCTCCTACAACCTCCCTCCCCTTGCCATGCCAGGTACCTCTCTCTGACTGGAACTACACATGCTGCTATTTATCTGAATAATGGTCTTCAAGGGGACAACTTCAATTGCTTATAAAACTGGGTCCCTTTATCAAATTGTCCTGTAGCTTGGTAGAGATGACATTGTCAGGTTCACCAGCTGCGGCCACCATGCAGGCTGCCTCAGGGCTGTCAGGAGACACTGGGGGACTGACCCCCCCCACGGATGGCTCACTCCAAGGCCCACCAGCAACAAACACAGGCTCAGCCACGCCAGGATCTTCTCTGTATCGGCAGGTTACCAGAGCAACCCGCCCCAACGGGGCTGCCATGAACACAAAGCTGGGGACTTCATGCACCGTGGGGGCAGGGCCTGAGCCCCCGCGATGCTCATCACACCTGTAGGCATGCCAAGGGGCAGAGTCCACAGTATGAACTCCGGTGCTGTGAGGCACACAGAGCTGGTAATCAGAGCACGAGAAGCTGGCCCCTGATTGAGCTAAGTGTGATTTGCATTGTTCCTTTCCCTTTTTTATTTGTTGCAGGTTAGAGAGTGTGTGATTTGGCCCTTATCCTTGACTTCCCCTTCCCTAGGAGTGTGTGAGTGAGTGAGGGTGAGAGAGCTGAGTGCAAGCCCCATCCGTCACCTGAGGGTTCTCCCGTTCCCTGGAGAGAACATTTCCCTTTCCTTCCTTGTGGTCCTTGGTTCCCTGCCTCCGTACCCCACGTTTCCAGCACCCTCTCCTCCACTACCCCCGTGGACTGAGCTTTGTGAGCTGGAGGTGTGTTTAGTGCATGGCCTTACCTTCCCTAGACTGCTCTGTGTCCTATGATGATAGAGTCCTGGTTTCATTGAGACCTATAGGGCACACTTGTATCCTGATGGGTGTCTTTCCCCGAGAGCCTCTCATAGAGTATGCAACAGGGGGGTTATGTATGTGTGGTGGGTGGCTGCAGCATTCCTCCTCTTCCCTATATTCCCCTGGTCACTTCCTTCCCCCCTCCACCATGACAGAAAGGGAAGTTGTGGGATACATTCCTGCCAAATGTTTTGTAAACACGATAGAATATAAAAATATTACTCAGAAATGCATATTCAAGTTAAAGGCTTATACCATCAGGATCCTTTATCCACATTTTCTGAAATTCAGAAGGCTTGGTAATCTTTGAGAGTATTATAAACTTCCCAAGGTTTATGCAAATGAAATGGAAGATAAAGAAGTTGTAGCCAGGAATGTGTATGCAGTTTTCCTTAAAATCACAACATTTAATTTCTTATAAAATCAATTCCCTTTATCCAATCTTTCTGAAATTTGGTACAACTAGTGCACGCCAATGACAGTACAATCTCCCCAAGTTTTATCAGAATTTAATAATAAACATAAAAGTTATAGCCATAAATATGTTTTTCAGTTTTTTCCACTATTTTAAAAACAAAAATTCATTTTTGTTTTCATTTTTTTTTTCAATATTACTACAAGAAAAGCAAAAATGAAAAACCATAATAACAAAAACAAATTGCACACCTGTACTACCAATATGGCCCAGGTCACCTCTGCCATGGTCGGCCACCATGGTTGTTCGTCACTAGTTGCCCGTCATGACGGGGTTGGGATTCTAGGTGCAGTGCAGGAACAGGGACAGCCAGCCACACATTTTCATGCTTTTGTTTACAATCCTGTGCCAACATCAGATGATGAAGGCAGATGATAAGAACTTGGCAAACATCCTGCATTCTGTTACTAAGACAGATACCATCAACCTCGCTATTTATTTTTATTTTGTAAAAGAAAAAATATCATTGTTTATTTGTAATTTATATCATTTTGGATATAAATCCAAAATGGATCATTTGCATGAAAATGCATTAAAGATAGTTTAGCAGAGATAAGCTAAATCACCAGAACCAGTGGGTTACAAAGAAGTATTTGGACAGTGAAAAGCTTTTCCCAAAGAAAAGAAAAATCATTTGATCTATTAATAATGAGATACGCTTTCCTGTTACTATTTTATAAGAGAAAATGTCTTGAGACACAACATCTTGCTATGAAGAGTGTCCTTCCTGTTACTATTTTATAAGAGAAAATGTCTTGAGACACAACATCTTGCTATGAAGAGTGTCAGGAGGTTGACAATGCAGCAAGTGAAGTGCTTTATAAAGAACAAAAGGATATTATTATTATTTTTTTTAAAATCTAGTTTAGACTATGTAAAACAAATGTGTGTATCTTTCATGGCTTATGATCCCACACTGTTTGTATTCCCAAGACACCTATTGATTTCTCGAAAGGGGGAGGGGGAGGGCTGGGGTGTATAAGTCTTAAGACTGAAGGACCAGGTGATTAAGACCAAAACCATAAAACTGTAGATTTTAAAATAGCATTTTTAAAACACAAAATATGACCACCATAATCTTTATGGTGACACAAAAATAACGAGAAAAAGAGAGCAAGTCAAGTTAGAGGAATGTAAAGCCAAATTTAAACCGATGTAAGTATCCACACATGAAGCTGCACCAGTTTAGCTAAATTGATACATTCAAAGGCTATCTTCACACTTAGGACTTGCCTTGTACTTTGTGGTGAATCTATTTAATAATTTATTTATTTATTTCACAATTTAAACCCTGACCTCCCCTGCCCGATGTCAGCTCAGGGTGGCTAACAACAATAAAAACAAAAATACAAAAATATAAAATAAATATAAAATATCAAATATAAAAATATAAAATCTATCAACCATTGATGTAGTCATAAATACCCCTCCAAAACCCCCACCCATCCCCCTCCCTGGTGAAACAACCAGATTTTACACTGTCTACGGAAGGAGAGGAGATCTGGTGAGAAACAAACCTCCGCTGGGAGGGAGTTCCACAGCTGTGGTGTGGCTGCCGAGAATGCCCTCTTGAACATTCCTACCCAGGATACCCATGGGATCTCCAAGAGGGCACTCCCGGATGACTGCAGGGGTTGATCCAGGACACGAGGGGGTGAAGCATTCCCACAGGTAGGTAGGCCCCTGGCCATATAAAGCTTTAAAGGTAATAACTAACACCTTGAATTGAGCTCAGAAGACTATGGGAAACCAGTGCAGAGAACAGAGCACTGGTGTTATGTGCTCACAGTGACCCATTCCCACTAGGAAATGGGCCACCGCATTCTGCACCAGCTGCAGTCTCCTGGTCATCACCATTCCCAACTCCAAACCTGTGGGACCAGGGAGGGGGGCAACACATCAGTGATGAGGGCCTCCACCCCCCTGCCCCTTTTCACCAATATCACCTACCTCTTATTGGATTCAGCTTCAGGCGGCTCACAGTCATCCAATCCCCCACCGCAGTCAGACACCAAGGTAAATACTGAGACTGCAGGACCTGGGTGAGATAAAAATGGGAGGTAAAGCTGGGTGTCATCTGCATACGAATGACACCATGCCATGTATTTCCTACATGACATGCATATATTTTTTGGCCATCTGTGTTCCTAATGTATTAATTTTGAGTTTTTATATGTTAACTTTCTGTTTCAATGTATTGGATTTGTGTTTTGCAGCATTGATTTTTAGAATCAACTTCTGTGATTAGCTTAGTTCAGGCTTGGGGCCTCCTCAGCTGCATTCCAATGAAACTTTTTTCTAAACATCTCAAGTGAACTTTTCACCGTATCCAAGGAAACAGAGACAAAGACTATTTGGGAGGCCAGCAAGGGGCCTTACCAGTCTATGTGTCTAGGGCCTTATCAGTCTGTATGTCTAAGTGACAAATGATTCCAGCCATAAACATCTCCAAACTGAGAAGCCTTAAGTTAGTCTTTTCTAGCTAACATATCTGTTTTCATAATGGTTAAAAAAAAACTTGAAGCTTTGGTCAGTCTCTCTGTAATCTGACAATTATTTTTGATTGAAATATAAGTTTTTTGTTCAGACCTTGAAGGAAAGTTGAGCTTCTTTACTTGCTCAGAATTAAGAGAGCCAATTAGAATCCTGTTTATTTCCATGGTAACTGACGTCGCTGCTTAGGAATGTCAGTTTCTGGCGAGCTTTAAGAAGAGAGACATGATCTGGCTTTTTCAGACTGAAATTCCATACACTATGTTGGAGTTTCTCTCTCACCACCATCTTGGCAGACAAAGGGAAGAACTGGGAAGAATGTAATGTATTATTTTTGATATCTTTGAGCCAATGAATTGTGCATATGTTAAGCTTTTAGAAGCTTTTTTCTTAAAATAGAAATGTATTAAGCTCATGTAACTTTGATTGGCTATTAATACTATTCTATGTAAGCTACTGATATTTTCTATTTAAATTTAAGTAAAATATGCTTATATATTTATATTCAAAAGTCTCATGTTCCATTTATTTATAAATATATTGTCATTTTACAATACTTGCTTTGCTAGTCTGGCATCAAAGTAAAGTGTAAAGTCATTTTATACAATTTGGAGGAGAGTGGCCCAATCCAGCCAGACTAGTTCTTCTGGACAAATCAGCCCTCTTTCCTTTCATAAAAAAGAGATCACACAACGCGACAACCGAACCTCAAATCCTCTCATGATCACACCCAAAGTTTGCATGTACATACTACACATTGAACAAGAGAGGGGACAGAATGGAACCCTCCAGGATTCCACAAGTGAGATCCTGGGGAGAAGACAAAAAGTCCCCCAGTACCACACACTGACTTCTCCCAGCCAGGAACAATTCCAGTCAAGGAAAATTCCACCCACCCCCATGTGGTCCCATAGGTGGGTCACCAGCATCTCATTGTCAACCATGTCAAAGGTCACTGATAGATGTAATAAAATCAAAAGAGTGGACCTAACTTGGTCCAACTTGTGGCAGAGCTTATCAACCAACACCACAAGTGCAGTCTCAGTACCATAGCCTAAACAAAATCCAAAATGTGAGGGATCAAGGAAACTAATGTGGTCCAGGTGTCCCTGGAGCTGCTGGGTCACTACCCGTTCAATAACTTTTCCTAAAAAGGGAAGGTTAGAGGCTGGCCAATAACCGGCCAGAGAGTCAACGTCAAGAGATGGCTTGAGCAAAGGTCACACCACAGCCTCCTTGAGGCATCCTGATACCTTGCCTTCCCCAAGGGAGGCATTTACAACCCCCCACCAACAACGACCCCAACGTCTCCTGACTGGCCTTAACCAACCAGGATGAGCATAGGTCAAGTTCACAAGTTGTCCTCACAGCCCCCAGCACCTCCACCGCATCAGTGGATGACACCAGCTGAAACCGATCCCACAAAATTGGACAGGCTGAGGCCTCCATAACTCCAGGCACAGCTACTGAATCAAGCGTAACATCTAAATTGTGATGGATTTGAGCAATTTTGACTGCAAGATAGTCAATAAATGCATAACAATGATCACTGGAAGTTTCTGGTTCCAGGCGAAGAGAGGTTGGACTGACCATCCCCTTCACAACCCAGAAAAGCTCAGCTGGATGAGACTTTGTGGATGATATGATGATAGTAAAGGAAGTCTTCTTTGCTGCTCACATACCATGGCATAGACTTTTAAAGCAGGTCTATGTCGCAATCATTCAGCTTTTGCTTTAACCATCTCCCCTCCTACTTCAGCTGACACAGGTCTTCCGTGAACAATGGAGCTCTGTGTCACTTATGCTTGGGGTGTGGATGCCTGTGAACTTTCCAGTCAATGGTCTCAGCTAACAAGCTGTTCCAGCGAGCAACAAGGTCATCAAGTGGATGGCTATTGAGCTCAGAAGGTATATCCCCCCAAGGCATGAATGTTCCAGGGGTGACCCAATCGAACTGTAGGGATGGGCGAACAGACTGTGGTTCAGGTTCTACTGTTCGGTTCGGTCTGGTTCAGTTTGCCCGTTCGGTCCGGTCGCCGTGTTTGGGTTCGGCCGTTCAGTTCAGTAGTGTTCAGTTCAGCCGTTCGGAAAAAGACTCTCTTTGCAAGAAATTATGACCCCAGACCCATGATGGTGGGTCCTGGGGCTAGAGTGGCAGCTTCTGGATATTGACCACAGCCCTCCCTGCCTGTAACTTCGCCCAAGTACCCTGACGGCGGGTCCTGGGGCTGGAGTGGCTGTTTCTTGATACGGTGGAACAACAGCTTCTCTGTGTGAGTAATGATGGTCCCAGACCCATGATGGTGGGTCCTGGCTGGGGCTAGAATGGCAGCTTCTAGATATTGGCCACAGCCCTCCCTGTCTGTAACTTGGCCCCAGAACCCTGATGATGGGTCCTGGGGTTGGAGTGGCTGTTTTCTTGATGCGGTGGAACAACAGTGCCTCTGTGCGAGGAATGATGGCCCCAGAATTCTGATGGATGGTGGGTCCTGGGGCTGGAGTGGCTGTTTCTTGATACAGTGGAATGACAGTGCCTCTTTGCAAGGAATGATCATCCCAGACCCATGACAGTGGGTCCTGGGGCTAGAGTGGCAGCTTCTATATACATATTGACCACAGCCTTCCCTGCCTGTAACTTGGCCCCAGAACTTTGATGGTGGTTCCTGGGGCTGGAGTGGCTGTCTCTTGATATGGTGGGATGACATCGCCTCTGGGGCTGGAGTGACTGTTTCTTGGTGTGGTGGAATGACATCGCCTCTGTGCGAGGAATGATGGCCCCAGACCCATGACGGTGGGTCCTGGTTGGGGCTAGAGTGGCAGCTTCTAGATACATATTGGCCACAGCCCTCCCTGCCTGTAACTTGGCCCCAAAACTCTGATGGTGGGTCCTGGGGCTGGAGTGGCTGTTTCTTGATATGGTGGGACAACAGCGCCTCTGTGCGAGGAATGATGACCCCAGACCCATGATGGTGGGTCCTGGGGCTAGAGTGGCAGCTTCTAGATACATATTGGCCACAGTCCTCCCTGCCAGTAACGTAGGCCCCAGAACCCTGACGGTGGGTCCTGGGGCTGGAGTGGCTGTTTCTTTTTTTATATCTATCTATCTCTACACTAAATCTAACTGCTATTAACTATTCTAAAACCTATTGAACTAAATGGAATATCCTAATAATTAACTACAAAGGCCTTGTCCTACAAACACACTGTATCTCTATCTATCTCTATAACTAAGCTAACTACTATGTATATCTATCTAGTAACTATCTATCTAATAACTATCTATCTATATATACAATATTACACAGGGGGAAACACAAAGAACACAGGGAGGGGTACAAAACTGAAATGAAAATCAATCTAATAATAATCCTACTCTAAATAAATCCAAAACTTAAAACAGGGGAAGGGAATCAGGGATGGAATAAGAGGGAGAGGGAAAGGATTCAATGGAGGGGGGAGGGAGGAAGGAAGATTGAACACAGGGAACACAGGGAGGGGTAAAAACAAAAAATAACACCTAAATCTATCTAATATAATCTAAATAAATGATAATATGGAGGTAAATGGGTTGGATGGGTGAAATAGAAGGAGGATGGCAATGGATTAGGAATAGGAAGGAACAAAAACTGCTGGGAGAGAGGGAGCCTTCTGAAACGCCTGCTGTTCAGGAACAGTGACTAGCTAGAAGGTGTTGGGAAGGGGGGAGGCAATCAGTTTTGTTTCTTGCTTTACCCGCCTCACCGCAAGTCCCATTGGCTCCGTGCAGCTTAGCCCATGACCAGTCACATACTGCAAAGCCAGTGGTCTGAGGTGAAAAGGGATGGTGATTGGGCAGACTGACTGCTACTCCAAGCCTTTCCACCGCTGGTGCCTGGAAGTCTGCTCAACAGCTGACTCCCCCTCCCTGTCACGTTTGGCCTTCCTGTGACACATTTTTGCTACCCAAACGCGATCTGAACTGACCGAACTGTTCGGTCATTTCAGCATTCAGATCTAGTTCGGTTCAGTCTGTTCGTGTTCGTGTTCGTGTTCGTGTTCGTGTTCGTGTTCATATTCGTATTCGGGTTTGGTCATCTGAAGAGGCCGAGATCGGGCCCAACTCAGAATATCCGAACCGCGTTCGCTCATCCCTAACAAACAGGTTCCACACCTTGCCAGGAGCAGACAAACTCTACACTCCCCTAACAAACTTTCTTGGCTCTGCATTCCATGCATGCAAGGTCAAGCTGCTAATGGCGATGGTGATTGACTGACCTGGGATGAGCAAACAACAACAAGGTTAAAACAGCCTGGCTTTAGGTGCTCCCCACAGAGCAACTATTGTCCAAACTGTTGGCTTGCCCTGGATCTCTGGAGCATAGAAGATGTGAGAAGTCGGTACTGTGGAAACAGGCTTGATATAAATGAGGGCTGAAGCAGATTTCCCTTTTTGTACCCACAGGAATTAACCACATTTTTAGAATGGTGTGTGGAAATCTGACATTTCTTTAATTTTTACAATGGATTTCTGCATATCATTCCAATCTTCTGCCTGAGTTGCTGAAGATCACTGGCAAAGGGGCCAGAGGGAAGGGGAAGAAAACCTTGCAAAATCTCCTTCCCTCAGTCCCAGCTTTGGAAAAGCAGAAGTTGTAAGCCAGGACAGGAGGAAAAAACATGTGGCATGACTAGAAACAGCAGCAGCTGTGTGCTGACCTGGAATCCCAGAACCTCTCTCCGCCTTTCCCTCAGTGTATTAGCAGTGTGCAGAGTAAGGCTAAAATGAGAATATGAATTGATTCTTGTAAGATACCTTGTGAGATTTTGGCTAGGAATAGAGATCTCGCTGAGATCTTGACCCCAGTTTGAAATCTCGTGCGATATCTAAGGCAAAAAAATGAAGATAAGAATAAATAAATAAATAAATAAATAAATAGGCCCCTTTTAGTCACCTGGCTGCCTTTCCGAGTCAGGGAGGAGGACTATTCCAGTCACTGGGTCTCACCTTTGGGTCTCTGCCCACTTGGCTTTTCTGCATAGGAAGAGGGGAAGACTCCAAGGAGGAGACAAAACAAAAACAATCAATGTGTATGCTAAAAATGGCCACCAGGGCTATTCTGAGTAGGGGTGTTCAGAAGGGACCCATGTCATTTTTCATTTTTGGTTTTGTTTTCAAAAATATTTCTTTTCATTTTTAGAAAATATGTGTTATTTTGTTTTATTTTATTTTCATTTTTGCATGGGGAATCCCTTCAGGGCTTCCTAAGGCTTTGGAAGCACTTGTATTTTGCTTCCAAAGCTCTTTCCCCCTTCCCCAAAGTTGCCAAGAGTGCTGCAGAGCACTGTGTTTGATTACTTGACAAATCCTGCTACAAAACCATATCAAGAACTCTCTGCATAATAATAGCACTAGGCTAAGAATGCGGTTTCTGAAGCAAAAATGAAGACTAGAGACCCAGCCTTGAGAGAACGGTATTTATTGATTTAAATCATGGATAAGCAACAGGCCATTGATAATTGCTCTTTAAGGCAAAAATAACGAAGCCGATGAGGATCCAAATTAGAAATTCTCAAACAAAATTTAAGAATCCTAAGAGTAGCTCTACTGTGTACCGATGGAGTAGCCATTTCAGTATGTACCATTAACCCAGGGATGCTAGCAGGTAAAAATAAGAGTTTTCTTTAAAACATATTCTGTATTGTTTCCAGGTCTTTTCCTGATGCATACAACTAAAATTTGGCACCATATAACAATTGAGCCAGGGGCTTAACTTTGAAAACCTTAAGGGCAGCATTGAAGTTACAACTTTCTGAAGCAGCCATGAACTTAAACTTCCTCTTAGCAGAGCAAACTGCTTTAGCTATAACTTTATTTTGGTGTACATGCCAAGCACCTGACAGACAAAAGATGAGTCCTAAATATACATAGGATTTCACATGGGATATTAAATGGTTGTCTAAAGTCAAGTTATAGCTTCAGACGCATCTCCCCATAGAGTCTCCTGACTCTGTGGTGTCTGTTCCCTCCACCCCTCCCAGAAGTTATTTGCAAGTTTTCCCCTCGAGGTGCGATGTCACCAATATGCTGATGATACTCAGCTGTACCTTTCTTTTTCAACAGACCCAGACCCTGCTGGCTCGGTGCTATCCCAGTGTCTGGAGGCCGTGGCTGAATGGTTGTGGCAGAGCAGACTGAAGCTCAACCCCGATAAGATGGAGGTGATGTTGGTGTGGAGAGCAAGGAAGGTAGCGGCCCCCCTGATTGGGGGGGTGCGCCCGCCTATAGCTCAGCAGGTCCGGAGTCTGGGGGTGGTGCTGGATGCAGATCTCCAGCTGGAGTGGTAGGTGGAGGAAGTCACAAAGGCTGCCTTTTGCCAGTTGCATCTGGTACGGAGGCTGCGTCCGTTCGTCTCCAGCCCAGACCTGGCCACCCTCATCCATGCCTTTGTCACCTCGAGGCTGGACTACTGCAACGCGCTCTACGTGGGGCTTTCCTTGTGCCTGGTTCGGAGGCTGCAGCTAGTGCAGAATGCGATGGCCTGCCTCCTTTCGGGGACGGGTCATCGGGAGCACATAACACCTGTGCTCCAGGCTCTGCACTGGTTGTCGATAGCGTGCAGAGACAGGTTCAAGGTGTAGGTATTAATTTACAAGGCCCTTCACAGTCTCGGCCCCTCATACCTCAGGGACCGCCTCGCCCTCTGTGCCCCAGAGCGGCTCCTTTGGTCTGCCGGGGGTGCCTTCTTGGAGGTCCCCCATGTAAAGTGGGGGGCCACAATGGAGAGGGCATTCTCGGTGGCTGGGCCACGCCTTTGGAACCCCCTCCTGGAGGAGGCTCGCTTGGCCCAAAACCTTTTAACATTCCGGCGAAGATGCAAAACCTGGCCGTTCGCCCAGGCCTTTGGGGAGGGTGGGAGGGTGGGTTAAATGGGTTTTATCTCCCCGACCCTATTTATTTGGTTAAAGAGTTCCCGGGCCCTGTTTTAAAAATTGTTGTTGTATTTTTATTGAGTTTTAAATGGTTTTATATGTGTTTTTATATGTTTTGTGTTTGGAAGCTGCCCCGAGCTGTTTTCAGGAGGGGCGGGGAAATTAAATAAATAAATAAATAAATAAAATAGCTGTCAATGTTTTTTTTTGGTTTGTTATTTTTTTCTGTTTTCGTTATCATCAAAATGAAAATGGCATTTTCATTTTTATTATACAAACAAAAACGAAATGCACACCCCTAGTTCAGAGCATGTGTGACCATTCTGAGCATGTGCAGACTGACAGGCCTTTCCCAAAATGGCATTGATGCTGCTGGCACCATTTTGAAAAAGGGCTGCACATGCTCAGAATGACCCCACAGCCATTTTGTTCATGCACAGTGACTTTTTATTATTATTTTTTTACCTTCTCTTTGGAGGCTTCCCTCCTTCCCCTATAGAGAAGCTGAGTGGGGAGAGACCCAGGGAAAGACCCAACAGCTGGAGCAGTCTCCCTGGACTCAGAGAGGGAGTCAGGTCAGTAAAAGAGTCTGTTCTGGACAATTTCTACTCCTAACTCTGTCTCTTCACTTTATCCTCTGGCACTTTCCTACTCTCATTATTCTTCCTTTAAGCCCTCAATCCTACTTCACACTTCCTCTTATGCGGTAATATTCACAATTTCAAGTATCATGGTGGGTGCCCAATGAGCTATCCAAGAACTGATGGGGCACCCGATTATCCAAAATAACTGGATATTACCCATTGCCGAATTACCAATTTTCCATTCAGTACTGATCAGTAAAATGGTAAATCAGTACAGGAATCTGGATCAAAAGTAAAAAAAATAATAATAATAATCTGTGTGGAAAGTTGGAAAATCAGTACTGGAAGTAAAAAAAAATCAGGACCCAAAATGGCAAATCACTACACTGGGTATCCTATTAGATATTAACTGAGGCCGCTTTTAGACGATCACGCTGGAGTTTCAGTGATGAAGAATTAAGGGGGAAAGAGAAATATAGCATATTTAATGGTGGTTTGTGTTTCCATCTTTTGATTTGTATCTATGTTTTTTATATGTTCCATACAATGATGTTAAGAACATAAACAGTGTCATACTGAATCAGACCAATAGTCCATCTAGCCCAACATCCTGTCTCCAACAGTGGCCAGATTTTGATGGCTTCAAAGACATGCACAACAGGTCAGTTGTTCATGGAGTTTCAGGCTAGAGCTATGGTGTTGCCCAGGGCAATGTCCAGCTGGAAGCAGAGCAGCAATGTGGGTCCACATATCAGACACAACACTGCTCTGCTTCAGGCCAATGCCCCAGGTTTGGCCAGCCCACTCCAGGATATTGCAGAGCACCGATGGTGGGGCTGCTCTGGAGCAGGTACAGCCTGCTCTGCCTGCACATCTGGCAGGGCTCCTTTAGATGGATGGGCCACCTGGGGGTAAAGCAAGCTGATGTGGCCAGCCCTGGGGCAGCCTGTCTGTCTAAAAGCATCCATACAGTCAGCGCAAGTGGGGAGAGTAAAAGAGAGAGAGAGTTGTTCTATCCAACTTCCTGTTGGTACCAGCCTGCCCTATATATCGGTTAGTACCCAATCAGGAAGTTGGGAGGTAGGGCCAGAAGAAAGACAGACAGGCTGAAGGGTGGAGTCCCAGATGGGAGATACATGAGGAGGGAGTGGTTAGGAAAAGGGCTTGGAGGAGACACAGGAAGGAGAATCCAGGCAGGAGACAGGTCATAACAGTGGCAACAGGCTAGCCTGAAGCTTGGGGTTCAAGGCCAGGGCCTTACACACTTTTGTATTGAACTAGTGACTCTAAGTTTGAAAAATACCACTTTTGAATTTGTCTAGGGCTCTTGGATATTTTGACCAATTATCATTTAAGAAATTCAGGTGACACAGATGCAGTGCAATGCAGGGGGGATGTGAGAATCATGGTGGCTGGACAGAGACAGAGCTATGGTCAGGGCCCCGTGAAAACCGCACTGCCACGATTTGCGGTTTTTGCGCAGAATCCTGCGTTAGGCAGGATTAGCGCTGAAACCAGGGAAATTCCAACGGATTTCCCTTTCACTGCCAGTGAATCAGGGGCTTGCTTTGACTCACTGGCAGTGAGCAATAAAGCAAGTCCCTGATTGGCTTACTGGCCGTGAGCCCCTGATTGGCTCACCGGTGAGCCAATCAGGGGCTTGCTTTGTTGAGGCCACAAGCCAATCAGTGGCTTGCATGGCCTGTTCCAAGGAAAGTTTGTCTCAGCCATTTGCCTCCCGCTGTTTGCTGCTGCTGCCTCCTCTTCCTCTCCAGCCACTGCGGACCCAGATAAGTTTGCCTGCTGCGCACTCTGCATTTTCATGTTTTTTGGGGGGGGGGCTTCATGCTGCGCGGTCTGCCTTTGGGGGTTGGAGCTGTGCCCTCTGCTTTGCCATGTGTTTTGGGGGTGGTGGTGGGTTAGGAGCTGTGCCCTCTGCTTTGCCATGTGTTTTGGGGGTGGGTTAGGAGCTGTGCCCTCTGCTTTGCCATATGTTTGGGGAGGTGTTAGGAGCTGTGCCCTCTGCTTTGCCATCTGTTGGGCGGGGGTTGCTTGATATTTGAAATACCTGTACACAGAAAAAAAATATAAGCAGATTTTTTTATTCATTGGTACAAGGAAATGGATCTCCATCTGACAGGTTTAATTTTACTAGACTTGTTTTGTAACTTTATTGGGTCGCAGAATTTTCAATTTTGGGTCACAGAATTTTCAATTTGGGACTGCAGAGTTTTGGGGGGGAAAATTGCAGAAGAATCGGGGCCCTGGTTATGGTGGGCTTCGGCTGGGAGAGCAGTTCACAGTCCTTACACACACACACACACACACACACACACCTTCATCTGCCTAAAATTAGGAGGTGAGGAAGAGAACCTTGAGATGCTTTCCCAGCCAAGCTCCAGTAGATGCTTGTCCAAGTCCATTAGAGTCACCAGTCTCTGTCCAGTCACCACCAAACTCATGGTCCTCTGCCCGCCCTCCAGCACAAGAAGGAGAGGGGAGTGAAAGAGATGTGAGTGTAGCAGCAGCAGCTCAGGAAAGGCAGAGCTGCAGCAGCATGCTGTACACATGTTTTACTCATGCACCCCTGAGTGTTGTGCAATAGGACCTTTGATCAACTCCAGTCTCTTTAACACAACTAAGTTATTCATGGCTGACCAGTGCATGAATATTATTCAGAAGTTCCAACTACTTTTTTTCCTTAAATCTTTTCCCCTTCCTATTTTCCATGCATCCATCCATCCATCCATCCATCTGATTATTGGTTCTTCCACATGTTGTTATTTGTTTGAATTGCTAATGCATTTATTTCCTAGCAGGTCTCTCCCAAGTGATTACTTTCATATATGTCGTACATTGGGTATTTTCAGACGTGACGAGATCACGCTCAACCACGGTGGATTCTTACTGGGTGATAAAGTTCTCGTCACGTCTGAAGGGGGAACGGAAGTTCCCCCCCAGATGTTCACCCCTATCAATCGCGACTGGGAATCACATTCACCACGTGATTGGCGGAACTGGCGGGGCTGGCCTCAATCGCGTGGTGAATCTGCTTCCCTGCCGTGATGAAGGGGCCCATTCTGTCTGGATGGCTACAACGGCCCAGAATCCACGGTGGGATTTCGGGCCGTGGTCAATTCGGGTGGACACTGTGGCCGCATTGGCTGTGGCGCCCGCCCGTCTCCCCAGAGGGCGGGTGGCGAGGGAGTGTGGGGTGGGTGGGGCCATGTGGCCACACGTTGTGCCGCGCAGCCCCGCCCCCTCCCCGATTCCCCGCCGGGATCAGCCGGCACGTCTGTTGGACATGTCGATGAGAACCCGGCGGGGAATCCCCGCTGTGATTCCATGCCGGGGCGACTAGCGCCCTATCATGTCTGAAATCACCCATTGTTTAGTCTTTGTGCTGACTTTGAATTTGCCTGAGGAAGGATCCTTCATGGCCCAAAATGTTACATGTTCTCACTAACAGAAGTTGGCTCATTAAAAGATATCATCTGAATGACTTTGCCTCCACTTCTTTCTTCAGTCAGAGGGTGACTTGAGTTTTACTTTAACATCTTAAATAACTCAAGCATGAAACAGATTTCATCTCACAGTCACCTCTGCTTACATAATATATTTATCTATTATACTGCATACATTAATGAGAATCTAAAGATACAATTATGAATACCATAATTATATCCCATAACATTAATACCTAATAATTAACATTAAAAGCTACTAATTTTTTTATTATTCTGAATCATGGAACTGAATTTCTTTTGACTGAATGATTTTATCTGTGATGGACTTATTCCTCTTAAGTACAATGTGGTTATTTTTTCCAAATAAGATATGTCAGATCCTTAGCCGGTATAAATCAGCATAACTCAATTGAAGAATGCTGAGTGTTTTGTTACTTAATCATTGGCAAAGCTACCATTTGAATATAAGACTGATACGACCAGCACCTTCCTGTCTCTGGCACTTGAAATTCACTCTGGTTCACTTGTATTTTTTACCTTGCTTGCTCATTTGATCTTGGTGATTTAGTCAACTCATGCTGTTTTGTGTTCCATAATGAAACAATGACAAATGAGAGGAATTAGCCAGATGGACATGCAAAGAACTAAGTATTAATATTACCAAAATGTGATTCTGTGTCTCATGAAAATAGCCCATCATTCTGAACATTTTATAATAGTTTTCCCTACTCTGTGAGAGCTATGTTCAGTCACATCTGAATTAAGTTTTTGTTTTGCTCACTAGCTGTATCATTCTTGATTTCCTTATCTTTCTCCAGCACTTTTAAAGCCAAGTTATGTTTGGGAGCGGGAGCCCTAAAAGTTACAAGAGAGAAAAGGTGATGCTTGCTTTTGTGTCTTGCTTTATGTTGCTTCTAAGTTTTAATGTTGCTGAACCACGGTTTTTCAAATGCTAAGTTAATTTAGGGTGCCCTTTGCAACATTTGTATTAAGACAGAAATGCGTAATTGCATGCTTGAGGCAGTAAGAGTGTCAATTTGGAAGCAGCTTGACTTTATCTTAAAGGTCTTTAACAATTATTCCATGTCCATTTATTTGTCCTTGATTTTATTTAGCTGGTAAGCACTTATTAAGATTATACTGTTTCTGGGGGAAATGCTTTCTTCTTTCTTATGTTTCATAACAGGGGTGGTCCTGATCCCCCCCCCCCCAAAACTCTTCATGCTTTTAAAAAGAAAGAAAGGGAAAAAAACCTCACCTGAGTCCCAAAGGCATCGAGGGGGGAGGGAAGGGGGGGAGCCAGTAACCTACTACAGACTTGCTCCAAGTCCTCCAGTTCAGCAATCAGCTGAGTGCTCAGTGTTGTTGTGCCTCCCTGGACACATGTGCAGGCAGGAGCTGAGGGGGTTGGGGCCAGTGCCTCCTGCTGAGCCTGCTCTAAAACTTTACGAAAGCGATTTGGGCTATTGGACTTAGAGCCCATGCTGCTTGAATGGGGAAATGTATTTTGCTTTTCCTACCAGTGAGGACAGTGTTTCACAGAGTCCTATGGGCTGCGTTGAAATACTCTGTTTGGACTGGAAGCTCAAACGCCCAGGCAGTGTGTGCCAGTGTGAAAAGCTGCTGCTGTTGAGGGCTCAGGCTTCCTAGGGTGGGGTTAAAAAAAACCTCTCCTCATTTGGCATGTTGGTGATCTGTGCCATTTTGGTGGAATGAGAGTGCTGGCTGGCCTGGCTTGTTTGTGGCTTTGTTACCCCACCCTGTTGCTGGATATGCATCAGACACATTCCTATTGGTGAGTTAGTCATTTTTAGTTATTTTTCTGGGAAACACTGGTGAAAAAGGGGCCGGGGGGGAAATGGGGGCTGCTGGGGGGGCGAGAATGGGGGCTGCTTGGGCAGGAAGATAATGGGGTTGCTGGGGAAAATGCTTGTTCTGTTTTTGTGTTTGCATGTGCTCTGCCAGTTTCCTTCGCTCCTCTACTAAACTCCTCAAGCATGTGCAAAGGTTGTGGCCATTTTCTGGTATTGGCCATGGCTACTTTTGGTTAAAATTGGTCTTTTTTGGCTTTTTTTGACATAAACTGTCTGCTTTTGGCTTTATGTGTGGGGGACCTAGGGGCTTGATGGAAGGGTTTCCAATCTTTACTGAAATATTCCTTGCATTTTAAAATGGCCCCACCCTTTGTCGTTTGGTGGGATGTTGTGGCAGGCTTTTTCACTAATGGCTAGGCCTTGCATGAATGCTCCGTGTTTAGTTTCAGCCGAAACTACCTCTTACATTGCAACAGAGCTATGTACCATGTTTTGGGGGACAAGTGGAAATCCCTGCTGCTGCTTTTATGGTGTGCTAAGGACTGCACATAACATTGTTGCCTTAAGATGGTTTTCTTTGCTTGCTCTGTGTTTGCATGATGCATTGCTGCTTTCCTTCTCCCCTCCCAAGCATAAGTAGAGAGGCCATTTTGTAAATTTGTGGTTGTGGCTACTCTTTTCTTAAAATGGTCCCTTCACTGTTGCTCTCTGCTGGGAAGTAGTTTCTGGCCTCTCTGCTTGTGACTGTGTGTCAGGTATGGGGCTTCATCCCCTGCCCTTTGGGATGTGGGAGGGGTTCTTTATAGACCTGCACCACCTTGTGGACCTGATAACACCCCACATTCCCCATTCTTATGTTTTCCCCTGTCTCCTCACCCCTTGTAGGTCCACACCCTTCCCCAGCTGTGGCTTGTTACCCCAGTCTGGCCTCCCAGCTTCCTAATTAGCCGCAGATGGTATTTGAGCCCTGGTGTGACCTCAGGAAGCTGATGGTGCAATGTCTCTTACCTGCTTTGAGGTGTCCTGTGTGTAATGTGGCAAGTTCCCTACCTCCCTGTTCCCTTCTATATCCCTGGTGTTGTGTACCTCTCTAGTGTGCCTTATATCCCTTGTGTGCTGTGATCTGTGTGTCTTGGCTCAGTTTCCCACTTCCCTCCTCTATCCCTTGCGTGTTGTACCCCTTGAGTGTGCCTTATATCCCTTGTGTGCTGTGATCTGTGTTCTGTGTGTCTTGGCCCAGTTTCCCACTTCCCTGTTCCCTCCTATATTCCTTCTGTGTTGTACCTCTCTAGTGTGCTTTATACCCCTTGTGTGCTGTGATCTGTGTTGTGTGTCTTGGCTCACTTCCCTGTTCCCTCCTACATCCCTTGTGTGCTGTACCCTTCTAGGGTGTTGTATATCCCCTATGTGTTGTACCCCTCTAGTTTGCCTTATATCCCTTGTGTTCTGTGTACCTGGCCCAGTTCCCAACTTCCCTGTTCTCTCCTATATTCCTTGTGTGTTGTACCCCTCTAGTGTGCCTTATATCCCTTGTGTGCTGTGATCTGGGTACTGTAGGTTCCCATCTGGGTTTTCCCCCCCCTTCACCAAGGGTTTACCAGCCCTTGTCCCTTGGCAGTGTTTCAGAACTCTCATGAACTAAAGCCCTTAGGTTCTGGTGCTCTGTGGGTTCCTGGACGTATAGCTCCCTGTTGTCCTCTCCTTAGTCTTGGGAATTCTTGTTCCCAATCCTTTTGTAGTCCCTTCCCTTCTCGGTGTGTCTTGGTGTGGGTTCTTAATTCTTCTCCCTGACCTCAATGACGAACTAGACCCTCTCTGAAGCTGGCCCCCTGGCCTCAAGATGAGAGTAGACTCTTGGGACTCCAAGGAGAAGTCCTTTCTTCCATGAGCTCCCCCACCCCCAGGTTCCTTCATCTTCCCTTTCCTCGGGGGGTGAAGGCTCTCCCATCCTTGTCCCCCTGACACCTTCACACACACACACACACACACACACACACACACACCATAACTGTGTGACTTTGGGCATCTTGGCTGGGTTTTTTTTGTTGAGAAACAGAAATGCATTGTTTAAATGTTGATGGGTCTGGTTTGGTGCCAACAGAGGCCTGTAACTCGCCAAACTTTTTAAAAAGGCCTGTGTGCTTGGACAGGCATTTGGCTGCCAGGGATACGGAGTAGGTACTGGGGATGATGGTCTTGATGGACCTAGTTTGGTGGAAATGCAGCCCTGAAACTGGCCAAACTTTTTTAAAAGGCCTGTTTGCTTGGACAGGCATTTGGCTGCTGGGGATACAGTGTTGGTACTGGGGATGCTGGTTTGGATGGGGAGTGTTTGGTTGCTATACAGGCCTGCAACTGCTCTCCTTGTGAACAGAGAAGAAAATAAGTAGGAGCAAGGCAATAGAGAAAGCTGAAGATAACAAGGAGACCCCTTTCCCCTGTCTCCCACTGAACCCATCTCTTCCTCTTACTCTTCTCATGCAGCAAAACCAAACCCTTTCCCTCCTACTCTCCTCTGTTGTCCTTCTCTTCCCTTTCATTCTCTTCTGAGAGGAGAAAGGGAAGAAAAGGACAACAGAGGAGAGTAGGAGGGAAAGGGTTTGGTTTTGGCGTACGAGAAGAGGAAGAGATGGGTTCAGTGGGGGACAGGGAAAAGGGGTCTTCTGAGAAGAGAATGAAAAGGATGCCACGAAAATCAAGGATTCGAGGATTCAGGATAAAGGTAGGCGATGGCAATATAATCTATTTTTGTAACCTGCTATGCTTAATTTGGATCTGGTGGGAGAGAGTGGATGGGACCCTAGTAAAAGGGCTCTCTATCCCCCAGTGAGAGTGCTTCACACAGCAGCAAGGAGTTCCCAGTGTTAACTAATGTAATGTCCATCCAATGTTAACCCTGGGAACTCCTTGCTGCTGGGTTAAGTCATGCCACTGGCCTACCGTTGCCCTTGGCTCTGCCTACTACTGCCCCTGGCTCTGGCCTGCCAGTGGCAAAGCCGCTGGCAGAAGGTTCAACCCACCCACTGCCCCACCAGCCTCAAAAACCACCAGCCGTCACTGTTTCATACTAAAGACCAGGTTAAGTTTTATGGAGCCCCAGACCTAAGAAATGTCGGTTTTGGGAGCCTCTTTCTGCATATTCAATTCCTTCTGCATCAGCAAAAGCTCCAACCCCAACCTTAGCTCCAGTGTCTTCCCTGAAGAAGTGCCAGCACCACACTCAACCAGCAGGGGAAAGAGGGTGTTTCTGTATTAATCTTTGGGGACCTCACAAAATTCAGAAATCTGGACTAGTCCCCAAAGCCCTCATAATGTAGCCCTGTTTATACATTGCTCATCTGAACATCCCTGCATGTAGGGTGTTTTCAGATGTGACAATAGCTCACATTTCCATGCTTTGACCTGCGTGTAATTGCAGACTACTGTCACACTTGAATTCACTGCCAGAAGTTAGCCCGGGGATGTTCTCAGGGCAGTGTTGGGACTTAGCCTGGGCTGTGACTCGGGAATAGCCATAGGTCACAGCCCTGGCTAAGTGCCAACACTGCCCGAGGAACAGCTGTCCAACTGGATGTAAAGCATTCCATAATGGATGAACAACCAAGTTACTTAACCCAGACAAGGTTCCCCCTGGTGCCGGGTGCCATGGTGGCTGCCATTGGCCTCCATGGCTGCCCGTTAACCAGGGGGTGGGGCACTGTGTTCTGTGCAGGGGCGGGGCCATGTGCATACACATCTGTATGTCTACTCACCCCCTCCCTGACCCAGACACCATTAAGTTTGTTCTGTGGCTGGACCAGATCCCTTCCAGAGTGATGGCTCCCACCACCACCTGGATAAGTCTGTGACAGTGGTGGGAGCTGCCACATCTGAAAACATGCAAAGTCCCTCTTTAATACAGATAAACAATAATCTTTCACATGAACCCCTTGCTTCTCGATGTGGACACACCCCTCTCTTTCTCAGTTCTAGCATTAATCCTAGCCTCATCTGTCTGTTTGTCAGCTACTGACAAACTTCACAGAGCCTTTGTCCATGTGAAATAATGCATCTAGAATTCTAATTCTGGAAAAGTGAATTGAGAGTACTAGTGTCACCATGTGAGTGATAGAAAAAAAAAAGATTATATCTTAAAAGCACAGGATAGAAGGAGCACTGAACATGGAGAACTATCATTAAAGCATGATGCGAGGTGTGATTTTATAAGATAGACATGGTGGGAGGGGGAATCTCAGGGGAATATGCAAAACCCACAAGAACAACAAAACATTATTCTACACCTTCTTTCAGTCCGGGCATTCTGCACCTTGGGTTGTTCCCCATCATGTCCAGCAGGAAGCAGCAATGCTTTCAACTGGACATGTGTGAGGATGAACACACCCCACATCTCCAGCTGAAAGGCTGCCTCCGTCTGGATAAGTGGTAGCTGGGGTTGCTCCTGCACCCCCAAAAAAAATCATCCAGGCTCCGGTGCTAATTTTAGGGGGCAGGTCCTTTTAGGAAGTGTTTTCATATTTAGACTGCGTCCCTGCCCCAGGAATCTAGCTGCCAATCTGGCCTATCAGCTGACCTGCCCTCCGGAGATACACCCCAGCATCTCCGTCCCTGAGGACACGGTGAGTCAGAAGAACAGGCGTGAAGGACTCCTGCTTGACAATCTTCTCCGCAAGACTGAGTTCTGTCGCTGCCCGGCCTGATTTGGCAGACCCCAGGCCCCAAAACGCAGCCCCCAGAAGGAGGAACCCGCAGCCCTGGGAGTGGTGCCAAAACCGAAAGGAAAAGGGTGCACCAGAAATGAGGCACAAAATGGAGGAGGAGGAGCAGGCCAATGCTGCAGCTGACAAGGAATGGGACCAGGAATCAGAGCCCCAGCAGGAAGAAGTAAGAGGGGATATAACCCTGTCCCCTGTACAACAGATCCAATTAGAGGCCCTAAATAAAATCAAGGTCACCTTGGCTCATATAGAGGGGAAACAGGCCTCCACCAAGCCCAAATGGGACAGGGATAATTAGGAATTCAAGGGCTAATTCAAGCCCTTGGACAAAGGAAAACAGCCTATTTAAAAACGGCTAGAGAAAAAGAAAAAACTGGAAGATTGGAGGGCCCTATTGGTTCTACCTTTGAGGAGGAACCCGCAGCTAGGCCCCATAGATCTGAGGAAGGGGAAATCTTCTTGAAGGAGGAAGAGCATAGCCCCCCCAATCCAAAAATCTCTGCCCCAAGGGTAAATCCAAGCCTTGCGAGGTGGGGGTGGAAACAGACTTGCAGGACCAAGAGGACTCAGAGCATAGCTCCACTTATTCCTTATCAGAGGGCTCAGAGGTGGAAGCCCCTAGACTGGAGGACCCCCTGGCCAAACACCCCAAGGAACAGGGCCATGAGTTTCCCTCTGCATTCACAGAGAAATTATACAGGCAAGCCCAGAGGGCATTGGAAGTTAAGCCTAAGAAAGTGGCAAAGAGAGATTCTGATTCCCCAGATGAGGAGGATGATTACTCAGATAGGGAATACATCCCTAAAATGGCTGACAAGGGCAAGGGCCTAACTCTGGATACAGGCCTTTGAAAGGATAATCAGATCCCAATGGAAGCAGCATGATAAAACACAAAGGCTTAATAAAACTCAGGAACTCTTATATGAATTTAACAAACAAAGTGCTTCTGTCTTCAGCCTCCCTAAGATAGACGCAGTGGCAACCTCCTTGGTTTACAACTCCATCTTTCCGGCAAAAAGGGACCTTTCTCCTAAAGACCACACCAACTGCGGTATAGTCTCAGGCCTACAAAAAAGCTAGGCGGCCCTATCTACTATACTCCACAGCAGCTTCCTGTTTCTCTAGAGCCATGATCAAATTATTCAAGCTGGCAAAGAACCCAGAGCTCACTGAGAACAAATATAGAAAGATGTCCACAAACATCACTATGAATAATGCTTTTCTTATAGATGCATCCATGGATGTGTGACCTGAGCAGCCAGAGGAATGGCTGGTAATGTCACGGCCCACTGTAGACTGTGGCTACGATCATGGTGTGCTGACTCTCACGCCCAAAACCTGCTAGGTAAGTAGGTAATATTTATTTGTGGACCACATGGCCATACAAAATAAGTTAAAACAAGATTAAAATTAAAATCAGGAAAGGAATAAAACATAATAATATACAAAATCACCCATAGTTCAGATAAATCAGCAGGAACTAAACACAGTTCATATACATGGCTTATATACAGAAATTATAATTTATAACATATGAAACAATACAGGCTATAGATAGAGCCACATAACCCTAAAGGGGCAAGTAACCCACCTAGAGGCATATAGCATCATACAGAACATAATTAATCAAGCTTTAACCCTTTTCCTATGGTTGAAATCTAAGAGTTATCAGGGGGTTTACTCCTAGCCTTCCTGGGGTACATTCAGACTATCAGTCTCAGCCAATAGACTCAATCTAATATAGTCGTGCCGTAGCTTAACTGCTCTAAAGGCAAAAACCGCCATTGCTTTAGTTCTTATCAAGGTGGTGTCCATTAACAAAAAAATTAACTGTTGCAGTGGAGATCTAGAGCAATCCCAGTTCTTGATACAGTTGTCTACGCAATTTCTCGTAGATGGAGCATCTCAAATCATAATGTTTAAGATCTTCCACATCGAGACCCCAAGGGCAAATTCGATCTTCATAAGGAATCCCTTGATAACGTCCCTCGAGAACTGATGTATACATGGACTGCAGCCTTAAGCTGGCAAAAGTCTTCCTTAGGGGAGGGTCCATAAGATTGTAAACATAGGACGCCCCCCCCCCTTTTGCTGGGATGATATACTTATAAATGGGAGAAATGCTAGAACCAGATACCATGACCCTCAGCTTTTGCCTGTCAATATCCTGGATACGATTCCTAATCAACTTCACCACAGACCCACTTGGCTGGGTGTTGAAATATAACATAGAGAAACCCAGACTTGCAAGACTAGCCTCAACTGCGATCCACCAGGAATCATACCCACATTCATTATCACCCATCTTTTCCACCACACACTGACCCAGGAGGGAAGCTGAAGGAATGTCTCGTAACCCAACCCAAAATTTCAGAACATGTGTCTGGATGATTGCTCCTAATGATTGGGTGCCCACCTCCAGATTAATGATAGCCGTGTTTGTTGCAGAGGGCAAGGACAGAGTCTGTTTCCAGAACCCATTTAGCACAGGTTCAAGGGAAATAATGGCATATTGATCCAATCCCCAAATCTGTACCCAATAGAGCATACCCGTCAACAATTTGGTGTTCATGACTTTACAGGCAGCCATCACACATCTTTGGCCATGGCGGGGAAAAAAGTGCTGGATTGCCAGAGCTTCCGCCTTTGCTTTTAATTTGGCTGCATGGATATGTGGTACCCATTACCCATTTGAGGGAAAAAGCACACCTAAATATTTAAATGTCCATACCTGTTCAAGTTTATGACCTGGAAGAGACCAATGATATTTAGTGAACTTTTTTGCAAAAACAAGTGTTTTTGTTTTCCCATAATTAATAGCCAGGTTTTTCTCCCTACATCTCGCTTCAAAATCCCTCAGCAAACGATCCAAGCCTAATTTGCTAAGTGAAAGCAAGACCATATCGTTTGCATAGAGAAGAATAAAAATCTCCCTGCGACCTATGCGGGGATGATGGTAATTTCCAGTGTCCCGATGATCTATTATCAAAGTATTAATCTATTATCAAAGTGTTAAATAATATGGGGGCCAAGAGGCAACCTTGCCTCACTTCCCGAAATGTTGGTACCAATTCGGAAAGGGACCCATCTGGGGGCATCTTTCAAAAACCTGTTAGTTGCTGGGCACTTTAAAGGTTGTCAGCCTGTACCCACGTTAAATGACATTTGAGACCTGCTCGACAACTGTTTCCTCCTTGATCATAGGTTCCCCTCCTGGAACTTGTATGTGGTACTGAAGTCTCTCACAAAACCTCCCTTTGAACCTTTGCAGGACATTTCTAGTTACTTTTTGTCTGTTAAGTTGGCTTCTTTGATTGCCATTACTTCTGCACGAAGAGTGTCTGAGTTAGGAGCCCTCTCAGTAGATCCACTCCTGTGCATTTTCAAGAAGGAATCAGTTGTGCTCCGCTTAGATCCTTCATTTATACCTAAGATTAATTATTTTTTTCATAGGGAGCAGGAAGTTATTCTTCCCTCTTTTTGTCCTCGTCCTCTACATCCTTTAGAGAAATGCTGGCACACACTGGATGTAAGGCAGGCTCTTAAGGTCTACTTCAGGAGATCTGAGGCCTTCCATAAGTCCTTGGCTCTTCTTATTTGTTATGATTCCTGCAGGAAAGGTTTGAAGGGGTCCAAAGCTGTAATAGCCAAGTGGGTGTCTTCCTGTATCCAGGAAGCCTATATACCAGCTGATTTATCCTCTCCACAAGGGGTTCTGCCACATTCCACTAGTGGCGCAGCTGTTAATTGGGCTTATCGGGCCCGTGCCCCTTATGGTGAAATATGTAGGGCCGCTACATTGAAGAATCCTTACACATTCCTAAAACACTATAAGATCAATGTTCTAGATTCAGACAATATTACTTTTGGCAGGAGGATACCTCAGCGGTCCTGGACTAGCCCATTGACTTCCCCCTTTTTCAGCTTTCCTCCATACGTAGGGAATCTTTCAGTTTTTCTAGCCCTCCCGTTTTTTTTCTATTGGGGACATACTGCTCTGTGACTCCCCAAGGTGCAGAATGCCTGACTTGAAAGAAGGCATAGAAAGGGAAATTGGTTCATTTACTCATTAATTTCTTTTCTATAGCTTTGAAGGCTGGGCATTCAGCCCACCCATGGTCTCCTGGTTTTTCTGTGGAGACCGATTTTTTCTGTGCTGCCCTTTTGGGAGGTGTAGGATTTCTTGTTCACTGTATGGGGAGTGTCATAAACCTTTCCCAGATGAAAGTTTTTTAGTTTGGTCACTTCCTTTTTTACTGCTTTTAGTGACTTTTAGTTAGTACAGGACAGTTGATACGGTAGGGTGTTGTCTTATCTACCTATTCAGTTTTTAGGTTATCCCGACTTATGGCTTCATTACAACTGGAGATGTGGGGCGTGTTCATCCCCGCATATGTCCCGTTGAACGTTTTGCTGCCTCCTACTAGACATGATGAGGAACAACCCAAGGTGCAGAATGCCTGTCCTTCAGCAGCCATAGAAAGGGAATTCACAAGTAAGTGAACCAATTTCCCTTTCTCCTGATTCTCTTTCAGTGGTTTCCACTGATTCTCCTTTCTCACTGGATCACTATGAAAGAAAAATAGGCTTGCTCTCCTAAGGCTATAGATGTTATGAAGAAAAGAGTAGTGATTTTACTGAACACTGTCCCTATGTGGATTTTCTTTACTGCAAAGTAACAAATCAATGAGAGAAATAAAACATATCAGTAAATATACCTGGAGGACATGTGCTATCTTCCTGCGGTAGCATAACTTCACTTTGGTCAGGAACTTTTCTTCATCTGAAGATTTATTTCTGTCCTTCTTTATTAGTATGATTAAATGGCATGCCATTGCTTAGTGCAGGCCTGAGAATCATCCATTTTATGTTCAAATACTTAGTGCCCGACAATAGTCAAAAGTTAAAGATGAATTACTGTAGCTGCTGCCAAAGGTGGAATGCCTCTAAAAAGTCATTCCCTTCAATATCGCTGGAATTAAGGATAATTAATGTGGAATTACCCAATACTCTAAGAAGTTATGGTATTAATTAGTTGAAGTGCTAGAGCTCTCATGTTTGAAATGGTGCTAAGCAATGCAAAAACATATTCAGTTGAAGGACAATATAGAGAGAAACAGAGAGCACTGAGCTTTTCTTACATGCATTGATTTCCAAGCGTGCAGAATTAGGCTCCCTGTGATTGCAATGTATCATAATAACAGCAGAAACCCATGGATGACTTTTAATATCCACATATTTATGTTTTGGTACTTTCAGTGGCACTCACCTACAGGAGCCAAAGAGCACCACCAGCAACTCCTCCCCTTTGGATTTGCTGCAGACATTCCCCTGCCTTGCATCACTTCTGCAGGAAGCAGGAGGACTGCATTGCCGGGAAACGTAGACAGACTGGATCCCACCTAGTCCCACACTTTTGTGAGAAACATCCATGCTGTGCCTGATCACAGCTTCTGAATAAGGGCTGTGGGTAGAGAGCAGAGAGAGGCTAGAGATCAAGCCAACAGTACATGAACTTGTGCTCATGAAGCTGTTAGCAGGACCAATAGAGGAGCTTTCTCACAGCTGTGTGGTGGTTGGACAAGGTCATTCAGAGCTTTGGGGTGAAGTGCCATCAGTATTCTGATGACACTCAGTTCTTCCTCTCTCTTTCATCTGACCCACGTCCTGCAGTCTCGGTGCTTACCCGATGCCTGGGTGCAGTGGGAGACGGGATGAGGTTCAGCTGATTGAGGCTAAGGGCGCATTCAGATGTGCGTTTAAATTGCACAGCAGCGGCGGCGGCATCGTGCGATTTAAAGCAACGCGCACTTCTGAGTTAGTGTGAATGCACCAATTCAGCGTAACGCGAACTGTTGGAGTGCGGTTTTCAAAGCTGCTTGGAGCAGCTTTGAAAACCGCACTCCAACAGTTCGTGTTACGCTGAAATGTGCGCACTCGGTGCATTCACACCAACCCGGAAGTGTGCGTTGCTTTAAATTGCACGATGCCGCTGCTGTACGATTTAAATGCACATCTGCATGCTGCCTAAATCCTGACAAAACTGAAGTGATGATGGTGGGCCGGTTCTGTGACCTGGGGCGAATTGGGACTTCTATTATTGATGGGGTCCAGACTCCTCCAGTCAATCAAATTTGCAGCTTTGGAGTGCTTCTGGACCGCTTGTTGCACCTGGACTATCAGGTTGTGGCAGTGGCCAGGAGCATTTTGAACCGACTCTGGTGGGGAAGCTGCAGCCTTTTCTCTCTGATTCGGACTTGGTCACTGTCATTCATGCTTTCATCACCTTGAGACTGGATCCCTGCCATGCATTTTACACGGGGCTGCCCTTGATGAATGTTCAGAAGCTGCAGGTGGTGCAGAATGCGGCGACCCAGCTCCTTTTGGGGACAGAGCACCAGGAACATGTTACACCGGGGCTCCGGAGTCTGCACTGGCTCTCTATAGGTTTCCAGGCACAATTCAAGGTGTTGTTTTTGACCTTTAAAGCCCTAAACAGCCTAGGCTGGGACCCATGGATCTGAAAGACCACCTTTCCTACCATGCTCCATTGTGATCCCTGTGATCAGCCAGGTGCGCCCTCCCGTGGGTTCCCCCTGTTACCCTTGTTCGATCGACGGGGGCACACAAGAGGGCATTCTTGGTTACTGCCCCAAAGTTGTGGCACTCCTTCCCCTGGAGGCCTATTTGAGTCTGGACCTGAGCCTTTTTCAGAGGTGGTGTAAATATTTTCTTTTTGTTAAAGCATTTGGCAGGCAGGGATAAGGAGAGGGATTAGGTGGGAGATTGTTGGTGGGTTGGAGTAGGTTGGTTTGGGAGGAGTGTGTGTATTAAATGTCTTTTAATTTATTTTATTATGATTATAATTATAAGCATTTATATAGCACCAGCGATGTACCTGGCACTTTACAGAAAATAAGATAGACACGATTCCTGCTCGAGAGCTTACAATTTAAAGACAGGGGGAGGGGAGACAGGGAAAGGGAAAAAAGAGGGAGAGACAAGGAATGTGACATTCATGAGGATGTGAGAACTCAGGTACAGGTTCTTGGCTTGGTTACAGTAAATTGGGAGTACACAGCTAACAGGGAGGGGATAATCCTGGGTGGGGATGATTAGCAGGAGTTAGGAAGGGCGGAGCGGAAGAGGTGGATTTTGAGGATGAACTTGAAGGTGTGGAGGGTGGGGGCAAGGCGTACAAGGGCAGGGAGGGAGTTCCAGGTGTGCGGGGCACCGAGGGAGAAGGGATGAAGGCGGTTGGGGCAGCAGGGGAGGTGTGGGAGGGTGAGGATATAAACTAATCAAATAAATAAATAAAATAAAATAATAACAAGCTTGATCTATCCTACGCAGGTTCCCAGGCAGTGGTGACAACAGCACATCTACTTCCAGGGCAGGTGACCACTATTTTTCCTACTTCCTGGGCCCTGTTTTCACAAAGGCAGGATATATGGGTTTCACTCCTTTCCAGCAGGGCCGTAAGTATGAACACCTCTAGGGCCCCATGGAACAGTGCCATGAAAAGGGGGGTAAGACTACCAGGACTCTTATGTTTTTTCTTCACCCAGGGCCCTGCAAATTCTAAGGCTGGCCCTGCTGAAACTGATGTCATACCTTTGGTTTCACTTATTAAGATTGGGTTCTCTGACACCTCTCCCAGGGTACAGAGACTTTTCTTTCAGTTACAGTTGTATGACTTGCACTAACAGAACAAGCCAGGTAAAGAGCCTGCAGCAGCAGGTAGTAAATATAGGTAGTAAAACCTGATTTGTTTAAAGAAAATAAAACAAAAAAATAAAAGATTTACTATAACAGAGCTAGAATCACTGAAATTGTGGGTGGCCAAACAGATGGTGGCCTGAAAGCCACCAGGTCTGAGACAGGTTTCTGCTTTCATAGCATCCACTCAGTCACGTCAGGTGGAGCTGTTACGGGTGGTGAGGGAGTTGGTTGGTACGGCTGTAGCGGAATGTCGCAGCGGTAGCTATTTCCACCGGAAACAGTGTTTCCGCAATTAGTGGTATGGCATGGCAGAGGCTTTCATTCTGCTAGTTTCATTCCGCTACTTCCGCAGTTCTGCTAATTTCATTCCGCTACTTCCACAGGCTTCGCAATATAGCAGAAACATGAAAATTCCGCTACTTCTGCCAGCGCCACAAAATAGTGGAACAGCGGTTTTCCAACAATTCCGCAATTTTCCCGATAGTTTCCGAATTTGCAGAGTGCCAGCAGAATTAGCGGAATGTCAGCAGAAAAGCTGTGGTGTGGTGCAGGCAATTCTGAAATGGCGGAATGGAATCGCAGAATGGTAACAGCTGCTGCCACATCACCCTTATCGGTCCCACCCTGTCTCCGCCTGGAACTGGATTTGTACAAGGCCTGCTGTGACATGTTTTTAGCATACTTAAGAATATAAGAGCATAAGAAGTGCCATACTGGGTCAGACCAATGGTCCATCAAGCCCAGCATCCTGTCTCCGACAGTGGCTAATCATGGTGGCTTGGGAGAAGCACCCAACAGGTCACGATGGGGGATCCATTCCCTGTTGTTTTCCCCCAGCTCCCGTCATGTTCCCTGATCCTGTCTGGCTAATAGTTGCTAATGGACCTATCTTCCAGAAACTTGTCCAAACCTCTTTTAAACTCGGCTATAGTACTAGCCCATACCACAGCCTCTGGCAGTAGATTCCACAACCCAATTATACGCTGAGTGAAAAAATATTTTCTTTTATTTGTTTTAAACTTGCCACCCATGAGTTTCATGGAGTGTCCCCTAGCTCTAGTACTAGCTGAGAGGGTAAATAACTGCTCCTTGTTTATTAGTTCCACACCACTCATGATTTTATAGACCTCTATCATATCTCCTCTCAGTCATCTCTTCTCCAAACTGAAGAGCCCCAACCTACCAAGCCTCTCCTCATATGGGAATCCTTCCATGCTCTTGATCATTTTTGTTGTCCTTCTCTGTACCTTTTCTCATTCAGCTATGTCTTTTTTGAGATGGGGTGACCAGTACTGCATACAATATTTGTGGTGCGGTCACACCATTGATTTGTATAGCGGCATTATGACCTCCTCAGTTTTATTCTCTATCCCCTTCTGAATAATTCCTAACTTTCTGTTTGCTTTTTTGACTGCTGCTGCGCACTGTGCTGGGGGATTTCATTGTATTGTCCGCAACCTTTGTTTATCTACTTTGTGGATAAAATTGCTCACACTGAGCACAACTTCATCTCCACTATTTTGGAGGCAGTGGCAGAGCCAGAGGTAAGAAATGCCCTGTCTGGTCATGATTTATGGGTTGAATTTCAATTGGTGACATATACTGAGGTGGTGGATGTCCTGGGGTCTGTTCGGGCCACAACTTGTGAGTTAGACCCATTCCCATTCTGGTTGCTCAAGGCCTCCAGGGAGACACTGGGGCCAGTGCTGGTGGGGGTAATCAATGCCTCCCTTTGGGAGGGGGGGGGATTGTCCCAAAAAGGCAGTGGTTCAGTCTCTCCTCAAGAAACCATCCCTTGATGTTGATGCCCCGGCAAGTTAGCAGCCGGTCTCTAACCTTCCCTTTTTAAGGAAGGTTATTGAACAGGTGGTGGCCCATCAGCTTCAGGTGCATCTGGACTGCACCAGTTTTCTTGATCCCACACAGTAGGGTTTTCATCAGGGTTATGGCACGAAGACGGCATTGGTAGCCTTGGTCGATGACCTCCTAGTGAAACTGGACAGGGCTTGTATGACCCTCTTAATTTTACTAGATCTATCAGTGACTTTTGATAGCATGAACCATGAGATGTTGGTGACTTGCCTGCGGGATTTGGCCAGGGTGGATGGATTTTACAATGGATCCATTCTTACCTTGTGGGTAGATCACAACAAGTGGTACTAGGGGACTGTACTTCGTCTCCTGGTGCACTGTCATGTGGGGTTCCTCAGGGTTCCATTATGTTCACTCTCTTGTTCAATGTGTATATGAAGCTGCTGGAGGAGGTCATGCGCAGCTGAGGAGTTTGTTGTCACCAATATGCAGATGACAACCAACTGTATTTATCCTTTTCAACCGATTCAGGCCCTGCAGTCTCTTTGCTGTCCCAGTATTTACCTGTTATGGGGAACTGGATGAGGTCAAACCAATTGAAGCTCGATCCCAATAAGATGGAAGTGATGTTGGTAGCTGGGGTTGGTGATTTGGGGGAGGGGTACACTCCCATTATTGGGGTGTTCGTCCTCCATTGTGAGGTCAGTGATCTGGGAGAGGGTACACTCCCATTATTGGGGTGTTTGTCCTCCATTGGTTTCATCTGTGCAGAGCCTGGGGGTGCTCCTGGATTCACAGGTGTGCTTGTATTCCCAGGTGTCAGCTGTGGCTAGTGGTGCCTTTTGCCAACTACATCTGGACAGGAGGCTCTGCCCATATGTCTCAGAATCTGACCTCACCACCATTATCCATACATTTGTCACCTCGAGACTGGATTATTGGAATGCGCTCTACATGGGGCTGCCCATGGTGATGGTTTGGAAGCTGCAGCTGGTGCAAAATGTGGTAGCCTGTCTGCTTGCTGGTATGGGCCACAGGGACCACATTAACCCAGTGCTCCAAGCATTGTACTGGCTGCCTATTGTCTTCCGGGACCAGTTCAAAGTGCTGGTTTTAATTTTTAAAGCCCTAAATGGCCTGGGCCCTGCTTACCTCTAGAGTCCCCTTACCCCCTCGGGCCTTGGGCAGCCTCTGTGGTCATCTGGGAGCACCGTCCAGGAGACCCCGCGCTATCAGCAGGTCTGAACGGATAGGCAGGTGTTCTTGGTGACCACACCATTGCTTTGGAATGCCCTCCCAGTGGAGATCTGCCTCAGTCCAGATTTCCTTGTCTTCCGATGAAGTTGCAAGACCTGGTTCTTCCATCAGGTGTTTTATGGGGATGGGGAGGGTTAGGGGGTTAGTTGGGCTTTGTTTTTCATGCAGATTATTGGATTTTTATGCTTATATTTATTGTTTTATATTTGTATATTTATAATTGTTTTAATATATTTGTTAATTTAATTGTGACTCGGCCTGAGTTGCCTTGAGTGAGAAGGGTGGGGTAAAAATTGATATAATAATAAATAATAAATAAATGTAAATGTTATGGGCTTAAAAGATTTGCAACAATGTATGGTTTTCAAGTGTGCATTTATGATGACTCTACATAGTCACAAACAGCTAGAGCCAGGAGTGAGGTTGATCCAAGATCCTATGAAGTGATAACTCCCAATGGACATATTTACAGAGGAGCAGGAGGCATCTTCAGCTCACTGCAAAGTGAAATCAAAATACAGAAGCAAAAGACCACTGGCCCCAAACTGAGAACACGTCTCCACAGACTAAGGCAAGCAAGAAAGTACAAACTGTTGATGAAGTGGAACACAGCCATGCAGAAACTGAGCTGGTCCTAAACAGATTCACAAGACTGTGGCTGTTTCTACACAAGCACAATTATCCCAGGGTTATCTGGAATTCTGGGATAACATCCCGGGATTGTCATCCAGGGATAATGTCTGGTTATTTGTTTAAGCAGAGTCTAAACTGTGGTAAACTGTGACTTTTGCTTTTGATAGCCTCCACAAAATGCAACTTGTTACTCTCAGCAGCACTCTCTCTGAAGCCCATGTGTGCCAACTTCACCCACCCCCATCAACCTGTACAGAGACCAGGCATTTCTAATTGCTAGCTTCCTACTTTGTGCCCTGTTTTCGGACTTCACTGAAAAGAACTGGAACCAGCAGGGAGTGTAATCCGGCCTGTGTGGCATCCTGAGACTGCGGAATACCATAGAGTTGTTGGGTAGAGGGAAGGTAAACTCTACCTGAAATTCCCTATGGTGGGGGAAGGGAGATTCATCACAGGATAAGCGTCTACATAAGCACTTCCACAGTATTATTTTATCCAGGAATAAATAAAACTTGGAAAATCACGTTTTATAGTTCCAGGATCAAACCAGAACGCAGGAATTATTTATACCTGGGTATCTGTCCACACAAACAATTAGATCCTGGGATTAGAGGGGTTTATCCAGAGATAATTCTGGTGTAGAAGCAACCTGTGTAAACTTTTTTGTTTGGCAGAGCTTTTGGCAGACAGGGATAGAGGTTGGGAGAGGGAGGGGTCTGAGGCAAGGGTAGGGATTTTTAGTGTTTTTATTACATTATATTTTAATTATTTTGTGTTCCTGACAACACATTAATTGTGTTAATTATCCCTGAGCCTTGGGAGAAGGGCGGGATATAAATTTTAATAGATAAAAAAATTAAATAAATATAGGTTAATTTCCTTATTGTTTAGCCGTAGGCTGTAACATATCATTGCAAAGTTTATAGCAAACAACCTATAACCTCATAGTAAAATAGCTATAAATATAGCTAAACCCCATTTTATATCAATAAACATTAGAGAAAACGGACTTGAAGTTTGCCTTGCCCTTCCCGGGGCTTGTGGTGCCGGCACTTGATCCCTGCAAATGTAAATTATACACAGAAGTAAGTCATATAACCTCGTGGTACATAAATATAGCTTAGCCCTGATTATAACAATAACCATGAAAACACACTTAAACTTTGTCTTGCCCTTCCCAGGGCTTATGGTGGTGGCGCTTAACCCCAGCAAACGAGATTTATATACAGAGGGACCAAGCAATAGTCAGTTATACAATTCCACAACCCCGAATCCCAGTCTCAGAGCCTTCCCTTTGATCAAGTAAATTTCATATTGCCCATACTATGAGGCCCCTCGACGGAAATTAATAGCACCACTGGTTAATGGTATTCTGAGCTGTCCTCTGGAGACTGTTATGATAAAATTGTTTGAGGATACATTTATAGAGACCCCTTAAAATCCGTATTGATTCTAGTTTAGAAATAAAAGGAATTATAATCTGTTTGGAAATTTCGGGTTTATATTTATTCTTATTTTTAATTTTGTTAACCTCTTTTGGAAATCTTTGCGTTTTGATGTTTTAGATGTAAATTTTGTTTATTATTATACTTTTATATTAATGTCTGTTTAATTTTGGCTTTTTAATCCACTGGTATAGTTTTATCAACGATGATTATTTCCTGTGGGAATGTTATATTTTTGCTTTGTTATTAAAGCCTTCTCACTTGGGGTTGCCCAAGTGAGAATACATATAGCAGGGGTTAAGCGTGCTGCCGTAAGCCCCAAGATGGGCAAGGCAATCTGTTAACTTCCCAAATTGTAATATAGCCCATGTATGTTACAGGATATTACCATGGTGATGACATGTTTGCCCTTATTTATTTAAAATGGGTTGACAGCATAGGGGGGCTGCATACTCATAAAGGTCAAATGCGCCGCTTTATGCTAGGGCATGATACATGATATTCCTTACATGGGGGGTATTGTTGGGGGTATTTTGGGGAGTATTATGGAGCTTAGGGTTATTTGGGAGTATATTTTACCATGGTATGCCTCTTTCTCGCCTATTTTTAAGGATTTAGGTTGTAAAATCAATGAGGTGAGAGTGGTTGATACATGAGGTATGGTGCGATAAACCAATTATTTTCGGCCGCTGAGCTGTTTTAACTATTCGTACAATATTTGATTGCACGGTTGATTTTGTTTGTATGTTTGTTTGTATTGTCAAGTATTGTGATGTTTGGGTTTTTTTATTTATTTATTATTGTTATGGCCTATGGCTAAACTAATAAAATTTTGAGTAAATTTCATTTTTGATGGTAAACCATATCAAATCATGACATAGAAACACAGTTCATAGATAATGACATTGCAAAACGGATCAACAGTTATAAACAATACATCATAAATCTTTGGAAATTGGCAAATCACTCCCCGGACTGATGGCATCAGATTGCATCAGATTTAATCAGGATCATAACCCGGAACGGTACCGAGGTTGCCATAAACAAAACTGGAAGAATAGCCATATTTCCCTGATCTGAACATTAATTAAGCTTCTTAGCTCAAGTTCCCATTAAAGTCAACCAGCATGTCATACCCTCAGCGTATTTTGTTGATTCGTGTGGAAAAGATTGCAACTGCCCTAGTCCTGGCAGGGACTCTATCTCCTAGAAGATAGATTAATTGTTGGATTTTAGGATGAGACACATCCAGCCCTACGGTGGCTATTAATTGACTGCGAGCCAAATCATAGAAGGGGCATATAAGTAGATAATGCTCCAAATCGTCTATCCCGAGCCCACACGGGCAAAATCGCTCAGGGTAGGGAATCCCCGGATATCTTCCTAACAGCACAGCCATCCTCATAAATTGAAATCTAAGCCTAGTAAAGGCCTTTCTCAACTCAAGATTACTAAGACACCATAGATATGAAGCCCCATCCTGGTGGGGGAAGACATATTTATAAAATGGTGAAATACTGCTCCTACTAGCTTGTGATCTTAATACTTGTCTGTCCTGGTCCCATATACATTGTTTTATTTGTTGAATAGCCTGTGTACTAGTGACTTCCTGCAACCTGGGCACAGATAAGTCCAGATGAGTAAGCTGTTGCCTGACCTCAGTCCACCAGATATCCTGGATGTCGATTGAATCTGTTAGCTTCTCCTTTATCGTTGCCACCACTAAGGAATCCCTGGGGGCATCCCTCAGCCTAGCCCAATAATTTAAAAGTCGACTTTCAGCAACAGCCCTTACAGAGTGCGTGCCCAATTCTAATATTATCATGGCTGAGCTAACAGATGGATGGAGCCCTAGAAATAAATATAATTCATAGATATATTAAAGGGGGAGATGTGAGGGTGAGGTACTTTTAGGAAAAGTTATGTGAGAAGGGTAGCAAGTAGCAACTGATTACACTTTTAAGAGCTCAGGCTTAGCTGGCTGGAGACAGACAATATTTGAAAGATTGGAGAAAGGGAAGATTAGGGACAGGGAGCTCCCTAGGAGTGTGCAATTCATTTTTGTTATTATGACAGCAAAAATGAAAATTTTGTTTTCATTTCCTTTATTATAATAAAAAACCCAGTAATAATAATAATGAAAATGAAAATTAATTTTTGTTTTCTTTATTATGAAATAATGGGGGAAACTGAAAAACATATTTCTGAATATAACTTTTTTGTTTCTTATTTAATTCTGATGACACTTTTCTAGATTTTATCCCCAATGTAGGGCACTAAGTGTACTAAATATTGGAAAGATTGGATAAAGAGAACCTATTTTATAGGAATTTATATTTTGTGATTTTAAGAAAAGCTGAATACACATTCCTGGTGACAACATATTTGTCTTACATTCAATTTGCATGAAACCTTGAAATATTATGGAACTCCCCAAGGTAACCATCTCTGCCAAATTTCAGAAAGATTAGATAAAGGGTCCTGATGTTATAAGCCATTCACTTTAAAATGCATTTCTTGCTGTGTTATTTTTATATTCTAGCCTGTTTTCAAGATATTTGGCAAGAGTACCTGGTGCGCACCTCTAGAGCTCCCACACTCAGGCTGCATTCTCACCTGTGGTGGTTGTGGCTGTAGTGGGAGGGGTGAGGGAGATGCGGTGGCGTGGAGGAGCCGGCAGACGGGAAAAGAGCTGGTGCAAATGGGGATCTGCCGTGACTTCTCTCACACATGTCAGGGCAGGATTTTGCACCCTGACATGTATGAGAGAAGCCGCAGCAGATCCCCATTCACACCAGCTCTTTTCCTGGTGGCCGGCTCCTGAATGCTGCTGCGACTTCCCTCTCCGCTCTCTCTGCAGCCACCGATGCCGCAGGTGAGAATGCAGCCAAAGATGGTTAGGCTGAGCAATGGCCTTATAGAAGATAACGTTATTTTCATAGCTGACAGTCTGTCTCCTCAATTCTTTGTAAAGGGAGCAAACACCGCAGATAGACCTAGCACGTATATTGTTGTTTTTAGCAATAGAAGCATTTAGATTTGAATTAGAGATATAGTAGTTTTCCATTGATTTTAATTGAAGAAGATTGTGCTCTAAGATACAGAATTATGAAGTGAGATTTTGAACCATTTGAGCCATAACGCAAGTATCAAAAGAGGTGGTGGAGGAGGAAGCAGAGATGGAGCTTATGTCCAGGCGTCTGGTGCCCAAGAAAGGGAATTTATTATTCACTCTTATTATTCACCAGTTTATCATTCTTTGGCATATGTTGTCAAAAAACAACAAACCTTACTATTTGGGGGATTAAGTAGGAAGTGCCAGATGGCAACTCTGGGTTGTTTAACCTCATTTGGGGTCTTTTAGAATCTTCTACGAAGAAGGTGGGCACTCTTCATCGCTGTAGACTCCTCCCATCTCCTCCCACGACTCCACTTCATGGCTGACTTTCAACTGTGAGGCTGTCAGCCCTAGTGTGGCCGTGATTATATGAGAGTCTGAATTATGTCTAACGTATATTCCCATTTTCTTTGCATTAGGTATCTTGATTTCTTTTATGATCAGCAATGCAACACAAGATTGTCTTGCTTATCTGAATTGTTTACATGTGTTACTAATTAAAGGAGTTCATTCTTAACTCCCTGTAGTCTTCCACACATTTCATTTATTTTAACTTGTGTAGCTGACTTTGGCCAGATACTTGACCTTAATCATATTTCTTTATACTGGTAATCCTGCACCAAAAATGAATAGACTACAACAACATCCCAGTGCATTGGGTTCCCCAGGTTGGTTGAGTACTTTGATTCCATGGGAAATTACTTCCATCTGTTAGTTTTTAACCTGATACCAGATATCATATGAAAAGGCTACATTATGAAATAGAAGAAGTTTTAGATGTGGCTTCTGAATAAGATCCCTGAAGGACCTATGTATCTTTGGTCCTTGCTAAGCTGATGAGCTGTTGGTGGTGGAGTGTGTGTGTGTGTATGCACGTGTCAATGTCTAAGTCCAAATTCAATTAATCTAATTAGCAAATTAACACATTATAAAACTAGTATTTTGGCTAATGACAGACATTATAAACAACATTTATAATTTCCTTTAGCTCTGTTTATTTAAATTCTAATTTGTATTGCAGGTACATGAATAAAGCAGATTAAAATTTTAGTGTCAGTCCTGCCACAGTCAATTTTCACTATCCCTGCTCCAAATATCAATGCATATCAAACATGGGACAGCAGAAGAAAAATCCTGATCTGCTTCAAAAGAAGCCAATTAACAAATCTCATTTAGTGTTAATTGTAACAGCAGTCCTCATAGTAGTTTAATCAACACCTCACTAAAGCAATCTAAAAAGGGTGAGAGATAGAGATTGATTTCATTCACAGTCAGAACTGTATTGATGTATTTCAACTTCTAAACACTATGCATTCCCCCAACAGGCTAAATTGTTTCCAAGCTGTGCAAAGCTATTCCATAAAATACAGACTGTCACAGTCACTGGGAAAACTAGGGCATGCCTGAAATACATTCACTGAAGACTTTAAAGAAGATCTAATTACTATTAGAATACTCCCAACAATACACTTTAAAATTCTGAAAACTTTATGGATTACTAGCTGCCTACAGCCAAATATTTACCAGCTTGTTTTTAAACAGTATATGAAATTTGAAAGAAATAGGTCATAGACAGTGGAAAGCAGCAATTAAATACAAACTGACTCTAAAAACACACACATGGGTGATAAACCCTGTGACCTTTCCCTTCCCTTTGAGAAGTTGGAAGGATTCTAAATATTCTCCTTTCCTCACAGCATCATTAATGGATGGAATCATTATGAATGTTCTCTTTCCCTCAGAAGAGTTCTGAACATTCTGTGACATCATAGCAGCTCAGCCAATTGCTATAGTGGCCTTGCAGGCAGCCTGTTTTTAGATTATTGTCTTTATGATAGTTCTAGTATGTCCGTTGCTTTCCCCTACCGTAACCCACTCCCCCACCCATTCCCCCATCAAATGTCTGGTCTTACAGCTTCTTACAGCTTCTTCGAAAGGAGAGGAGATTCGGGGCCAGTCAGACCTCCGTTGGAAGGGAATTTCACAGTTGGGGCACAGCAACCGAGAACTCCCTCCCCTGCGTAGACTCCCCAAACACTTGGAGAACCTCAATCAGGGCATCCCCGGATGACCTCAGGGGCTGATTCAGAGCCCAGGGGATAAAGTGGTCCCACAGATAGGTAGGGCCTAGGCTGTTTAGGGCTTTATAGGCCAAAATCAACACCTTAAATTTTGCCCGGAAAACTATCAGCAGCCAATGCAGAGAGCAGAGCACCAGTGTAATATGCACCCAGTGGCCCAATCCCACCAGGAGACGGGCCGCCACATTCTGCACCTGCTGCAGTTTCCGAGTCGTCACCATGGGTAGAGCGTGTTACAATAGTCCAATCTGGAGGTGATGAAAGCATGGATGACAGTGTCCAGGTCAGAGTCTGTGACATATGGCTGAAGCCGCCGCACCAGGTGTAATTGGCAAAAGGCACCCCTCACCACAGCCTCCACCTGGACATACAGGCAGAGCCACGAGTCGAGTAGCACCCCCAGACTTTGTACCTGGGAGACTAATGGAGGGGAGACCACATCAATAATGGGAGCCGCCATCTCCATCATCTTACCCACATACATCACATACATCTTGTCAGGATTCAGCCTCAGTCGATTAGCCCTCATCCAGTCCCCCACAGCTGACAGACACCGAGTAAACACAGAGACTGTTGGGCCTGGATCTGTGGAAAAAGAGAGGTAAAGCTGACTGTCATCAGCATATTGATGACACTAGGGCTGAAGCGGCAGCAGCTTTTACCATGCCGTGATTCCATTCCGCCATTTCGGAATTGCCCGCACCACACCGTGGCTTTTCTGCCAACATTCTGCTAATTCCGCCGGCATTCTGAAAATTCGGAAACTATAGGAAAAATTGTGGAATTGTCAGAAACTATCTGAAAACCGCTGTTCCACAATGTTGCGGCCCTGGTGGAATGGAGGAAGTAGCGAAAATGGCATGTTTCTGCTATTTGTGAAGCCTGTGGAAGTAGTGGAATGAAATTAGCAGAACTGCGAAAGTAGCGGAATGAAACTAGCGGAATTAAAGCCTCTGCCACGCCATATCACTAATTGCGGAAACACTGTTTCCGGTGGAAATAGCTACTGCTGTGACTTTCCGCTACAGCCCTAGATAACACCACATGCCAAACCCCCAATCATGTCACTAAGCAGCTGCATATACATGTTGAACAGGAGAGGGGATAGAACAGAACCCTGAGGGACTCCACACAAGAGGTTTCAGTATAATGAAAAATACTCCCCGAGCACCACTCGGCGCTCACTAGGGATGGCGAACGCAGTTCAGAAGTTCAGAGTTAGGCCCAAACTCGGTCTGTTTGGATGACCAAATCAAACTTCCAAATGGAACGCTCAAACTTCTGAACAGTTCGGAAAACTTTGGATGAGTTCGGGGGCAGGAAAAATGTGACTTTGGGTGGGAAAAACGTTACTGGAAGGGCGAGGCAGCTGAGGAGCAGACTTCCTGACACCAGGGGTGGATACCAGGGGTAGTTTCAGGGCCAAAAATACCAAAACTGAAATATTTCGGTTTTGATACCAATAGCACTTTTTTGAAAGTTCAGCCGAGTTCAGATGAACCGACCAGCTGAACCCGAACTCGGGATTCAAACCGAACATCTGAACGGCATTCTGTTCGCCCATTCCTAGTGCTCACTGAGTTCTTCCAGTCAGGAATGAGCGGAATCATTCAAGAACAGTCCTGCCTGCCCCTGCACAATCCTGCAGGTGCGTCATCAACATCTCATGATCAACGGTATCAAACGTAGCCGACAGATCTAATAGAATCAACAGGGTTGAACAACCCCGATCCCATTCATGACGTAGATCATCAACCAAAGCTATAAGTGCAGTCTTGGTGCCATACCCCAGGCGAAATTTTGATTGAGAGGAATCAAGAAAACCAATTTGATCAAGATGTCCCTGGAGCTGTCGAGCCACTATCCATTCAATAACCTTCCCTAAAAAGGGAAGGTTAGAGACAGGCCAATAGCTGGCTAGGGAGTCAAGATCAAGCGATGGTTTCTTGAGCAGAGGCTGCACCACCACCTCTTTGAGATAGCTCGGCACTCTGCCCTCCTGAAGGAAGGCATTGACCAACCCAGCCAGTGAGAGCCTCACTGTCTCCCAGCAGCGCTTAACTAGCCAGGACGGGCAAGGATCTAATTCACAAGAGGTGTCTCTAACCACCCCAAGAATATCCACCACATTGGCAGGTGTCACTGACTGAAAGTGATCCCATAAAATGGAGCTTCCATTACCTCCGGTTACCCTAAAGTAATAAGTGCGGTGTTGAAATTGTGGTGAATACAAGTGATATTATCCACAAAATAATCCACAAACATGTCACAGTGTGCAACAGATGACTACACTCCAAGGTGAATGGAAGTCGAACTGACCAGCCCTGGAAAAGCTCCGCTGAATGGGATTTTGAGGACGCAAAAAACTCCTTTTTTTCTGCCCGCATCACCACAGCATAGGCTCATAAACTGGCTCTATGATGCAATCTCTCGGATTCAGCAAGGGACCAATGCCACCATTGCTCCAACCACCACCCCTCCTGCTTCAGTAACTGTAGTGCCTCAGAAAACCAAGGAGGCCTGCGGAACTCTCGCCTGGGCAGCGGACACCTAGGAGCCAACTGATCAATGGCCTCAGTCAGCAAAGTGTTCCATAACACAACGAGGTCATTGATGAGACAGTCTTCAAGGTCAGAGGGAAACTCCCCCAGAGCAATCTGGAACCGTTCCGGCTCCATCAACCTCTGGGGATGAACCATCCTGATTGGTTCCACACCCCTCCGGGAGCAGACATGCACTGGGAGACCTGAAGGAGGTAATGATCCATGCATAACAAGGACATAGACGATATCTCCCCAATGAACAGACCCCCCCCCCCGCCTCAAGGCCGGTGCAAAACACAAGGTCTAAGGTATGGTCCCCCCCCCCCCGGTGCGTCGGGCCACTAACCATCTGGGACAGGTCCATGGTTGCCATGGTGGCCAGGCCATGAACTCAAGCTCCACACCTCCAGTATCAGAGTCATTATGAATACTGAAGTCCCCCAAGACTATCGTCGTCGGCGACCACTATACCACCATCGACACCAATGTAAAGAGGCCACCGTACAGGTAGGCACATGGTATACAAGCAAAACTCCCAAACTGTCCCTTGTCAAATCCAGCACCAGATGGAGACCAAAATCCAGGTATCTGGATTGTACCAACACTCCCTAAAACAGCCCAACACTCCCTAAAAATCATGGCTATACCGCTCCCCCCATCCCTGAAACCATGGTTGATGCTGCAAGGAATACCCAGTTGGAACAAGGTCAGCCAAAATAGGCCCCAACTCAGTGTGCAGCCAGATTTCCGTGATACATATGAGGTCAGTGGCATGGTCCAGGATCAATTCCTGGACCATTGTTGATTTATTTGCTACGGACCTCGCATTCAACAGCATCAGCACATGGTCAGGGGCCGTCTGATCCAGATCCAGCTGCCCAGCTGCCAGGGGGATAGTGAGTGGGACAGACAACAAACATCCTGTCTCACAGCTGTCACCTTCCACCAAGAGGGACCATATCTCCCCTGCCCCATCACAACCCCAATGGCTGTGTCACATCCCCACCTCCTCTGGCCCCGGCTCCCCTCTGGCTGTCCTGCCCCACCTAGGTGGAGAGTACCCACCCCCACCCTTATAACCCTTAAAACATCCCCCACCCAATCCCCTATAATTTCCTTCCCAACTTCCCCAACCTCCCCCCACATAAATAATAACCCCCCTGTAAATCCTCCCACCGAAACCAACTAAATTAAAACACCCCCCACAATTAATAAAACCTCATGTCCTAGCCCCCCACATACCCCACCAAGGGCCACACCCAAGGGCCCTTTGGTGCGGCCCTTTGGTGCATGCCTGTGGCACGTACCTGCGGCACGGCTGGCAGACACACTGTTTTGGGTTTCCTTCTGGGCAAAGCCCGGCTCAGAAGCCACTGGGGATACCCTTAGCCCCTCCACCCACTTCCTCTGCCACTGGGAGGGGTGGCACAGACCCAGGGGCCCAGGGAGTCCTGACCCAAAGGCCCGTACTATCCCGGCCCAGCGAGATGGTCTGCGGGGGAGGGGGGGCGAGCCCAATAAATAATGTTTTTATTTTTTGTGTTTTATTGTTTTATTTACTGCTTTTATGTTGTATGCTGCCCCAAGATGCCATAGGCATGAGGGAGCAACTAATAAATATAAACAAATAAATCAAATAAATAAACCAGCTCCCAGCCCCCTGTCAGCGTGCTGGTGTGGTGAAGTCTAATGACTGTCAGGCATGTCGCTTTGTGTCCCCTGGTGGGGCGAAGCCCAGCCCAGAAGCCACCAGGGGATGTCCTTAGCCCCTCCCCCCAATCCCTCTGCCACTGGGAGGGCGGGGAAGATCCAGGGGCTTGGGAAGTCATGACCCGAAGGCCCTTATTATCCCAGTGATGACCTTTAAAACCCTAAAAAAATAAATTTTAAAAAATGACCTAAGCCCCACATATCTGAGGGATAACCACCCTCTCCTCATTTCCCCCTAAGTGGCACAGGGCCAGAACAGGTATGTGACACCCTCCCACTTGGAGTGGTTCCTGTTTCCCTGGCAGGAGCATTAGAGACCATAACAAGTCAAGTACATTTTATTCAGCGATTAGCCAGGAAAGGTGGGTTACTTTCTTCTCTTGTTTGGAACCTCCCCAGAGACAGGGCTGATATCCTAAGTAACCTAGGTATTTGGTACTTTAGTGCCTTCACCCTGGGGGTGGGGGGCATTGCCAAATGAATGCGCAAATTAGGGACTCCTTACCAGGGATTTCACTACCCATGGGATAGGGACCTCAGAGACTATTATTGAGTCAAGCACTTTAACAAAGAAACATGGGAAGGGGGGATACCCCAGGCGTGTTACTTTTAAGATTAACACACAATAACACTAAAACAATAGCTATTCACAAATCCCCTCAAGTTATGGAATCAGAGGGTATTTTCAGAAGTGAACTACCATGCTTAGCCACACTTTACCCCACACCAGGGTCACAACCACCATCATTTCTGTTTGGTGGACACCAGATGTTCACCATGCTTTTCGCCATACCACGTTAGCAGTTACCACTGGTTGTGATCTCGGAAAAATTGCGGGGAACAGTCGGTGGTAAGCACTAACACAGTTCAGGGTAAAGTGTGGTATGGCACACTGTCATGTTTGTTCTGGGTACCGGCCTACCCCGGGGTGGGGTGGCGGCTGTTACCCTAGATTGGGTCTAAGTGTGGAAGTGTCACTTCTGAAAATAGCCTTAGGACACTTTTACACGAGGCGCTGAAGCGCCTCCTGAGTCCTGCATTGAAAGAATAGCCGGCGTGGGCAGTGTTTCCATGCTCCCCGCGCTGCCAAAAGTGACGTGCTGCCTGTTGCCGGCAGCGGCACACCGGCTTTTCTCTCAATGCGGGACTCAGAAGGCACTTTTCAGTGCCTCGTATAAAAACTGCCTAAGAATCATAGAGTTGGAAGTGGCCTCAGAGGTCATCTAGTCCAATCCTCTTCCCCCTTTCTCCATCCCCAAGCAATGACTTGGGACTGTCCCATGGTGGGCTGCATTGGGGTACCTGTGTGCAGTTTGTTATTGTTGTAATAAACACTGATGAATTCCAGGGGGTGCGGGGTATAAAAAAAAATGAAAACTGAAAATGAAGGGCCCTATATATGGTTCTCTTCAAAAGTCTCTCACCCCAGACACTTGAGCCAGTCTGCTGTAATGTCTGCTGAGTACTGAATTATTGATTGCACATTTTGTTTTATAATTGCTACAATCCTCTTAAAATATCTTCAATTAAAATGTGTATGGTAAGCTTTTGGAAGATATAATTCCAAAAATTATATTGTGGTGGGATACTTTTTATTCTTGTACGTGTTCTTTTTAATCTTATTGTTGTTTGATTTTATGGATTTCTATAAGCCACCCCAAGCTTCCTGTGGCAGGAGGGACGGGGTAGTAAGATTTTAAAAAATAAATAAATAAATAAATAAATCACCAAAGGCTATCAGCAGTCAGTGCAGCATACAAAGCACCAGTGTTATGTGCTTGCTGCAACCTGTCCCCATAAGGAGGCGAGCCACCACATTCTCCACCACCTACAGGCTCCAGACCATCCCCAAGACATTACCAATAACAGAGTGTATGTATATCCCAACAGTGGTAACTGGATAGCCATTCTGTCTTATATTATCCCACCTCCATTCTTGTTAGTCTACAAGTCTCTCTTCCCTTCTTTTAGCTGCCAAGTGGGCATAGGTAGCAACTGACCATATCATTTCCCCATCCTGCACCACTAGTAACCTCTCTAGCTTAGAAAGTATGGGGAGAAAATGGTCCTCCTCGGTCCACAGTGGCGAGAGCCAAGTCTCCCTAATATCATTATATTCAGTACACACAAAAAGAATATGCTGAACATCCTCAGGTTCAGACTCCCCACAATAACAATGTCGTGCATCAGGCGGCTCATTTAAGTAGCGTCCTTCCACCACTGCAGACTTGAACAATTGCATTCGTAGAAGGGTATACCTTCTACGAAGTTCCTGATAACCTATGACATTCAAGTATTTTTCAAACACATATTTGCGCTTAATACAGTGGTAATACGGTGCAACCTTCCAGTCTGCCAATTATTTAGCCAAATCCTCCTGTTTCCTGATGTCTAGTAGCCTTTGTTTAATCATCACCTTTTGTTGAGCAGGTACTCTACCTAGCAAAAATTCAGTTGACAAGCCAATAGTTCCCAGGAAATTCACAATTTTACTAATCCATGAATATGCTGGCTGATGTTGTTGCAACAGCTCCTCTATTAGGCACTGGGAAGTAAGGCAGAACTCTGGCTTAGTACTCAATTTAATCAAATATTGTGCCGCTTTTATTTGCATCAGAGAGCTAATTGAAGGGAGCCCTGTTTCTGCCCTTACCACAGCAGCTGGAACCACCTGTGGTACACCCAGGATACCCCGCAAAAATTTGTTTGGAACTAGTTTTTAATTGCGCTCCCTTATAGTGATCTCTGCGCCATATGTCAAGACACTTTGAATCTTGGCAGAGTATACCTCCAATACCTGCGAAATCGGGACTCTCTTAATCTTACTTGCCAGGTTCAAAATGCCCCTGGCTCCGCGGTTAGATTTCAGGGCAAGCTGCTGTACATGGCAGTCCCAGTTCATTTTTGTGGAGAAACACATCCCCAAATATACAGAGCTCTCGACTTGTGGGATCACTTCACTTCCCATACAGATTTTATTCTTTTTGCCTAGCATCATAATTTGGGATTTCCCATAATTTATTCTCAGGCCTTTTGCCTCACAATAGCCAGTAAAGGCCACCAATTGTGCCTTCAATTCCCTCTTAGTTTGTGACATAATCACAACATCATCAGCATACATGAGTGCTGTTATGGCCCTATCTCAAACATTGGGGGGGGGTTCCCCTCAACCGCCAACAGATGTTCAATTAAATCACCGAGATATATGCTAAACAGGGTAGGGGCCATAACACACCCCTGTCTAACCCCCTTGTTCACAAGTATAGACTTTTCTATGATATTCTGGGCAGATACCCTCACCCAGGCCCTATTGCTCTCATGAAGCTAGACTATCCTAGCCAACAACATCTCATCTATGCCTTGTTGGGCCATTTTCCTCCATAATTTCTCCTTCAAGACCGAGTCGAACGCTTGGCGTAAGTTCATGAATGCCAAAAATAGGCGTCTGGCTCGTATCTGGGTATACTTCATAACAAGATGGGAGAGTATAAAACAATTGTCCATAACGGAGCAGCCTTTTTTAAAACCAAACTGCTCCTCTGGTATTATACTGAGGGAATTGGCCCATTGTTCCAACTGCTCCAGGAGGGCTCTGACATAGCTCTTGCCTATCACTGGGATCAGGTTGATTGGTCTGTAACAACCTGGGTTGCACTGGTTCCCTTTCTTAAAGATAGGGACAATTATTGATTCTCCCCATTCCTGTGGGATACATCCAGTTTTGTTCACCAGGGTAAACAATTTTGCCAGCCATGGAGCCCAACAAGTTGGCCATAGCTGGAGAACCTCGGCCACAATCCAATCTTTCCCTGGTGCCTTGTCTTTCCTCAGGGCTTTAAATACTCCAGGACCTGTTCTTCTGTAACTGTCTCTATAAAGGAGCCCCCTTTCCTGGATAATCCTTCCCAACAGGTACTAAACTCCACCGTACCTCACCGTCTAGAGGTTCCTGCATATATAACCCCTGAAAATGCACTAGCCAGTCTGCCTCGAGTATTGGGGCTTCTACATATCCCACCAATGGTTTAAGTCCTGATTTAATAATTTGCCAGAACTGTCTAGAGTCCTTCGTGATGACAGCCACATTCATTCTGGCCCATATTAACTGTTCATGTGCTTACTTCTTGGCCTTTATCAATGCCTTATATTGCCCTCGTGCATGCAAATAATTATGTCTACTAACCACTGAATAAGTTGTTATCCATTGACATTTAGCCCGAGCTCAGTTCTTTTTCCCCCAACGACATTCCCCATCAAACCACCCTGCCCTAGAGGGGTATCCCAACTTAAGTGGCTTCGATAATACCTGAGTGCCGAGAAGATCCATCATGGTCCCATAAAGTTGTAAGAGGCAGGAAGTAGCATCGTGTCTTACCTCCAACATTTCCTGTCTAAGAGATATTAACTCATCTCCTTGGAGCATAGTCCAACACTCAACGGCCACCTCTGGATTCCATTTCCTTCTAATCCTGATTTGATCTCGACACTCGGTCCCATCAAGTCCCCCTAGTTGTACCTATTATAACCAAAATGGTAAGTGGCATATGGACATTCTCGGGCCGAGTCAATACCTGAAATTCCATGAAAGCCTCAAAGTGCTCGTAATCAGTCAGCACATAGTCGACCACACTCCTCCCATTCTGGTTGACAAAGGTAAAATCTCCTCCTGTTCCCTCCTCTCCCCTACCATTAAGGATAATCAATCCACAGGATTCAATTAATAAAAGCATATGCCTCCCATGCTTGTTAACAATCAAGTCGCTGGATCTCCTCCTGGGGTATAGCTCTGGGGTATAGCTCTAACAGTCCTGCACCACCATCTTTGTCGAGGGGGGGACAACCTCTATATCCTCCCTTGGGGGAATTCCTGCTAGCTGTTGTGTAAGAAATTTTTGTGATGGTATAGGTCTACAGATAACAGTCTGTTCTAATAAGGATGAGTTCGAGAATATAGAAAGTTCCTCATCCTGAATAATATCTTCTCCCTCCTTGCTTCCTTGTACTTCCCAATTTGGTGGCTGCAGCGAGTCTGTTGAACCCGTTTTATCCAGCGTATGCCAATCTTGCTGAGTCTTCTGTATACTAAAATCTAAATTCTCACTTCCAGAGCCGCCGGCGGAATGTCTGAAGATGCATTCTTACTCATCTATGTACGTCATTTCTCATCTTCACCATTGCTCCCTGGAAAGTGTCATCATCCAACTCAATGATGAGTCAGATGATGTCATCAAACAGAATGTCAGGAGATATTTGCAAAAGGATCAAGTATAAAATTGAGGATGTCATAATGCCTCTATACAAATCAATGTTGCAACCGTTCCTAGAATATTGTGTGCAGTTCTGGTCACGCCATCTCAAAAAAGACATAGTTGAACTAGAAAAGGTACAGAGAAGGGCAATGAGAATTATAAGCGTATGAAACAGCTTCTGTAAAGAGAGGCTTGACAAGCTGGGTCTCTTCAGCTTAGAGAAGAGAACAGAAGAGAAAAGAAGAGAAGACTGAGAGGGGACATAATAGAGGTTTATAAACTCTTGAGTGGCGTGGAATGAGTAGATAGGGAACGGTTATTTACCCCCTCCAATAGTACTAGAACTAGGGAATACTCCATGAAACTAGATGCTGGCAGATTTAAAAGGAAGTACTTTTTCACTCAACGCATAATTAACTTATGGAATTTGTTGCCAGAGGACATTGTCAAGGCCAGTAGTATATTTGAGTTTAAAAAAGGACTGGATAATTCTTGGAGCATAGGTCCATTAATGGCTATTAACCAAGTAGCTTACAGGATGAACTTCTTATTGTCGGGAGCTGGGAGTGAACAACGTAGAATGGATTGCACATTGTGACTGTTGGTTCTTCTCAATTGAGATTGGCCACTGTCAGAGGACAGGTTGCTGGACTTGATGGACCATTGGTCTGACTCAGTATGGCACTTCTTATGTTCTTAATGGCTATCATCTCATTCCCCACGCAGGGCTGCTCAACACCAGGAGGCCCTGCTGCATTAACCTCATCCAGCATCATAGGATAATTTTGCTACACAGGGGACATATCTCATGCAATAACTTAGAAGTTAGTGGTCCTTCGACTTTGGTCTTTTAGCACTGGCACCCCAGTACACAATATCCCCCAAATATACCACCACAGTGAATCCACCACAGTGAATCCCACCTCAGTGTGAATGTCTTCACTGAGGGTCAGGGTGAGATGTGTGGCCCCAACAGACATGACAGGGGCGGCACCACCGCCCGGGACCAACTGGAGAGAACACGGCCCAGGGGAACCCAACAGACGTGACGTGGTGGTGAGAACCATGGTGGGAGCCCCACGGGGCAGCAGGTCCCAGGGTTACATGGATGCAAACATGGGCACCAGAGGGCAAACAAAGCCAAAGACGGTGGAGGGCCCCGCCCAGGGAAAGGAAACATGAAGGGAGGGGGTGGAGGGAGCTGCAGAGCTCGCAAACAGTGGCCACAGCACGGAAGGCACGCGCACTTCAAAATAAGAAGTGCACACACACAAACAAAGCAGCACACCCACACAACAAAGGGGAGCTGAGCAGGGGAGCAGAGGGAGGCACACACCAGGGTGGGACAGGGACCCCCCCCCAGCTGGTCAGGCGCACGGGAGGGGGGTGGCAAGGGTCTGGCATGGCCAGCCCACCAGGAGTGGGAGGGCGCAGGAGCCCAGTGGCCAAGAGGAAGGGGGACCCAGCAGCCCAAGGACACAGGAGGCAACACAAGGCACAGTGAAGCACAAAGAGTGTTTATTGAGGACACAAGCAGCACCGGCTCGGCGCAGAGACAGACAGCGCAGGAGCACGCAGGGCCAGGGTGCGGGGAACGGGGCAGCAGGTCCCAGGTGAGAGGGCAACAGGCAGGCGGGTGGAGCCAGGTCACAGGGGGTCCACAGGCCATCCCAAAGAGGCAGCAGGTGTTGGGGTGAGCACCGAGGCCACAGGCGGAAGGAAGGCGCTGAGAAGGCAGCCAGCTGTCAGATGGGCTCGGAGCGCCCTACACCCGGCTGCAGGGGCTCCCATTGGGGGCGGGGGTGGCAACGACAGCAGGTGCACATAGCGGGGCCATTGCCACAGCCCCCGGCAGAAACCGCACCTGGCCATGTTCCCGTTCACATATTTCAAACATACAAAACCTCTGGGCCACATCAAAATAGCTGCATACTATTAACAATGCCTGATCACACAAGCACTTTAGTATTTAGTAAACATAGCATGTGAGGAGCCACTCGAAGAAGAACAGAAGGTTGCTACCTTGTAAATAAGGTTCTTTGACATTCTAACATTCTTTGACAAACCTAACATTCTCACAAATACCCAACCTTCCAGCCTCGCATAGAATTTTTTCCTTCTATTTCTAGAAAGGGTTGGAAGGAACTGTCATTCTGAGGGGGAGCACACTTTTTATATTAGAGGAGTTCGAGACCATCATGTGGCTATTATTTGAACAGGGCGAGCATGCACAACCCAGTTGTGAGAATGTTTGGAGCCATCTCGAAGAACCTTCTTTACAAGACAACAACCTTCTGATTGGCACATGGGGAGGAGCTGTCTGTAAACAAACAGCCTTATCTCCCAGTCTGAGCTGCTGCTGCTGCTGCTGCTGCAGAACCTCCTCTTTGCCTTTTCGCTCCATCCTCTGCTTTGTTTCCTCCACCCTCCCCTCCATCGACTGCTCCGCCACGTTTCCCTACTGTTGCCTGCCCTTTAAATCTCCCTCCGTGTGCCGCTTGTTGTTGGTTGCCTGGCAGGAGCTGCGTGCCGTCACCACTGCCCATGGTTATTTCCTTCCACTGTGGCCAGGGTTTTCTCTTCAGATGTTACGTTTCTTTCACCCCTGCCGTGGTGAACATTCACCACACTTCTGGACCTCCTCCCGTCCCGACCTCACGAAGCGTGGTTAGGTTCACCCCGGCCCGTGTTTGACTGTGGTGAACATCTGGATGCGGGCCAACAGGCATGCATGGCTCTTTCACCACCACCCGCGTTTGACTGAGGTTGACTGTGGTGAATGCCACAAACGTAACATCTGAATTCACCCTCAGTTACCATTAACTATCTGTTTTCTGTAGACAAAAAACAGCCCGGGTAACATGTTACCTCAGACACAAATGGATTTTTCCATATGGAGTAACAACTTATGCCAAACCCACATTAATGGTTTGGGGTAACTTGTTACCCCAATTACATTTTAGGTTATCTTGCTAATCCAATTAGTTTTCTATAACAACATACGTCAATATTTGTCAAATATATAACAGTTTGGTGCCACTTAGGGGGTCCTTTGGGTTTTACATTGAAGGGTCTGGGAGGGACTGCTTCTTCAAGATTGCTTTCTGAGATCCCTTTTGTTTTCAGAACCAGTTTGACTTGTTTCAGGATGAAGGTTAGCACTTACTCTGGTACCTGAGGTAAGAAATTACTGCCCCTCACATTTTGCAAAGACACCAAGGTTTCATACTGAATGTTAGCACCTTCTCTTGTATCCCAGGTAACAAATAGCTACCCCTCCCTTTTGCAAAGACAACAGTATGTCCCAACGGAAGCAAACATAAAAAATCCCTGCAAAAAACTCAGAAGGTGCAGTGGAAAACTTCACCATGGAGCCTCCTACAACAGTAAACATTTGATCCCCCCTCATCCTGCATTTCCTGCTTTCAGTAAACCCCTGCAGGGCAAGCTTGGGGGCAGGGGGTGACAGTCAGCTGGGCTCTGTGCCAAGTTGAGGACATGGCAACCAGCCAGCTGGGCTCTGTGCCACTCTGGGGTCAGGGCAGCTAGCTATCTGGGCTACCCTAAAAAACACACTCTTATTTTAGTTGTGTGTGGTCCCATGCATGGGATGTGAGTGTATTGTGACACGTATTGACTTCTGCTGCCACATGAAATGAAATTTGATCAGGGTGCATGTATACCCCACAGTAATAGCTTCTGGGACACAAAGTTGCTAACACTGCTTGGCACAGGATCTTTATTTCCAAATAGTCCTTGTCATCCATCTCCTCATTTTCCAGCCAGGTAGCCTCCTCTCTCTCTACGCCACTGTGACTCATTCTCCATTCCGTCCATTTCCACAGAGTTGTCATCATCATCCCCCAATACTTTTGACATCATAGTATCATACAGTTTTGTTGACCTCACAGGTCTGTGACTAAAAAAGATAAAGCTACTTAATCCAAAAATAAAAATTGGAGCCCAATTAATCATTGAATAGACCACTCTTGACACCCCACTTACTTCACAATCTAATTTCAGGGTCTGTGGTTAGAATTCTGCACACAGAGGTCCCCACCTCAAAATCAAAAGAGGGCTGAGGTATTGGTGAAGTGCTGTTGCGCCTGCACAATCTCTTGTATAATCTCCACCCTGGGGCAAATGGAGCATGGAGTAAGTTTCAACCTCATGAAAAATAGATGCTGTTACTCCTTTTCCTCCGAGTTAGGATTGTTGGACTGGAAAAAATATGCAATCTGTCAACTCTTACCTTTATGGGCAGCTTTGGTAAGGATATATGCCGAGAGAAAACTCTGAAGTGTTTTAAAAGCCCTTCTGAAAATCTTCTCAAAAAGCTTTTTTGAATTCTGCATTTAAAAAACCTCATTCACCTAAATCAATAACATTTGCCGAATAGAAAGGATTGAGCTAAATAACTAGAAAGAGTTATTTTACTTTTCCCCCTTTGCAAACAGGGTGAGAAATACAGGGTGAGAATACTGAAACATCTAAGTACTCTTGGATTCTGGGGAAAAAAATAACACACCAACACTTTTATTTACTTTTTATCCCTTGTAGTTTAATACATGCTTTTTCTTTCTTTCTTTCTTTCCAGTGCTTCCTCGTTTAATTCTCTCTTATATTGTTTTATAGGCATTTCTAAATCATGTCCTTATTTTTTACACAGAGGCAACACCTGCAATGGATTTAAGGAAATTGGCAACTTCTGTTAAAATCATGAAATTTAATTGTTTATAAAACTGGTACCCTTTGTCCAATCTGCTTTGAAATTTGGCAGGAATTATCCCTTTGGTGAGGGAAACAAGTTTTCCAAATGGCATCAAAACTGGATGGAAAACAAAGATGTTAAACCTGGAAATGTGTGTGCAAACCATGGAATGATTAAATTACTTATAAAATCAGGACCCTTTATCCATTTTTTCTGAAATTTGACATGGACGATCCCTTGAAGGGGGTGGGGGTGGGGCAGAAAGACTCCAGAATTCATCCAAATTGGATGGAAAACAAAGTTGTTAGATTTGGAAATTTGTGCACAAACTATTAAATTAAATTGCTTATAAATCACAGAACGTTTTATCCAATCTTTATGAGAATTGTGAGGAATGATTCCTGTAGTGTGGGGTATAGTCCATCCAACTATCATGCAAATCAGATGAAAAGTGAAGAAGCTACAAGCCAGAAATACATTTCTCATTGAAACGAAAGGAAAACAAAAATGAAAGAATTACAAAACATGGAAATTTGTAAAAAATATAAACCAGAAAATGAAAAATGAATAAATCTTTATACAAAAAACAGAGTAAATGTTGGACAGGGTTATACAAGACCAGGGTTCAGATCCATTTTAACCATTGACTCCTTGGGTGGCTTTGGGCAATGAGGCTTTGGTCATTATCTCTAAACCTCACTTCCCCATATGTAAAATGGGAATAATAATGACCTGCCTAATAGAGTTGTCATCAGGTTGAACTAGATAAGAAATGTAAAGCAGTTTGAACCCTGAAAATACTATGAAAATGGAAAATAATAATAATATTGGTGCATGATTATGAAAGATAATTCAAATGATATCGGCATGCCATTAAGAAATCGATACAAAGGATGATGACTAAGCAATGGAAATTAAACAAAAACAAACAAACAAAAACCTCTTCTGTGTTTTGTTACTGTAGATAACTAACTTCCCAAATCTAGAAACAATTCAATACCATCCTGAAATTCATTTTGGTCATGTTGTGTTTAAATAATCCTTGATGTTAAACTTCGTCCCCAGGAAAGTAAATCGTACAAGTGGCTACAGAAAATGTCACATTTGACACCAGGCATAGACAAATGGTCTCATATTTAAGAAGCATTCAGATGAGAGACCTTTTAGCATAGGCAGTAACGAGTAATATCAAAAACAAGATGACTACTTTTATGCCTACATTAGAAGCTGGAGTGACAGGATTTGGGCACAATACTCTGTTATAATGGCATCTGAGTGGCAAAGACTTGCTCTCCTAAATGAGGATTGCAGGGAGCTTGGATCAATTTATATTGGTTTTTTTTAACTATAATCTCTAGTAGCTGGGATAATTGGCTTTTCAAGAGCCAGAGCTCAATTCAAACTTATGTTAGCAAGTGAAGATTTAATATTAAGGCCTCTGTTACATTCAGGGTGAGTTTTATAATGAATGTTGTTCCAACATGAGTGCCAATCATGCTCCACAAGAACTAACTCTCTAACAAGAGCTAACACCCTTCACTTGCTTCTGTATAAATTATATTTTCAACCACAACAGCTTTAGGAAGAAAGAAAATAAAAGTCTGCATACTGTCAGCTATTTCCCCTCTCATGCTTTGACAACAGGAACAATATTTTAAACTTGAGTATTGTCCTTAACTGAGTTTTTAATATATATATATATATAGAGAGAGAGAGAGAGAGAGAGAGAGAGATTATGATTTTTTTCTCTTCCATTGGCCCGTCTGAAAAGTAGTACAAGTTTTGTGATGATGATGATTGATGGCGGAACTAATTGAACATTCTTGGAATGGGTAAGGAAGGGATGGTCCAAATCATGGATCCAGCCTTCATTATTAAGTGCATTCCTCCATTTCTTCTCCCTTCCTCTGAATTCATTCTTTTGTGGCTTGAAGGTTGGGGCTAGGTTCATGAGCCAGATTTAACAGAAAATTGGTCATGGGCCAGCTCTGGCCCATGCACCATAGGTTCCTCATCACAGAAATACAGAACAAAGAAGTATTAAAGTAAATTAAGTGCTGAAAGGAAAATCAAATGAAATTTTGTAAATTAATAGTTTCAAGTATATCCTCAATACTTAGGCCCATTTCAAATGAACAGGTGGTACGGGGGAGGGGGAATGGATGGAGGTCACATTGGGTGTGCGGCACGTGGGCGACCCCTTACATGGGTGCCCACCCACCTCCACCCATCTCCATGAATGGAGGCACCTCTATTTTCTCCAATACTTCCTTGTGCAGAGGTGGGTGGAGGATGGGAGCATGCATACACCCCCATCCACCCACACCAGCAGTCACACAGACCCCTCCCCCCACTCACCTACCCTATCACCCACAGGGGCGAGGGGGGTGGTGTCTTGTGTGGAAAGGGCCTTACTTATTGCAAATCAATTAAAATCCCAGCTCAGATTGACTGAGAAGGGTGGACTTTATCAAAGTGCAGACGAACACCATCGAAAGCTAGCTTGGGGAGCATTTTCACACATTGCATGAGCACTCTGGTACTGCATAGCACATGGTTGAGAATCTCTTATCTACAATGCTCTCCAAGGTGATACACAAGTGACATCAACCTATGAGGTGAGGCTGGTGAGGCTGAAACAAGAAGTTGTTTTTACATGCATACAGTCCTTGGAGAGGAGAAAGGGAACCTGTTACACAAATGTTTGTCTGTTGATTGAGAGCACAGTTAACCAGTGATGCCATGAGTTAGAAATATGCATGGCATCTTATTACCTGCTTGAAAGTAATTTGATGTAATGCATTGGACATTCTCATCATCCCTATTTTAACATTTAATCTTACCCATAGATACATCATTCCTGTTAGAAGAAAAAACACCTGCTATGGCTCATGCACCCAACAGCAATCTTCTAGTTCATGCAGTCATGCTAATGGAGGAGATGCAAAATTGGCATGTGAATATGAATAACCTGCTACAGGAGCTTCAACATGAACAGGAAAATATTTTCTTTTTCTTCCTGAGTTAGGAATAGATGTGAATCACCTTATGGGTGGTGGTACAGATAACCAGGATATAGACCTCCTTTCAAGTACCACTACTGCGATCTTTCAAAAATTAAAAAAACATTAAAGAGGCCATGAAGGAAATAATACAGCCACAGCACACCACCTACCCACTGGTTACTGCAACAATGGGTGAAAACAGACATGACGCTAACCACCCTTTAACCACCCTTGGTGGTTATTTATGCATGTTTCAGGGCTGCATAGGGCACCAATATAGCCCTGCAACATGAATAAATAACCACAAAGAGTGGTTAAAGGGTGGTTAGCATCATGTCTATTTTCACCCAATGCCACAGAAACGTGAGGAGTGGTGTCACTGTAAAAGCTCCAAATGGTGGGAGATGATTGTTTGTTCCTTGTGGAATGAGCAACAGTGGTTCCAGCAACTTCAGAATAGGGCTGATGCAGCAGCAGCTTTTACCGCGCCGCGATTCCGTTCTGCTATTTCGGAATTGCCCGCGCCACACCGTGACTTTTCTGTGGATATTCCGCTAATTCCACCGGAATTCTGCAAATCGCGGAATTGCGGAAAAATTGTGGAAATTGCGGGAAACCGCTATTCCGCTATTTTGTGGCGCCGGCGGAATTGCGGAAATAGCGAAAATGTCATGTTTCCATGATTCCACTAAGTAGCGGAATTAAATAAGCGGAACCGTGGAACCGTGGAATGAAACCGCGGAACGAAAGCCTCTGCCATGCCGTTCCACTAATTGCGGAAACACTGTTTCCGCCGGAAATAGCTACCGCTGCGATATTCCACTACAGCCCTACTTCAGAATGCCATAAGCGGTGTTTGAAATGCTTGTGGATGAACTAAAACCCTACTTACAGACACAGGACATGCCTATGCTCAAAGCCCTTCCTGTTGAGCTCAGAGTACCCATTGCTCTGTTGAAGATGTTCACACCGGAGGGATACATGTCTGTGACTAATCATTTTGCAATATTTTAGTAATATTGTAGAAGAAGTATGTAGTGTGTAATATTGTAGAAGAAGTATGTTTTGCAATCAGCACAGTTCTTCTACACCAAATAGTACAGTTCAGGGACATGGGCGATTTAATTGCTTAATTTGAGAAACTTGGGTTTCTGCATTGTATGGGTGCCATTGATGACAGTCACATCCATATAGTAGGCCCATCTGGGGATAATTATGCTTGCTATAGTAGGAAAAGCTGTTTTTCCATTGTGTTGCAAGCCATTGTTAATGCAGACGGAGTATCCATGGAAGCATTTGCGGTGTTTCATGGGAGTAGCCATGATTCCTGTATCATGCACAGTTTACCTTTCTTTGAGAGAATGTATAGAGGCCAAATTAGACCAAGACCTATTGCTGAGACAGAAGGCGTCAATGTGACTCTTGTAATAAAAGGAGATCCCGCTTATCCTATCTTGACTTGGTTAATGAAGGCATATCCTTGTAGCAATGATCCAGTGAAAGAGTGATTCAATACACAGGCAAGCCGCCCCGAGCTGCCTGTGGCAGGAGAGGCAGGGTAACAAATTTTAAAAATAAAATAAATATCAGATGGTTGAATGATCCTTCGGTAGATTAAAACAAGATGGCGAAGTCTGGGTCAAACCGTTAAGATGAAACCTGCAAACGTGGCATCTATGTTGTCATGCTGCATTCTGCACAATATCTGTGAGACTGGGGGTGCCCAGTCTCACTGGGGGACGAAGTGCATGACACTTAATGTGTCTTTATGAGCGCCTTTGTGCACCTCAACATAACATGCTGTAGACAAATGGTCATTAAAGATGATCACCCAACCAAAAAGGTTGCAAAAAGGTTTCACACATTTCAATTTAAAAGCAGAAGTTATAACTGTCCACATTCTCTGGTTTCATTTCAATATGAATTTAAAAGAAAATCCTTAATTGATTAATTTTACATTAAAAATGTAAAAGTTGTACACACTTTTTGTGTGTAGGCCTGTAGTACAATTTGGATTGCATTGTTTTAACATTTGTGTTAATCAGTCAAAGGATACAGAAAATGCAATTGACACTTTATTTCTGATTAGAGAAGTTATTCATGACATAAATGTTTTTGCTACAAAGGTGTCATTAACTGTGTTATTTTTTCAAGACAACTTACATTTCAGTCACAATCATAGTTTTACCTGTTGCATTTATTGTTACAGGTTACATTAAACTTAAGAAATAAAGTTTTATTCATTGTGGTACAAGACTGCTCTGCTTCATTGATATGCACCGTTTATTTAGTGTCACACAAATGTCTTGAAAAGAAATCAATATAAATACAGTAAGTGTATAGTAAACACACACACACACACACATGGAAGCTAAATATTCAGCGAGTAATCATATATCAGTTTTATATATATATAGTCGTGTTGGGTATAGTAAACCATGATAGAGAGAGAGAGAGAGAGAGAGAGAGGAGAGAGATAATGTATAGTATACCACTATATAGATAGTGATGTTGTGTATAGAAAACAAAACACTACATAGCAAGCTGTGCTCAATATTGAACTGACCGTGGCACCACATGTGCTGGCAACACAAGTGGCATACCTGCGCAAGCTACGGCTTCTGGTGATGGATCCTGCATTAATTTGCAACCCCAATACTATATAATATATATATATCAAGCAATCATATCAGTTTTTCAATAAACTTAACATATACAAAAGTGTATGATAAATTTCTTGAACATAAGTTCATCTGCTGCTACATTGGTCACCAGTGGGGTTGCAAATTAGTGCAAGATCCAGCACCAGAAACCGTAACTTGTGCAGTTATGCCACTTGTGTTGACAACACATGTGGTACCACGGTCAGTGTTCACCTGTGTGTCATTGGGCTGAAACAAGGGTTACCAATTGAAAGATCTAGCATCAGAAGCTGTAGCTTGAGCAGGTGAGCTGCTTGTGTTGGAAACACATGTGGTACCCTGCTCACTGTTCACCTGCGTGACATTTGGCTGCAATCAAGGGTTGCCAAATGGAACATCCACCAACAGAAGCTGTGGTTTGTGCAGATGTGGCACTTGTGGTGGCAACACACATGGTACATGCCATAGTACCACGTAGCTGTGTGTCACTGGGCTGCATCAAGGGTTGCCAAGTGGCAGGAGATCCTGCACCAAAACCAGGATTTTGTAAAGATATCACAGTTGTTGAACCAATACTATGGGTACCATGCTCAACACTCAATAGCGCAACATTAGGCAGTAAGATGGGTTGCCATGCACCGGGGGGAACTCGCACCAAAGGTGGATGTTTGCACACCACGTAACTGAGAAAATATTGTGTTTCCTTGGTTAGCATGTAATACCAGGCTTATGCCTTGCATAGCCTCACACATCCTTTTACCCTGGTTTGACATTTTGTCACCAATTTTCTCCATCACAAGGGTACGATGGTTACTGTCCATTAGGAAGTGCTCTGCTAGCTCCAATCTTCTTTCATCCAGGCATTTGTTTCCATCACTTGTAACTGCTTGCCTAACTCCTGCATAATGCCCTAGTGCATCTCTTTCATGTTTTCTGGAATTTTTGCACCTGCCTTCAAGCATGACTGATATTTCACTGGCAATGTTTACCCTTGATGCCTTTCTAGAAGTGTCTCATGGGCATTAATGCTGTCATAGGCCCACGACTTCCTGTTGTGGTTTGGCTTCCACTTAGAACTGGTAGGTAAAGGTAAAGAAAACAATTTTAGTGTACAGCCTCAATACCCACAAACACTTCATTATTAATACTCTGTACTTCTTATATAAATGCTTCTTAAATATTTTCAGATCTCCTATTTAGCCATGAACTCCATAGGAAATCACCTCCTTCCCAAATTTACAAGATATACCCTTATATAGCTTACATACCCACCACCTCAAAGTATACATAAATGTGGTACCTTCAGATGTTGCTGGCTCTGGCTTTGATGAAACCTCTTGTGTAATGGGCACAGGAGTGTCCACAACATCACCATCAGCCTGTTCAGAGCTTGGTTCTGGCTCATCTGGAAGCATGCTGTCTTCAATATGTTCCATACTGCCATACCACTTCTCATTGGTATTTTCTGGGTCAGGCTCAACATATTCAACTTGGAGTACAAATTGAGGCTCAGCTCTTGCTCCAGTTTCAGCTGAGGACTGGGTTTCAAATTATGTATCAGTGTCGTCCTCGGTGAAGTACTCCCAATCCACAAACTATTGGAAACACCACTCCACTCCTGAGGTGAAGAACGGTATCGAGAATCTCTTCATACTCCCAGGTTCTTTTGTTATTGCCTGATTTGTTTTGTTGTTTCAGGTGTTTATATTTCCCTCATAACCATTTGGCCTTTGACCTCAGCTGGTCAGGTCATTGGCGATAACCTTGAGCTGCCATTCCCTCTTTCAGTTCTACAAATAGTGCCTCATTTTTATAATCCAAGCCAAGGCGGGTTTGCACACCAGCATCTCACCACAGTTCTATGAACACCCTAGTTTCCACATCTTGCAATGCGGTGCTCTTGTTCTCACACTCTGCCCCTCTGGCTCCCTCCATTTCTGGCCTTTCCCCCAATGTTCTTTGGTTAAGGGTGCCTCATGTCCCACTCAGGTCTCCAAGGAATCTGTCACAGAAGACCAATAGACATTTGCAAATTACCTATTGTTTGGAATTAAATGATTATCATATTTAATAAAGGATCTAACAGTGGTGTGGTGTGGGGAAATTGTGCACTAGAAATTGATGCAGCCAACTGTTTCAGTTGCCTAGTGGGTAAAGAATGGTTTAATATCAGGATAGTCATTTTGCTGCTTATTAGGGATGGGAATTCCGGATCTACCGGTATCCGATAATGCCGGTATCGGGCGTACCGGCATTATCGGATTCGGCCCGGTAATCCGGCCCCCGGTACCGGATTTCAGTGTGCCGGTTTTTTTGCATTGCAGCCATTTAAAAATGGCTGCAATGTAAAAAAAATTAAAGCCCCAGCCAAACTGTTTAAAACAAAAAAACCCTCCCCGAGTCCAGGCTGCGCGGGTGGAAGGGGGGACACCCCCCACCCACCCTGCCCAGCCTGGCTTTTTGTTGTAAAAGATAGAACAGACTCAGAGTGAGACCCCGAGGCGAGCCCCCCCCCCCCCCAGCGGCCGCGGCATCCCCGCAGCCGCAGGTAAGTCTGACCCGATCCCTGGGGGGGGTGGGGGTGTTTAACACCCCCACCCCCCCCAGGGATCAGCCCTACAGCGCCCTTGCCGCTTACCTTGGGGAGCTCCGGCGGCGGCGGGCGGCCCGGCGGCTTCAGCGCCGGCTGTAGCTGCCGGCTTCAGGACGTTCTAGGCCTTCCGGTGAAACCCGGAAGTGCACCGGAAGGCCTACAGCGTCCTGACGCCGGCAGCCACAGCCGGCGCTGAAGCCGCCGGGCCGCCCGCCGCCGCCGGAGCTCCCCAAGGTAAGCGGCAAGGGCGCTGTAGGGGTGATCCCTGGGGGGGGTGGGGGTGTTAAACACCCCCACCCCCCCCAGGGATCGGGTCAGACTTACCTGCGGCTGCGGGGACGCCGCGGCCGCTGGTGCGGGGGGGGGGCTCGCCTCGGGGTCTCACTCTGAGTTCTATCTCTTTTACAACAAAAAGCCAGGCTGGGCAGGGTGGGTGGGGGGTGTCCCCCCTTCCACCCGCGCAGCCTGGGAGGGGGAGGGAATTAATTTTAATTTATTGCATTGGTTTCAATGGGGACACAGCGCCCCATTGGAACCAATCCAATAAATCCGGTACCGGTACACCGGATTTAATCCGGGAATCCGGTTTTTGTGAAACCGGTAACCGGTAAAATCCAGTGTACCGGTAATGGGACCGGGCCCGTCCCTACTGCTTATGTTAGATCTCAAATCACAAGATCCAGTGCTTGGTGCAATTTAACCCCATTACTTTATAACAAGTGTTAGCATGCAGTTCTTTTGTTCACATTAATAAATTTCTCTACATCTGGTTCAGTCTAATGACATCAAGGTTAACAAATATAGGCTGAAAAATATTTTATAATGCAATTAAAAAATATCTTAATAAAACATTTGTTCCTGAAGGTTGCTGAGGTGTACCTAATTTAATTAGTGCTTGATCCATCCTTGACTATGCAATGAACTTAAGCAACTGCATGACTAATAGTGTTACTGGGTGGGACTACTCATGTACTTAATGGTAGCCATTAAAGTGCTTTACTAGAATCATGGTAAAGTGCTCAACACTTCCCGGGCCGGTACAGCTGGTATCTCCAATTTCAGGTTGCCCTAGAGAAACCATGCTTGCCCACACAGATATGTGTAAAAAACCAGCAGCTGTGTAAGCACCCATTACACAAAAAGGAGTAGCATGTTACAGTGCAACAAAAGGATGTCTGTGCTGTGTCTTTTTAATAAAACATTAATTTCTATGACAGGCAACATGACTGCAATATGCATATGATATGCGATAGAAAGGTCTCCTTTTCCACTTTGCAGTGGTGGGGTGGGGGATGGGGCTTGTACATATGCCCTCAGTACTGGTAAAGAGGGTGATGATGACTATTAAAAACCTCGGCAATATAATAGGAAGGCAATAGCACCTCTGCTCTTAGGAAGTGCTACCAAACAAGGAACTATACCTTAATATGTCTGCCGGTCAGAATGCCGCTGCTGAAATGGCGCTGAGGCAGCTGAGCATGTGGGAAGGTTTCCGGGCGTCTTTGTACCACTGCTTCCGGTGGAACTCTGTGGTTGTAACATGGTGCCCAGAGGACCTCTCAAGGAGGTTGGACCCGACGACCATTCACACCTGGAGAGACATGTGGGACATTATGCATGCACTACAAACACCATCCCCACAGGAAGACTGAGTCACAAAAAATACACATACATCCTTGTAAGGATAGGTTTTTTTCAACCCTGTCTCCCGCATTTTGAGTCACAGCAAATGAAAACAAGGACACGTGTGGGACCACTCGCAACACCTTGATTGATGTGACATTCTTTACACTTGCGGGTTTCAACGTAAGGTGTGAATGTGGTTTTTGTTATGACAGGTGGCAGCTGCTTTAAGTCACCTAACTTTTTATGGAAGGAGGAAATGTTAATATCCATTTTGAGACCCAAGGTACTGTAATTTAAAATGTATTAGACTTTTCATAAAGTTCTTTTGCCCTGATGCAGACAGTGTAGTGATATCAACATACCACTGGACAAGTATTTCTGTTTCTCAGTGGGCATTTTCACACAGGACACTCTCCACCCACAACCCACCCACTATATATATTACAGGATACCCATAGGACAACACTGTAGCCCTGCAACATATATAGTGGGTGGATGGGTAATGGTTGAAGACTGTCTTGTGTGAAAATGCCCAGAGTGTAACGTGATTGCTTTTGAAAAATGTGTCTTAAGTGCGATTTCAGGAAGCATTCTTAGCATCAGTGGACAGAACTTTATTGAGTTTGGTAAAGAGTAGAAAAGCAGAAATAGATACATTCCCCATAAATCTTTATACATGTGTCAAAGTATCTTTCCTATCATCTTTCACTATACACAGTCTATAAAACTGTGGCATGCAATTTAGTCACAGAAGAAAGGGTAGTGGTTGAGTCACTTACCTCTGATGTCATAACTGCCTAATTTAAATTTAGTTGAGCTGTTCACTTTGCCCTTAAACGTTCTGTGGCATTTGAGAATGGCTAACAGGGGAAGGACACTTGGTAGGCAGGTGGCTGTTGGTGTAGAAGCTGGTCTAAAATTTGGCACTGGCAGATGACTCAAGCCATTGGACACTATCATACTATAACAGACTATTTCAAAGCTTCTGGTTGACTTGGTCAGTGGTCACAAAGGGAGCTGTCAAGACGGAGACTTGACATCAATGGAACAAGGGATTAACTGGTTCATCAATACCCTTGGGTAAAAACAAATGAGACACTGGCCCATGTTGGCCCTCTGTTGGCCCTCTGATATAGGACTCACCTGCATGTGTGGTTCTGTGACACATTATATGGGCCCACCACTACCCCAGGAGAGGTAGGTGGCTCATCTGGGATGTGTCCTTGGAAAAATCTCCGCAGCCAAGGACTATGCATGCATACCAATCTGAGCTTATGCAGGTCAGCACATCTGTTTGGCCCTGCCATCACCACCACAAGGCAGGCTTCACCATGGCCATGCACCATCGCTGGTCACCATGACGGTGCAACATGGCAGGGGGGAAAGGCACTGAGAGTGGGGCAGAGGTGTAGCTACCCGCTGGCACATTCATTGTACCCCCCCTACCTGAATCATGCAGGTGGTGGGATGGCTTTCCTGGTGGCAGGCACATTTGTTTCCTGCCACTCCCCAAACTGAAGAGTGGTGGCCATGGTTTTCCACCCGGACTGGGCTAGGGAGTCACCTCACTGCCTGCACATTTGTTTTTACCCATTGAAAGGATCTTCAGACTTTATCTTTTCTCAGGCTGTCTGCTATTTTAGGTGCTGGTGGTTAAACTACAGGGCGACTATAACAGAGGCTGCTTTTACACATGTCAAAAATGGGTTCTTATAAGTGCTTGAGATAATATTGGGTGTTATAAATGATGGCGTTTTGTAATGTGTAAATGCACTATTCCCCTTTTATGCAGCGAGATCTCGATATCAATATCGAGGGTTTACAAATCCGGTTTTAAAAATAATGTGCGATTCGTCGGGCACCAGTGTTTTCAATGGCAGCCGGTGACTTCCGGTGCATGTAAACACTCTCTGCATGACTTTTTAAAGAGCAGATTTGTTAATCCGCTAGATTCCCCCGCTCATCTAAAAATGCTCCAAGAGTCACATCTGGTAGGTCTTACAAGGCTGCAAGATCTCGCAGCCTAAAAAGGGAATAGTGCATTCACCCGTGACAAAACTCCAGCATTTATAGCAACCAGTATTATCTCGAGCACTTATAAGAACTCATTTTTGTCATGTGTAAAAGTGGCCAGAGTTTCCCAAGAAGTCAGGACATATTTATTTATTTATTTATTTATTTATTTATTTAAACTTAGTTAGTTAGTTAGTTAGTTTAGTTTATTAACAGCATAACACAAGGTCATTGACATACAGACAAAACTATACACAAAGGAAGAAAAAAGAAAAATATGTACAATTTTAAAACAGAAAATAAGGCTGCATGATACAAATTAGTCAGCCTCCTATTAGTTATCTATGCAATAAGGGAACATCCCAGTCAGGTGTAGACTGAGTATAGGAAGTGGATATCAAGGTGATTGTCGACGCACCCCCCAAAGAAGACGAGGACACTTAATTGGGTTTAAACGGCCGCACTCTTTATTGATAATCAAGAAAAGGGGGAAAGGGGTAGCCCTCACCCTTCCCCCCTTAAACTGGGATCCTATACATCTCCTGTTCCTAACTGTTACCCAGACCACAGGAGGTTCCCCTCACCAACCCCGGCACAGCCGGTCTACCAGTCCCCTTCTTTCCACCTCTTCGGGTTAAGCCCGATGGGAATCCTCCTGTGCCCTAATTTCCTCCTAACTTTATTAACTTACCCCCTACCCCAACCACTGGGTTTCTCCCGGGCCGGAGCGGGTTGCTCGTAACTACCCCTTTGCCCGTCAGGGTGGGGTTTAAACAACAACAAGGGTGAGGACACCATAACCTACTGTTTGGTACATGGTCCACGCAGCGAGTCTGGCTGTTCGCCTCCCACCCTTGGGCTGCCCATACAGTGGGCCGCACTGAGCGGCTGTGCATGGCCTATGCCCATCTCTTAAGGAGATGTTTTCTATTCAAACCCTATGCTACCAACTACAACTTTTAACCATTGGCCTGAAGTCAGCCTACCGCAAGAGTGTGACAATTCAGCCTACCACCCATAAAAACCATGTCCTCACCCTCAATTCGAATCAGCAATTCACTCCGGGAAAGGCAAAAACACCCTTGCCCTTTTTGCCAATTAGGTTCAGGGAAAATTCCTATGTGATCCTAATGCGCGACCAGTATGAACTCGGAGTGGTGCCTTGTTATGAGGTGGGTGGGTGGGTGCACGTACTCGCTCCCTGCCTGCGCCCAGCTGAATGTGGCACGATGCAGGGAGCCTAAAATGGCACCCGGGACTCCCGCCTCTCGCAAGAGCCCCGGCCGCTTAAGTTTTGGTTGCCGTGGCAACCTCAGCTTCTTCTTCCCTCCCTGCAGCCGCTCTTATCCCCCTCGCCTCCTTCGTTCCCAGGAGGGAGGGGCGCCGACAAACCCCTGCCATGGCGAATGCGGAGGGGAATAGGCAAAAACTGCCATCATTATCTTTGAAATCCATTTTTTTTTGCCTACAATGAATAGCTTGCGTTAAATAGGATGCAGTAGTGTTTATGTCCTGAGGGGAAGTGCTAGTTAGCAACAAACGTAACAGGGCATCTGTTGAAACATCCGGGAATCTTTGGATAAATGACAACAAGTATTTGTCCCTCAGAGAATCATAAAGACGATATGAAAAAAAGATATGGGTAACTGTCTCAACTGCAGAGTGATCAAATGGGCAAACCCTATCCAAGAAGGGATTCCCTTGGATATGCCCTTCAAGGACCCGGGAAGGGAGAGAATTCACACGGGCCCTAAAAATGAGCCTCTTGGCTCTAGTAGAGATGGGGGCACCCAGATAGTCGGGGATCTGTCCCTGAGCTGGCGTCCATGTCAGATAAGAATTGACATGCAGAGATATTTAAACTTGATATCTCACTCTTTCCCTAAGGTTCAGGGTAACTTACAATATCTTTTTTCTTTTTAAAAAAAGGAAAAGTCTTATATTGCCCTCAGAATATGCTTAGATTCAGACATAGAGCATATGCTCTTGTGAACATAGAGTTTCCCAAGTGGTGGGTCTGTTGAGATGTACCAAAATATTATCTTCTCCATCTCTGAAAAGCTACTATACTGGTTGCAGTGGGAGTACTAAAATTGCTTGGTAATTAGCTGCTTACTTGGAGACCTGAACTGTGGTTATCTCTAAAAGGAAGCAAAGAAATTTCCTCAACTATTTGACGTCAAGAGAATCATTCTACATAACCCCAATGGCTAGCTCTCTCTAGTGTATAACCAGATGAAAATCAGAATTTGAAACACTACAGTGGGAACAATTCTTCCTAACTAATATATGCAAAGTCATGTGGAATAAGGATTTTACAAACAAAAGTGACAATGACATTTTAGAAATGTTCTATTCACTAGGAAGGAAGTAACAGTGTTAATAAAGGTACAGCCAGCATACCAGCTACACACCCCAGGGAGGAGGGCCATCCCTGACCAGGTCAAACTGAGGAACAGAATAAATGTTCGGCAGAACGACCCATCCAGGGAAGGGGTTCCAGAAGAGCCATGAGTCTGGTTGACCCCCTCCCCCATGCTGAGGTCGGCACTCTGCCCCCTGCCATGAAGGGTAGTCATGGCTGCGTATAATGGACAGCCATGGCAGCCAGCCATGGTGGCCTCCATGCCAGGACCAGGATGGGAGCATAAACACACAGCTTGCCCAGTATAACCCACTGTGGCCCACCTGGGCATTAATGGCCCACATCTGGTGACCTGCTAGCAGACATGCAGGTAAGGCTGAGGCCATAGTGGGCCATACTGGACATCATCAGGTATATTAATGCCCATAGGGTGTTAACTAACATGACGCTGGTTCATCTTGTCCACTCTGGCCAGCCTGGGACAGTGCTGAGCACCTCTTATCTGTTCCAAGCACACCCGATGTAGGCCCAGTTCAAACTCTGATGGGGTTGGCAGACGGACTGAAAATGTGGGCCCGGAACAAACCAGGGCCACAGTTTGGCCCCAAGAGCCACCTAGGAGAGCCAGAGTTGATCTACCTGGCCCCTGTGTGGGGAGTCACTATGGCAGCCAGCCATGGTTCCTGTTATTAGCAGCCATGGCTGCCCGTCCTGGCAGTGGGCAGAGTGTCAGCCCAGCATGGGGGTGGAGTCAGTTAGCATTGCATCGCTCCAAGCACCCCCTCCCCAGCTGGGTCAGGCCACAGAGATGTATGTTCCTGCTGGCCAGGGATAGCCCTTCCTCACGCCCAGGCGTGAGGACAGCCTCCCGTCATGTCAGTTAGCACCTGTAGTGTGAAAAAGTGAATTGGGGTGCATTTTGAGGCAGATTACAGAACACTCCCAGGCTCCCTTGGGCCTTTCCATGCAACAATTCCCTCCCACAGTCCCATGCAAAACTCCAAAAACGATGGGTTGAGAAATTTCTACTCTCTCTGAGGATTAATACTTTTTGAAATGGATGCCAATGACAGAAATCCTCCTGGTAGCGTTTCTTCCCCTTTGTTCCTGCCAACAAGAATGATAAACCATTGTCAGGCTAGTTTTTATAGCCTCACAGGCTGCCAAGAGGCTATTTGAGACACTTTCAAAATCTTGAGAACTGAAAAGTCAACCATCAAAGCAGTATTACTTGATTCACCTTTTCTGGAAAGGTTTGATTGGGATATAGTGTCATAGGAATTTCTACAGACGTTATGCTAAAACCCTGTAAAATATTCACAATTTGGCATGCTTAAGGGTGCATGGTCTCTCTCTCTCTTGCCAGTTTAAAACACTAAGAAAACTCGAGATATGAAAGTGAAGGTCAGTGGAGTTCCCGTTCATGACTCCCAAATCCTTCTTCCCCAACACTGCACTGAAATCTTCTCCCACTCCATATTCTGAGCAGTATATTAACATTTTTTTAAAAAGAAGATCCTTAACTCATTGCAGATGAAAATCACAGAGAATGGGGCAACCGTTAGGGTTGGATGCTCAGGGCCTTGTTCCCTCCAACATAAACAAACCCACTCCACAGCCCAACATCGAGCAGTGTGTATTTTCTTTTCATCGCCCTATTTTCCTCTTCTTCTATTGTCATCACTTCCAGGCGCTAGAGATTACAGAGGGGAGGAGGAACGAGTGGAGAAGAAGTGCACTAGCAGGAACAGGAACAACACAGTGAGTGGAGGTGGGGGTGCGCCCAAGCGTGGGGAGGGTTAGGAACAGAGAGTACTCTGTGTGGGGGTCTCTTCCGTCATCTTGTGTTCCCTGTTCCTTAATCTGGTGATCCTCCAGGGGCCAGAGAAGAGAGATTCTGACAGTGGCAGGAAAGGAGGGCTATAGCCAAAAAAGAGTGATCTGTAAGACAGCAGGTACTGGATTTTGGAGGTTTCCCTGTCAATAATAACTCTTAACCCCACTCCATCCTGGAACTATAAGGCTAGCTGACATGGAATTCTAGGCAGTCTTCGTTGTACTGTAATAATGGTAACTCTGGCAAGGGAGCCAGGCTCACAATGAGAGCTGTACCCAGTTTCGAAGGGACTAATCAGTCAGTCCCTAGAGCTGGAGGGACTGTGGTTTTCATGCAGGAATCAAGTTAATTCTCTAGGTCATAGAGCGATTAGCAAATAGAGGGCAATCCGCAGCTGACTCCATCCGATGAGGACAGTCATTTTGTTACGCAGCCTCTGTTCCTGTCTGTGCTTGAGAAGAGGGGTTATGATGTGGAGCTTAGAGGGTGTAGGATTTTTGGATTCCCACAAAGAGAAGGGACTCTTTATTGAGAAACCCAGAATCTTTTATTGTGAATCTTGAATAATTGTGAACAATGATATAAAGCAATAATTTATATGATGATTTGCACACACCCACAAAAAAAGCTCAAAATATTTAATCTGTCCTCAAAAGGCATCATACAATGTAGCTTACTGTTAGTGTTTTGCTGTGCCTGTGCCATAATGAATAGTTTCAAGGGGAAAAAAAATGTTATTGGAAGAAATATAAAATATGCAAATTCTAACTTACAGAAATTTTAATAGGTACTACAAGTGCATGACAAGAATGTGGACTTCCTACTTGATAATCCAAGTAGACTCCTTGGTGTCAATTGGACTATTTGTTTAAGTGCTCATCCCCATGAATAAAGATTGCAGTCTAGTAGCTAGGTTCTGCTGTATGTTAAACTAAATTTAGGCTGCAGAGGAAAAAAGACTGAATAAAAACAGTTTTGATAAATGTACAAAACTGGTAGTAAGAAAAGGGAACAGGGTGAAGAAATTCATTAAGAAAGACACCAAAGAGAAAAACAAATTAGGAATCTGGTCACATAGTGGGTTTTGTGATAGGTAGGGCTTGAAGCCTACCAAAGAGTATGTTTCTGAAGTGAACTTCTTAGGTGTCTTTCTGGTTTATCGATTTTTCCCACCTGATTTTCTCCAGTCTCTCTCTCTCTACCTGCTTCTAACTAGAAGTCTCCAGCAAAGACTGCAAAATTGATCTTTTTTTATTTTTAAAGTGCCATCAAATAAAAATAAATTGGGACAATCTGACTTCTTGCAAGTCAAAAGCAGCATGGGAGTCCCATGGGGCAGCTGATGGAGAGGAACAGGTCTCTTCAGAAACCATGGTAACTCAAGGTGATTTAAAATCCTGGAAAGGGATTGTAGAGAAAATATATCAAAAGATAAAAGACCTGCATGCACAGTGTTTAATATGGTTTACTATATTTTCTTTCTTTCTTTCAAGTGATGTTTACGGGAAAGAATTCACCAAACAAGAAACAAGTTAGGAATTTTAACATACTTGTTGAGAAATGCTTTGCAAACATGACAAACAAAAAATTATGCTCTTTTAAAAGTTTTGATATTTAAACACTAACAGCCAAATTCTCTTCTTGGGTGGCATCAACATTGAACTTGAGTAATGCAAAGAAATCAGTGAAGTTACACCAGGGTAAACGAGAAGAGAATTCAGCACAACGATTATATCTTACATTGCTGTTAGGAGGTTATTATTTAACATTGCTTAAATTATAAGGTATCTTATAAGGTCTCCACCACTAGAGCTGAAATTATTATTAAAAAAACCTGGACCAATCCGTCATGCCAACAGCTGAGCTCCTCTTCCTGCCACCCAGTTCCCTACCCATTCATCCTAGTCCACTCCATTCCTTTCCAGGTCTCCCTGCACATAACTACAAACCCCATTTCTCTATTCCTTCCCAGCTCCCAATTTTTAAAATATATTTGAAAATATTTTTTGCAGACTACATAGAGCCCTCCCCAAATGTTACAATTGTGTGTGTTTGTCTTCAGAGTGTGGCTGTATTCAGGCGAGAGTCTTCCCCCAGCTATATGCTTTCTTGAGGGAGTTTGCATTCCCTTTCTCACTTAAAAAGTTCCTTCCACCACTTTAGAACTTACCACTCTACTGCCTTGCCCCCTAATAGGTATATCACCTGTGCTTAGGTTTTTTGTTTGTTTGTTTGTCTGTCAACAATGCATTGTCCCAATTGGGAGAATGCCATATTCCCATATACAGTGGATGCTATTCCTTCTATCTACTAGAAATCCACATATGGTTAGGTCTGTGGCTATATTTGCTTTTTTAGCTTTTCATAAAGTGTAAAAAGAAAATTGCTGTTCGTTTAGCAAAGTTTAGATTTTATTTTTCTCTCTTATTGAATTATTTTGTATTTTATTTATATTTTGGATTGTAAAATTGGCTAATCACTGAATAAAGTTTACTACAACTATATTGTCCCAACCAGGCAGATAGTGATAGATTCATCCCCTGAGGGAGGAATCATCTCTTATCTCCTCCTGCAGCAATTAAGGCAACTGATAGGTGGATTAATCCCATCAAATGTTACAAGAAGTGAGTGTGATGGATTTAGAACCATTGTTAAAACTTGCTTTCTGGCTTAACTTTTGAGGAATTAATATGCATTGCACCTGGTGCACCCTGCAACATAATCCTTTCACACATTAAAAAATAAAGGGGGGGGGGGGAGTTGTCTCATACTCTCTCCCTCCTGCAAATAGCATAGGTGGGACTGCCCTGCCTGTCTGTGACTGTCACAGTGTGTGTGCACGTGCGTCTGAAAGAGCAATCTATTTGGATATGCAAATATATCAATATAAGCTAATGTATGTATATTAATGCACATGCAGTTAATTAGTTTGGGTTTCTAGACCTTCAAAATACAGTGAGGCAGCTAGGCCCCAGTGTCCAAGATGTTGGAGAGCCATGGTCTAAATTATTAGGCGGAAGTAGGAAAGAGGTAATTTATTACTTCTAAAACATTTCAGTACTAGGTTGTTATCATTGGAGGAACAAATTTCTTTGTGGTTTCTTATAAAACTGATTTGAAATAAGCATCTTGTCCAGCACTGGAAAAAGCAGTAAATTAGTCTGGTTTCCCAGAGCCCAGCTTAATGTAAGTATAGCCTACTGGAAATACAGATTTCAGATCATTAACTGTTTGTGGCAGGAACTATAACTTGCTTAGTGTAACAATGGGTGTTTTTACACACACATTTCTCCTGCATGTTTGCTGTTACATCCTGAACTTTCTGTGTGTCTAAATCACTCACCCAGATCTTAAACATCTGGCTCTTTGAACTTCTGCGTAGAACTTCTCC
>QEPC01010378.1:107844-130325 GCA_003113815.1 Sphenodon punctatus | reverse complement strand
ACATTGCAGCCATTTTTAAATGGCTGCAATGCAAAAAAACCGGCACACTGAAATCCGGTACCGGGGGCCGGATTACCGGGCCGAATCCGATAATGCCGGTACGCCCGATACCGGCATTATCGGATACCGGTAGATCCGGAATTCCCAACCCTACTAATGATGGCATCCCCTTGTGTTGCCTCCATCAAAACCGAAACTGCATGCTCAACAGAAGCTGTCAACTTTCCCCCAGATCTTTTTTAAAAAACTCCTCCACCACCTTTTACATTTTTAATGCCAACAATAGGGTTCCATTTTTATTAAGGTTGAGCCCATCCTTCCAGTATGGCCTCCCTCTTCCCCCAAAGGTCCCCCAATTCCTAATAAATCTAAATCCCTGTTCCCCACACCATTGTCTCATCCACACATTGAGACTCTAAAGCTCTCTCTGGGACCCTGTGTGTAGAACTGGAAGCATTTCCGTTCTGTGCACTGGCTGCTGGTAGTTTTCCAGGCCCAATTCAAGGTGTTTGGCCTATAAATACCTAAACATCCTAGGCCCTACCTATCTGCAGGACCGCCTCTGACACACACACACCTGGGTCCTGGATTGGCCCCTGCAGTCATCCAGGGGTGCCCTGCTTGTAGTCCCCCGAATCTTCCCGGGGGTCATGTAGGGGAGGGCATTCTCGGTGGCCACACCATGTCTGTGGAACTCCCTTCTGGTGGAGGTGCGGTTGGCCCTGTATCTCCCCTCCTTTTGGAGAAGTCGTAAGATCTGGCTGTTCTGCCAGGCGTTTGGCAGGGGAGATGGATGATGAGGTGGAGGGGCTGGGGGCACGGGGGTATTTTTTCTTCCTCCTTTGAGTTGTTTTTAGTCAACGTTTTTATGTTTTATTAATTGTAATCCGTCCTGAGCTGTCTGTGGCAGGAGGGGTGGGGTAGTAATTTTTTTTAATAAATAAATAAATTTCAGAGTGCGCTATCCTGGAGGTTCTGGATTTCAACCTCCTTCCTAGAAACCTAAATTTATCCCCCAGAACCTCCTTCCTACAGAAACATTTCTTACGGTAGCAGCTTAATGCCCTCCTTCCCCAAGTCCTTCATCCTCCAACACAGCACAGGGAATACAAATGTGGAGGTGGGGCCACTCTACTATGTCCCTGAAGGTTTCCTTTCCTCTACAAATGTCTCCATCTTCCTCAGCTCCTCCAGCTCAGGCACTCTAGCCCCCAAGGACTGCACTCTTTCTCTGAGAGCCAAGAGCTCTTTTTACTGACTGTACACATACAACCTCTCCCCAAGAGAAAAATATACATGTCAGTCAGGCTTATGCTCTAGGTATGGCACTGAGACTGCACTTGTTGCTCTAGTTGGCGACCTCTGCTCGGCAATCAATAAGCGCAATTGTACTCTACTAATTTTGTTAGATCTCTCAGTGGCCTTTGATACAGTTGATCATAAGGTGGTGTTGGCATGGTTGTGTGACATGGCAGGGGTTTGAGGGACTGCTCCTGAGTGGTTCCATTCCTTCCTGGCTGAGAGGACCCAAAGGGTGGTGACAGGCAGTAACTCATCATCCCCTCAGTAGATCCCTCATGGGGTTCTGCAGGGTTCCATCTTGTCCCTACACCTGTTCAATGTGTATCTGAAGCTGCTGGGTGAGGTTGTATAGGAATTTGGAGTGAAGTGCTATCAATATGTTGATGTCGCCAAACTCTCTCTCTCTCTTTCATATGACCAAGGTTCTGCAGTCTCAGTGCTTACCCAATGCCTGGATGCCACTGGGGACTGGAAATGGGTGAGTTGACTGAAGCTGAATCCAGACAAGAATGATGGTGATGAAGTGATGACGTTTGGTCGGCCTTGTGACCTGGTGGATATAGGAACCACTGCTATTGATGGGGTTCAGCCTCTTTTGGTCACTCAGGTTCACAGCATTCGGGTGCTCTTGGATCCATTGATGTGCCTGGATGGCCAGGTTGCGGTGATGGGCAGGAGTGCTTTTCACCAACTTCATCTGGTGACAAAGCTGAAACTGTTTTTATCAAACTCATACTTGGTCACCATCAACCATGCCTTCATAACCTTGAAGCTAGTCTACTGCAATATGCTTTACATGGGGCTGCCCTTGATGACTGTTTCGAAACTGCACTTGGTGCAGAATGTGGCAGCCTATCTTTTGTTGGGAATGGGTAAGCAGGAGCACATTACGTTGGTGCTCCAGAATCTGCACTGGCTGCCAATAGTCTTCCAGGCACAATTCAAGGTGCTAGTTTTGACCTATAAAGCCCTAAACAGCTTGGGCGCCAGGTAACTGAAAGACTGCCTCCTCCCTCACATTCTGTAGTGGACTCAGAGGTCATCTCTGAGCCCTGTCTTACAGGTACCATCTGTCCTTGACATTTTTACTAGGGGTGGGAATTCCGGTTCTGCCGAGATCCAATACTGCTGGTATTTGGCCGTACCAGATTTTAAACTGAGATCCGATAATACAGGTTGTACCATTTTTTTTTTTTAATTGATCTTGGTTTTTTAAAAGGACTTTTTTGGCCTTGGGCAGTTGGGCACAGGTTTTTTGTTTGGCAGTTGAGTTGAGTCCCTCCCTGCCCCCTCCCTGTGTAGTTAACAGTTACATTTGGCACTTTTTTTTACTCTGCCAGCCTTGGATTGGTTGCCTTTTTTGAATTCAAGGCATACAATCCTGAAGGTTCTCTGAGATTTTTTAGAGGGGGTAGGGATGTGATTAGGGGGCTGGCACTTGGCTGACCTGGCCAATAGTAATGTAGAATTGTTTTTTTTCCTTCTAAGACCTTCTGGTCCTTTGGCTTGAAAGCCATTTGTACAGCAGGTTTGGCATCTGGAAGGACTGCCGCAGACTGCTCGAGACATGCGTTCATGCGACTGTTGGTAAGTTATGGTTTCCTTTGGGGTTTTAAGTTATTTTATTAGGGACCCCCTGGTGCCCCTTAGCAACGGAAGGAATGTAATTGAATCGGGACGTAGTGGGATCCCGCGGTGTGTGTCTGTGCAGACAATGAGGCCAGGCCATGTGGCCAGGCCATACTGGAGCATGCAGGTGGAGGCTTGGAACTTGAAGCTCTGCCCATGGGGGAGGGAGAAATGTGGCTGGCTCCTCCATAGTGGTGGGTTGGTTGTGTGCCATCTTATGTTTGAGGGTGAGGGTGCACCAAGGCAGTGGTTTTGTCCTGAGCTGTTTCCTTTAGGGGGGGATGTGGTAAATGTATTTTTGTGTGGGGTTGGGGGTTGCCCCAAGGTAGTTGTTTTGGTGTGGACTTTGGTGGTGGTGTAGTGGTCATTTTTGTTTGGTTGGTTTGGGGGGGGGTTCTTTTTGAGTGATGTGGTAAATGTATTTTTGTGGGGGGGGTTGCCCCAAAGTTGTGTTTTTTAATGTTTTGGTGAGGACTTTAGTTTGGGTTTTTTTTGGTGGGGGTGCAATTTTATTTTTGTGTGGGGGTGAGAGGTGCCTTGCAAAACATTGCAGTCTTTGAATAAGCCAAGCCTAAGTTGAAATGTTTGCAAGTTTATTGTGCTGCTGTGAGGTCTCTGCCTGCCTGCCCGTGCAATGAAGGAATGTTAGGCAATGTGTGTTGTGGAATTGGGGGTGCACTTTTACAGTCTGTGGAACTCCATGCCACTGTGTGTCCTGCAGCAGTGTGCATGTGATGTGCGTGCTGCTTCCTTTGGTTGCTTGCTGCTGGGGTCCTGTCCTGGTGGGGTTGGGGTGCCCCAAGGCTAGATGCTTGGGGAATTAATTGGGGGTGCCCTGAGAGTTGTTAAAACAATTTTTTCTTTTCTTTTCTTTTCCAAACCCAAGTCACTGGAGCGCCTTTTGGTGATTGACTGTTGGCAACGTGTCGGGCATGATGCATGAGTAGCCAGCTGCTGGGTACGTACCACCCCTTCACACCACACCACACCCTTCTCCACCCGCACCCACCAACCGCTCTAGCCCCACACCCTTCTCCACTCATGCACACCCAACTCTAGCCCCCCATTCACCCCTACCCCCCACAGCTCTAGCCCCACACCCCTTCACCCCCGCCCCACAGCTCTAGCCCCACTCCCTTCTACACACACACACAGCTCTAGCCCCACACCCTTCTCCACCCACACCCACACCAAGCTCTAGCCCTGCACCTTTATCCACCCACAGCTCTAGCCCCACCCCTTTCACCTCCTCCCCACAGTAGCTAGTTTGCCCTCCCCACAGTAGCTAGTTGCCTCCACCCTCCACAGTTGTTAGTTGCCCCACACACACCAAGGTAGCTACTCACCTGTAGCTACCACATGCACATCCACATCAACACATCTCATCCTCTGTTGCCAGTGGTACACTCTTCTTTTTTACGGCCAATATGAGTGGTCAAGGAATAAAGAGACCTAGCAAGAGTGGGAGTGCTGGAAGAGGCCAGCCTCTTCCTAGGCAGCCCGCTCAGTCTGGCACAGAGACACCTGAGGTAGGGCCATCTATGACCCCCCCCCCACCTCCCGCACACCAGCTTCAAGCACGACCAAGCGTACAGGCTCTGGACATGTCTTGAAGGCTCCAAAGAGACTGGGATGGCGGGAGGGTGCTTCCTCCTCCCTGACACTGCCTATCAGTAAGACGAAGGTGGCTCCTTCTTCCTCTGCTAGTGAAGTGGTCTGTCCACCAGCTACCTCCGCTGCTGCTGCTCCTAGTGCGCAGCTCTCCTTTGAGCAGGTGCTTTCCCTCATTCAGATGCCTGCTTCCATGCCCTCGCCCCCTTCTGACATGCATTCTAGCGTGCCCGCTTCCCCGCCCTGTCCCTTTGCCAACATGCAGCCTAGCGCACCAGCTCAGGCCCCGTGCACCACACCCACACACTCTGCTGCACCAGCTACCACCACCCATCCCATGAGTGTTATGACCACTACCTTGGAGAGGTCAACTGCCAGTTGTGCTGCTCCTGCCCTCCAAGGAACCAGCACAAAGATCACATCCTAGGTGTGGTCTCATTTTGATATCTGAGCGGAAGATACCTCCAAGGTAGTGTGTGTGCACTGCAAGGCCAAGATCAGTCATGGTGGCACAGATCCCAACAGATATGGCACCTATGGCCTTCGCAGTCACTTGAGACAGCACCACGGGAATATTCATGATCCTACGGAGTGCCGTTCCAAGCGACAACATGGGGAGGTTCCAGTTGCAGAGGGTGTGGATGAGAGTTCAGAGGAGGAGGAAACCTCTTCTACTCCCGCTGCAACTGCTACTGCTGGGCCATCTGGTGATGGTTCTACCCCCACCACCCAGCTTCCAAAGAGGAGGAGTGCTAGCTGCTCCACCCAGTCCACCCCTTCATGTTCCCGACCCTTGTCACAGTCCACTGTAACTGCACTCTGGGAAAGGAGGATGCCGTTTGCATCTAGCCACCCTCAGGCTGCGGCCATCACCAAGGCAATTGGGAAAGTGATTTCCCGGGAGGAGAGGTCGTTCAACCTGGTTGAGGGTGTCAGTTTCAAATGGCTGCTTCAGTTGCTGGAGCCCCATTAGTGTCCCCTGCCTCAAAACTTTCTACTCAAAGGTTATCCTGTCTCTGTATGGGAGGGTTAGGTCCTGGATCCGTGCAGAGTTCTCTCGTGCAGAGGGGTCAGTGGTACATTTTACCGTGGACCTGTGAACTAGCCAAAATGCAGTCCACGCCTATTCATCATTGACCGCACACTGGTGGCAGTCGTCACCAGTGCCTGTCACCGGTGCAGTGGTGGGCAGCAGCAGCAGCATTTGGGATCCGGTGTCAGCTGAAAAGCATCGGTGGACATTGTTGCATCCCCAGGTGCTTGACAGCCAGCACACAATGGACAATATTTTCAATGCGGTGAATGGCATGTTGGATGGGTGGGTCTGCTTCCAAGGTGCAAGCATCGAGGTTGGTTACTTTGTAATCAATCCTACTAAGAACATGATTGCAGCCATTACTCGTGGTGACTATACTCATGTTCGCTGCGGCACGCACCTCCTGAACGTTGTAGTTCAGGATGCCTTGAGTGGAACAAAGGGCTTTGAGGTGCTCCTTGAAACTGCCAAGAAGATTGCTGGCTTCTTCCATTGGTCAGTTTCAGCCAGCCGGGTGCTGCGAGAGAAGCAGAAGTTAGCCTCACCACTTCACCGACTGGTACAGGATGTGTCCACAAGGTGGAACTCCACCTTTTTGATCCTGGAATGTCTCCTGGAGCAGAAGGAGGTGCTGCATGCCCTTTGCTTGATGCGGAGCATTGGAGCAACACCACTGACCAGGGAGGACTGGACAGTGGTGGAGCAGCTGACACAGGTTCTGGAGCCGTTTCACCAGACCACTGGTGAGATTAGTGTGGAGGTCGCCACTCTGAGCCAGGTGATACTCCTCTTCTTGATCCTGCTTTGACATATGCAAATTGTGCTGTCTTGCACTGACCTGCATGAGTCTGTGAGGGCGCTGGCGAAGAAATTTGTCGACAAGCTGAATCGGCGTTTCCACACCTCGAAAGTGAGTTGGTCGCATTTCCTAGCTGCGCTACTCAACCCACAGGTCAGGAAGAACATGACCTCCTACGCTGAATCCTTTGAAAGCTTCAGGGTCCAGCTTGTTGATGAGGTGTGACAGTATTGTCTTGGGATGGGGGCTCGGGGTGTGAGGAGCAGGCTGGGGATCGGGAGTCTCAGGGTGATTGAGTCACCACCACCCCATCCTCCTTGGAGGAGTGAGAGAGGGTGAAGGAGGGGGGCCATGAGTGTGAAGAGGAGGGTGGGGGTCTGGGGAGGCTAGGGGTTTCCACCTCCAGACTCTTGGGAGGAGCAGAACACACTGGAGTGCAGTGTCCCAGAAGGGCCCTTTCCACCCCATCAACCCCCCATGCCAAATTTGCCCACCCCCAGGAAGAGGTGCAGTGGGCTTTGGAAGGACAGAACATCTTCCTGGGGGTGGGGGTGCCCCCCCACGAGTCACCCCAGCCCACATGCATGCACACCTGACAGAAACACGTATGCAAAACTTGGCCCAACCACTTGGAAGAAGTGCAGAGAGCACTGGGAGGGTGGAACCTCTTCTTGGGGGTGGGGGCTATGGTCAAATGGGGGGAGAGAAAGAGAGAGGGAGGGTGTTTATTTGTGGGGATTAATTTGGGATTGTTGTGTTCGTTGTGTTGACTTGGCATTGGAACTGTTGACATTGCTGAATATGTGGTTGGTTGTCAATTGGAATGGTCAACAACTATCCTGGGATTAGTATCACAAAGTGTTATGACAAGAGCTGACGTCCTCTTTCTATGCAGTTCTAGTAGCAAACTAAACTGCGTGCTTGACTGACATAACGTGTCACTGTACTAATGTCCTTCACTGGAAGTTGCTGTGATACTGTGAGATCTGACTTATGAGTGCTGTGGAAAAAAAAACTAGATTTTTTTAAAAGGAAAAAAAGTAGTAGTGGCCATGGTGACTACTGGGGGCCGTGGGGACTACTGGGCACAAAGTGTAGTCTGGTGGTTAGCAGTTAAGGAAACAAGTGAATCTGTCATTGAATCTTTACATGTTGTCTCTTTATTACAGGTAATTTCAGTTTTTATTTTTTTCTCCCATTGATTTAAATGGGAAAACTTCCCCATTGATTTCAATAGGGGAAAAAACCCAGTACCAGTATACTAGTTTTAATCTGGTAATCCAAGATCCGATATCCAGTAAAACTGGTATCTGATATTTGCAACCAAGTCCCACCCCTAATTTTCACAGCTAGGGTACTCAGAGAGGCGTTCTTGGTGGCTGCTCCAAAATTATGGAACTTCCTCCACTGGGAGGTTTGTCTAAGCCAGAGCCAGCTCATCTTCTAGAAATGATATAAGGCCTTTCAATTTGGCCTGGTATTTTGCAGGCAGGGATAGGGTTGGTTGGGATCAAGCAGGGGGTAGAGGATGGGTTGATGAGAGGGAGGATTAAGGGGACTTTTTAGATGTCTTTATTAATTGTAAGTCACCCTGAAGTTTTATAAAAATGGTGGCATATGAATTTAAATAAATAAATGGCCATCCATAATATGTAGCAGATGAAATCCTGCTCATTTTCTTTTTTGTTTTAGATGGAAACTCATTTTATCATTTTGCTCTAGGAAGAAAAGAAAGTAAACAAAAGCATAAGTTAAAATAATTTGTAGGGATTTAATGAAATCTAGGACATTAAAATTCTGAATTTTAACACACCCTTTATTTTGTAATTTTTAATTCTTCATCAAAATAACAGTACATTAAAGTAGATGTTTTGGATAACCTGAAGAGTGCTCATGTTTTGTGGACTTGTTATAAGGTCTTTCCTTAATTTCTGTCTCAGCATCAATACAAAGCTCCTCTTTGCCGAGCTGCCCCTCTGAACTGACAATAAATGACAAATGTGGTTATAGATTTTTTTCTTCAGATGTGGATACCTGCCCACTAGGAACTGGAAATCTCTCACTAAATAGGACATCAAATCACAATAAATCAAATCTAAAACAACTTTCCAGATTTGGTTGTGGTTGGTGGAGTGGGAGTGAGGTGCAATATAAAAGGTTGTGCCATCTCATCTATTGAGTTCAATAGAAATCAAAACCCAGAAGAAGAGTGTGATTAGAAACACTTTGGATTTACTGTACTGTTGGGAATATTTGATTTATAATATTGCTTCGATTATTTATTTGATTTGCAATAAAGTATTTTTAACAGTAGCTCTTGTTCTCAATGTTCTTGCTTTTTACTATTCCACAGTACACTTCTGAGTTTATGTCAGTATAGGGTTTTGTCACATGTGAACGGGGTCACAGTCTTAATTTATTTTTGATATACTTTACATGTCTGTGCTGCTGTCTGGTATCAAGGATTATAGTCAGATCTCACTATCAGAACCTCCTGCTTATCGTAGCATCAAGAACCATTTGTTACCTTTTTAAAATAATGAATGCACTGGCAAAATTGGCCCTGTTATAATGGCTGTGCTCAGGACCTGGCAAGTGCATGCATTTCTGCTCTGATTAGAGCACGCAGAGAGAAACATGGGGGTTGGGGAGGAAGTAAGCTACACTAGACTTTTTTCTTTTAGAAAAAAGGTGTATATTTACAGTGCTATATTCACCGCAGGTAGTTTAATTTCTTTGCCATATAAATTTTGATCAAAGTAACATATTTATCATTTTTTTAAAAAAACAGTAAATTGACACTTCATTTGAATGTCAGAATGTATCATTGTTCTTGATGATATTGTATTGTATCGTACGTTAATAACCGTAGTGGTTCATCAATAAAACCTTTGAACCTCATTGTTCTTGATGAAGCAGATTGCCAAACCTTATTATAGTGGATGTCCTGACATAATGAACTTTTTCCATAGTCCCTTGGGAATTTGTTATTCTGATGTTATACTTGTATATTTGAGGCATAGATTTTGGGAACCACTATTGCAAGAAATTTTCATTTGAAATGAATTCAAGAAATCTTTGTAGTTATGTTTTGACCTTATTACTGACATTCTTAACCCTAATACACTTGAAAACCTTCTTTATTAACCTGCTTATGGGGTATGATACACCCCAATTAAATCACAGGTGAAAAGTATAAATATGGTTGTTTTTAAATGGACTGCATTGGATGGGTGTGGCCATGACGTGTGGGGTGCTCCCGTGGGGTGCTCCCGTTCCCACAAGCGCACACCAATCTCCCCCATGGAGCATTCAGCATTGGAGCCCACTGCTTCATGAGTGAGTGATGGGTGGAGATGGGTGTAGCGCAGGAGTGTACATGCACCCCCACTCATCCCCAGCGGCATCACATGGGTGCCTCCACCTATCTCCATGCAGTGAAACTTGTGTGGAGGTTGGTGGGAGCATTTTGTGTGAAAGTGACATATGATTGATTTGAAAGTGACTCCAGTTAAACATAAAACATTTTTATTGTGTTTTCTATATTTGGTATAAAATAGCATATTATGAAAACAGGCAACATTATACATTATGTTTGGGGTGAATATGGGCTGTGCTTCCATTTTCCCATTCATTCTAATGGGGGTCCATTGTTCCCCATTAGTGTTCTACTATTCACTGGTTTGTGTTTGTTTTTTGTTTTTTTTTAAAAAGTACAACTGGGGGACATGAGCCAGTGGGATACAACAGACCCATATCTTTGAGGAATACATGGAATATGAAGTACAGGTTTGCTAAAAACACTTTATGATTATTATTTTTTTACAACTCCTGGGGCCCATGAGACTCCATTTGCATTTGAGAGTCATAGTGAGATGATGTGAACATTGTTACTTGAAGGCACTTGTCTAGCAGCACCAGGCAATTGAATTAGAGTGCTTTCCAATGTATCTAAATGTGCCTGATTTGCCTAAGAAACGGAGAGAGGCACATTATGCGCAACTTGCTCCAGCACCCCCGGAAGAAGAGACAGACACAGAAAATGGGGTTTAAAAGGCCGCACACTTTATTAACTTATGAAAATTGGGGGAGAAAATGGGGCATTGCCCCTTCTGGGTCCAGCCTATACCATGCTTTAACTGTTAACTGTAACTTATAACTTGTGCAGCCCGATGTCCCTTGGTGCCGCTGAACCTGTTTGCTGTGAGGTCACTCTCACTCCAGCAACCTAGCTGGTTGGGGAGGTAGGAACCTCTCATGACCGGAGCAAGAGGGAGGTGGTGGCTGCACCGGGAACCACCCTTGTCCTCCGATGTATGGCTCACCCCTCCTTCCCGGGTCTGGGTTGTAAGCTGGCCGCCCTTGCTCTAACTTCCCTTGGCCCAATCAGCAGCTACCTCTAATTAATACCCTGGACCTATGAGTGTGTGACAATAATAACTGCTATGCACATCCAACCTCTCCTGTATCAATGCCAATTATAATTTCCATGCACTGCAAAGAGGGTGAAAAACGGCCAGGTCCACAGGCCAATCAGCAAACCTGCCAGCAAAAATTACCTCCTGGTCCCTGTAAATGGCAGCCAGCCAGAAGCTCGCAGCGACACGAGGGAGGGTGGGTGTGTGTGTGTGTTTTGTTCCCGCAATCCTCCACGTGTTTCCCAAGATGGCACCCACCGAGATCCCACATCACAAGACTCAGTCCGCGCTCTGCTGCGGCCGGCGCTGGCGCCTCTTCCCCCGAAGACATCCTCTTCCATCCTGAGGGGGTGGAGCAAGCTCCATTTCCATGCATGCGCCCCCCTCTCCCTTCCTTCCCCCCCCCCCAGCAAGGGGAGGGGAGGCTAAGGGCGCACGGAAATGGGCATTTTGTCACGTGGGAAAACAAAGCCATTTTGACTTTGGCAGTCATCATGCAGGGGAAGTAAGGTTGAATTTTCCAGCTTTGCATCGCCTGCATGATTGCTACCAAAGTCACAGAGCTCCCCCCCCCCCCCCCACTTGACAAAAGCTGCACTGGATGTACCACTCAGTTTCTCATGGACTCAAATTGGGCATGTTTAGGGTACGTCAGAAAATGTCATCCTTCTGTTTCATTTGTGTGCTATATATTAAAATTTGCATTTCAAGACTAACCCAATTTTTGCATTTCAGTTACTGTAGTATAAATGTTTCCAGCTGGGCTCAACTAGCCTATGTTTCACCATAAATCAGATCTGCCTTTTCATCTGAAGGCACTAACTGATAGGGCAGAAATAACAATCTCAGCTGTCTTTGTGGCCTATATACAGCACACGCATGGTTCAAATGCAGATTGCTTTCCCTGTAATATGTTCTGTTCTTCTATATAGAAACATAAAAGAAAAGTCATACGCCAAATTGAAATCAAAGAACTTTTTGGAATCCTTCCAGTTCCCAGGAGTATTCCCTTCACTGACAAGGCAAATAATGCTTACATTGCAAGTAGTTAACAGATATTTAATACCTAAAATCCCACTAAGGCTGCAGTCACAGTCACCAAAGTATAATAATAATAATTTTTATATAGTGCCCCTCTGCTATGATACTCAGAGTGCTTTACATATAACTAATAAACACAACTTTTAATCCTCACCACAACCCTGTGACGGAGGTTAGACTAGTCACCCAGTGAGCTTCTGGCTAAGGCAAGACTTGAATTGGTGTCTCTCTGCTCCCTCGTCCAAGTACTGTGCACTTAGCCATTATGTCACACTTGTGTGGTACAAATGTATTAAATACTCCATTATATATCTGTAAAGATTTTGTGGTTATTAAAGCTATTATTATTATTTGTGGATGTAATAGAATTATTATTAGTTATAATTGGAGTAGTCATAGTAGTATTAGACAATCAATGTGTCTGGTGTTGAACAGTTATGATTAGAGACAGTTTTCCTGCCACAAGGAGTTTACAATTTAGGATGGAAATGAGGGTGGAGACTAGGGGAAAGGAATATGATGAAAGGTTGGGACGTATTTATGAAGGTGAGAAGTTGCAAGCGCTTGTGCTTAGCTTAGTTACAAAGCAAGGAAGGGGATTATGAAGGATAAGTCAATGTAAAGAAATGGATCAGTGAGTAATCTATGTAGCTGAGGAGCTAAGAAGGCCAGATGATAGAGGTAGCTAACATTGTGATATGCAATTGCATTGTTAAACTGGACTCTAATATTTTACCAAATCTAGAATTAAAGACAACAAACAGAAATCCAGAACAATATGTGCTCGGTTCTGCCTCCACTTACAGCTAACACAACAAAGAGGGAAGCAAATACGTAAGATGGGCACATATTTTTAGTCATCTGTGGGAAAAAAGCTATAAAGTATAAAATAAAATGTTTAAATCATACATTTGAAGTTGAAGGACTGTAGACACATTTAAATGTTCTTATTGTTAGGTTGACTTTTAAATCCAGTGTGTTCTAAGTGACCTGGTTCATTTAACGGAAACATGAACTACATTGTACTGTACATACTACTGACTATTGTTATTAGAACAAGGCAAAGACGAAAGCCAAAAGTTGCAATTTAGTAAGTTAAGTAAGTAGCCACTTGCCTGGGGCATATAAACAAAGTATTTCTAGCTTTCCCTATTCATGCCCCTGCCCAGAGGCTGGATGGAATCCAGTAGGGTATCATACTGCCTGTTATTTTCTATCACTACTACCTGCTACAAAGACCATGCTGGAATCCTTCCAGACCAGCACTCTGCCCTGAGATCCTGCCCCCACAGTCTCTATCCTCCCCCACTAAGACCAGTAGCAGTTCAAAGAGAAATCTTGCCTGGAGTTTGTAAAGACAAGACACTGCCTCCAGAAGGTGTAAACCAGCTTATCTTCTTTAAATATAATAGACGCCTGTGCATTATTGGAGAATCTGTCTACAGCTGAAATGAGTACCCGCCAAAGCGGGTATATTTATCAAATATATACTACCTGCTCTGTCATTTGAGGGTAGGCAACAACTTCTTCCCATTGTGAATATAGGTTGGGTACTCACAAAGCTACCCAAAAATTCAAGTACTACTCTCAGGTAATAAATTCAGCACTCTCCCTTTATCCTGACTGTAGTCTTGCTCTGCTAGCTAACTGATTGATCCTTTCCCCAAACTTTGCTTAATGGAAACAGCAAGGTTGTTTCAACTCTGATCCCTTTTGGTGGAATGTTGGAATGCTGCCAGAGGTGGACTTTGAGAGAACTGAATCAAATTGCTCTTGTCATGCTCTTTTCAGATACACAGATACGCAGTAAAATTAGCACATTGGCAAGTGATTTTGTAAAGCCAGTCCACATCAAATATTCATCAATCTTATTTCCACCTTGCACCATTTCCCTTAACTCCTGCTGCTTCAGTCAGTTCTGCATGACATCCAGCTCTTCTGATATCAATCAACCGCTAAACTCATTAAATAAGCTGGAAAACCTATCGACAATCAATCAGTCAATTCAAATTTATTGTCGTGGCCTCAGCCATAGCCATAACAGTAGATAGAATGGACAAGCAAATTGAATCCAGGTAAATCAAGAGACACCAAGAACAATGCTAACGAATATTCAAATAAAACTAAAACTAATAATAATACCCCCGTAATTGCTGGAAATAATAAACCAGCAACATGTCATATGAACATAAAAAAAACCTATATAACCTCATACAATTTAAAACCAAGAACAATTAATAACATCAAATGGCAAGGGGCATTTTGAACCCTAAGAACAACTTCCTCCTAACAAATGCCTGAATTAGGAACGAAGCAACCTGAACGGTTGTTTCTTCCTTTACAGCAGCAAGGACCAAATCAACCAGAGCAGTCTGGGTCCTGCCTGGATATTTGAGGAAAAAGTTGCTAAGAATCTTGACCCTTAGGTTGTCATAGAGTCTACAAGCACAAATGATATGGGCAGTCGTTTCAACCTCCATCAAGTCAAATGGACGTAGCCTGTCACAGAAGGGAATTGCTGATATACTCCCCTCCAGCAGCATTGAGGGAAGAGCATTAAAGCGGGCCAACATAAATAACCATTTCTCTTTAGCCGGAACAGGAGAGTCTAAATAAGAGGCCATAGAATCGATAGAGGGGCCCAATTTAAATAAGTTCCCACATGCTGGGAATATCTCACACTAGCCCAACTCTCCTGGTAGTCTAAATCCTGCCATCTTATTGTAACCTCCCGCAAGGCCACCTGGAAGCTCTTTCCCCATAGGTACTCGCAGGACAGACCTAGGGTCAACAGGTACTCTTCAACCTTGGAGGCCCATCTACTTTGGAAGGAATCCTCCCTCAAAAAGGGAAGCAACCCTCCTCCCCCAGCACACTTGACCCCAAGCCATAGCTTATGAGCGGCTTGCCAGGCCTTAAAAGACCAGCTATACTGGCCCAACTTGAGCCGAAGCAATACCGTTGGAGTACCTCCCGGCAATCTAATAAGGGCACGCAAAAATTTGGTTTGGATCCTGTCCAAAGGCTGAGTAACAAGAGGAGCCCAATTTGGCCCCATAAAGAAACTGGGGACCTACTTTGGCGTTAAACACTTCCAGGGCCATTTTAGTCTCCACCCCCCTGATCGGACAAAAAGTCTTCTAATGGCCAAAGCAACCCTACTTGCTGAGGTCTCGGCACCCCTAATGTGATGTAGCCATGTCCCAGTACAGTTAAAGAGGAGACCGAGATATTTGAACCTCTTCACCTGCTCCAGATGTCTATCACCTACTTTCCAGATATGGGTATTTGCACACTGGGCCCTGGCAAACACCATTATTTTGGATTTAGTATAGTTTATCTCCATTGCATTATCCGTACAGTATTGGACAAAGGCCTGAAGTTGTCTGTTTAGCCCCACTCTCGTTTGTAAAAGGAGGACAAGGTCATCTGCAAAAAGTAAGGTGCCTATATAGCGGGTAGCCAACCTAGGTGGAAAAAACCTCGAATGGGCCATCAACGGGACCACATCGTTTTTTTTTAAAAAAAAAAAAGGTTAAAGAGGGTTGGGGCAAGGACACATCCTTGTCTTATCCCTCTGTAAGCAGGAACCTCCTGCGACACATGCCCAACCGAAGAGAGCTGAACCGTCAAGGTAGAATCCTTGTAAATTTGCTGGATCAAAAATAACAATCGACTCTCTACCTGCATACTAGTCAACTTAGCCCATAGCAAGGATCTATCAACCAGATCAAAAGCGGCCCTCAGTTCCAAGAAGGCCACATACAAGTGGCCATTCTTCTCCTGATATTTATGGGCCAAGTGGGACAATACCAAACACTGGTCCATCGTCGACCTACCCCTCTGGAAGCCTGCTTACTCAGGATGGATAATGTTTTATTCCTTGAACCAGGCCTCAAGCTTAATAGTCAAATATTTGGCATATAATTTACTTATAGCAGGGAGGAGACTAATTGGCCTGTAGTTGGCTGGAATTGTTCTATCCCCCTTTTCAAAAATGGGCACCACAACTGCCTGATTCCACTGGTCAGGTATTAAACCATCTGATTAATAGCTGTAAACAATAATGCCAATATGGGGGCCCACCAATCTCTATACCCCTTGGCTAAATCAATAGACAGGGCATCTCTTCCTGCCGCCTTATGGTTTTTACAAGTTACCAAGAGGTCCATGACCTCTTCTGGATGGACAGGGGGCCACGCAGGCAAGGTATCCAACTCCACATCCCCCACCACCTGTGGGGTACATGCTGAATAAAGGGTACTAAAGTGAGCAATTCGATCAGCGGCTGTTACCATCACTGGCGGCCTAACAACCCTTGAACTACCTCCAGACTTTACCATGGACCAAAAGTGCCTAGAATCACCTGCCTTAGTCGCCTCCAACACCTTGGCTCAACGGGCAGAGAAATACTGATATTAGCTTCTTATAGTCCCTTTTTTCCTGGAAGTACTGCTCAGGTATCCTAGATAAGCTGCCTTGCCGATAACACTTATAAATAGCACGATAACACTTAGACCTGTAACAATCCCCATCAAACCAAGGCTGGGATCTACTGGGCTTCGCAATAGCTTGCAACTTAGCCGGGGGGAGATGACTAACAATCAAGGCCTGTATCTGGACAGACAAATCGTTATAGGCCCTTACAACCCGCTCAGGACTAATGGCATCCATCAGTGCCCTATCGACAATCAACCAAATGTGTCTCATTGAAAATGTGCTACAAGCAAGAAAAATAGATAATCACAGAGTTTATCCAGATCTCTCAGATGGAAGGCAACCACCTTGCTTTCCATCTGCATTCCCTGCACTCCAGAATGGCAGAGGGGAGGGGGAAAGGGAGAGCAGTCAGGAGAGATGATTGGCATCCATGCTGGCCTGTTGGCATTGGGATTATATCAGGCAGCACTGTGATGGACACAGAACCCGTAGGATTTCTTCAATGCTGCCAGCAACCTCCAGGACATTGGGTACCCAACTAGGTTGTAAAGCCTCATGGTACTAAATTGTTACCAGGTCAATTTGGATACTAAAAATGTAACAGGTTAGTCATTTTTGTTGATACCCTCTTTCAGCTATATCTCTCATACTTGGGTTGCCAATGCCAGTGTTGCTGCGCCTGTGCCCTCCTGATATACCTGCCTCCTGCCTACCAGTGCCTGCTGCTCCTGTGCCTGACTGCAGTGTCCCAATCTCTGTCTGATATTCTGCCACCCCAAGGCACTCCCAGCAAGTTTGAGGATGGGAAAGTGTCAGCGAGCCAAAGTTAAACCACTGTTTACATGGCAGTTAAAAAATCTGCAAAGTGATGCTCATTGAAAATAATGGGAAACGAAATCAATTACTAAAACAAAGTTAAATTACAAACAAAATCAAATATATATTACTAAAAATTGGTAATGAAAAATCCCAAAATGAAAAGAAACCTGGTCCCTTAACACACCCCTTGTAAAATTCAAGGGTCAGTTGATGTGTTTGGGTAATTTCAGATGTGACAGGGCGTTTGACCCGTCACGCTGAACCCTGGACCGGGATCCATCTCGCATTCCGGTCTGTGATCAGACCGGCCGTCCATCAGACATGCCGGCCTGATTGGAGAGGGGAATCTTGGAGGGGGTGGGGCTGCATGGCACGACATGCAGCTGCTCAACCGCACCCCCCATGCATCCCTAGCCGTCTGCCCTTGGGGAGACGGGTGGGTGCAGAGGCCAGTAAGGCCACTGCACCCAATCCCGTCCCATGGTTGGGACACCATTCCAGGATGGGGCTGGCAAGCAGACATTCATTGTGGCCATTTCCAGCCCCGTCCTGGATCATGGCCAACCTAACCACAGTTCTGGAGGTGAAGTCGGCCTCACCTCCAGAACCATGGTTAGCTTTGAACCCTGTCAGGAATTCACCATGGTGAACTTCTGGTGGGGCTCAAACAGACTTTACCACAATTGCTGCCACGACATGGGATCAACTGTGATTCAGTGTGGTGAGCAGCGATCCCGTAATGTCTGAAATTACCATTTGTATTACTCCCATAAGTCAGTGTTATACCATGAGAGGATCTGATTTCATTTTAAAATGTCTTTCTTTTATATTTCTTACTGTTTATATTACAACAATAAAATATTAAGCATAATATTTAATAATGGACCTATTCCCCCACCCACACTGATGGCCACTCCCTCAACCTCATCTTCTCCAGAAACTGCTCTGTTGCTGATCTCTCCTTGGATTCTTGTCATAAATCTGACCACCTCCTCGCCTCCTTTCACCTCTCCCACCAACCCTCCTCATCTTTCCACACCCTTTCCACAACTTTCAGGCCGTTACCCCTCTTGACTTCCCCCTCTCCCCCTCCTCCCTCCAGTCGTCTTCTCCTCTTCCCCAAACTCTGCCATCTCGTCTCTTAACACCTCTCTTGCTTCAACCCTTGACTCGCTTGCCCCCCTCTCCTCCCGCCACATCCGACCCCAAAATCCCTGTCCTTGGCTCACCCCTAACATCCGTTACCTCCACTGTTGCACCCAGGCTGCCAAATGCCTCTGGCGCAAATCCCACTCTCATCCTGACTTCCTCCACTATAAATTCTCTCTCTCCTCCCTCTCTTCTGCTATCTCCATGGCTAGGCAACACTACCATGTAGGGCTGTAGAGGAATGTCGCAGCAGTAGCTATTTTCACCAGAAACAGCGTTTCTGCAATTAGTGGTACAGCATGGCAGAGGCTTTCATTCCACTAGTTTCATTCTGCTACTTCCACAGTTCCGCTAATTTCATTCCGCTACTTCCACAGGCTTCGCAAACTAGCGGAAACATGCCATTTTCGCTACTTCCGCCATTCCACCAGCACTACAAAATAGCGGAACAGCGATTTTCCGACAGTTTCTGCAATTTTTCCGCAATTTGCAGAATGCCGGCGAAATTAGCGGAATGTCCACAGAAAAGTCACGGTGTGGCACGGGCAATTCCAAAATGGCAGAACGGAATCACGGCGCGGTAACATCTGCTGCCGCATCAGTTCTACTACCATGCCTCCAGGATCAAATCCTACTCTCATGACCCTCGCCGCCACTTCTCTACCTTCGACTCCCTACTCAAGCCCCCCTGCCTCCCTCCACCCTCTTTCCTTTCTGCTCAGGATCTCGCATCATTCTTCACCTGAAACATCAACAAGATCTGCCAGGACATCACTCCCCTCCCCCCACTCTCCTCGCCTTCTTCCCCCCGGTTCCCTTGAGGAAGTCTCCACTCTGCTCTCTTCCTCAAACTCCTCCACTTGCCCTCTTGACCCAAACCCCTCCCACCTCCTGACATCTATTGCTCTCACTGTTTCCCCCCCCCTTTTACATGTCATTAATCTCTCCCTCTCCACTGGCTCCTTCCCCTTCACCTTCAAGCATGCCACTGTTTCTCCCATCCTCAAAAACTCACCCTGAACCCATTCGACCACTCTAGTTACCAGCCGGTCTCCCTCCTTCCCTTTGCCTCTAAGCTTCTGGAACATGTTGTCTACTCCCGCTGCCTGGACCTCTTCTCTGCCAACTCCTCCCTGGACCCTCTCCAATCTGGCTTCCTCCCCATTCACTCCACGGAAACTGCCCTTGCCAAGATCACCAATGATCTACTTGTCACTAAATCTAAGCGCTTCTACTCCATTCTTGTCCTCCTTGACCTCTCTGCTGCCTTCAACACTGTTGACCACTCACTCCTACTGGACACGCTTCGCCTCTTGGGCTTTTGCGGCCATGTCCTTGACTGGTTCTCCTCCTACCTCTCTAAATGCTCCTCTAATGTGTCTAATCCCAATTCCAGCTCCTCCTCCTTCCCCCTTTCAGTTGGGGTTCCCCAAGGCTCTGTCCTTGGCCCTTTCCTCTTCTCTAGCTACACCCTTTCCCTTGGCAAACTTATTGCCTCCAACAACTTCCAATATCATCTCTACGCTGATAACACTCGACTCTACTCTGTACCCCCTCTCTTTCCCCTTCTGTCCTCTCACGCCTTGCCAACTGTCTCGCTGACATCTCCACCTAGATGTCCCAATGCCAGCTCAAGCTTAACATGGCCAAGATTGAGCTCCTTGTTTTTCCTCCCTACTCTTCCTCTCCCGCTTCCCTGTCCATCCGCATCAATGGAGCCACCATCCATCCTGTTCCCCAAGCCCATAGCTTGGGCTTCATCTTTGACACTCTTTCCTTTAAGCCTTACATTGACTCTGTTACCAAGTCCTGCCACTTCGCCCTCCATAACATCGCTCAGATCCGCCCCTTTCTCGCTATCTCCTCTGCCAAAACCCTTGTTCATGCCATGGTCATTTCTCACGTTGACTACTGCAACCTTCTCCTCGCTGGCCTCCCTAGCTCTCACCCGTCCCCCCTTATCGCCATCCAAAACTCCTCTGCCAAGGTCATCCACTTATCCCATAGCTTTAACCACGTGCAGCCTTTCCTCTCCTCTCTCCACTGGTTCCCCCTTCCCAAATGCATCTGGTTTAAACTCCTGGTATTCACCTATAAAACACTTCACAGCCAAGCTCCCCCCTACCTCTCAGCCCTAATCTCCTTGCGCACTCCTGCATGTGCCCTCCGCTCCTCCTCTGTCCCCTCCCTCACTCTCCCCTTTCTCCCATGCTCCCCTAACCACCTTCTTCCCTTCTCCCTCACTGCCCCCCATGCCTGGAACTCCCTCCCTACCCATATCTGCCTCGCCTCCTCCCTCTGCACCTTCAAATCCCTCCTCAAGACCCACTTCTTCCGTGCCGCCTTTCCCAATGCCTGCTAGTTGTTTTTCCCCAAATGCTTATGGTCTGCCCTCCTCTGCATACTCCTGCCTAACTGTAACCAAGCCAAGCATGCACACCTGAGACTTCGCAGCCGCTTGCATGTTTGTTTGCTTCTCCCTTGTCTTCCCTTTGTCTCCTCTCCTTGTCGCCCCCTCCTTGTCTTTTTAGATTGTAAGCCATAGGCAGGGACCACATCTTTATCTTTGTTCTGTAAGGCACCAGGTACATGGCTCATGCTATACAAATGTTGATAATAATAATAATTAAAAACAATGCACATACAATATATCTCATAAAACAAACAAATAAAAAAGGATAGAGGTCTTGACATCCTATACCAACACTTATCTTTTTCATTGATATAGAAGGATTATACTAGGGCTGGTTTGAAACTGCATTTCCATTTTCGTGGAATAATTCCAATCAACTTCTTTATTCATGCACAAAATGCCAGATTTTTTTCATCTCTTCATGAATTATTAGGTATGTACATAATTCATGAATTATTAGGTATGTACATCAAGACAATTTTCTACCCATATGAGCTGCAGGATGAAAAAGCAGTGCTCTTTATCACAGATGGTTATTGCTATCAAGAATTTGGAACTCTCTTCCAATAGAGGTTCTCCTCAGCCTGAATCTTCTTGCCTTCTAATTAAATTGTAAGACCTGGCTTTTCGGCCAGGTTTTTGGCAGGGGAGGAGGGGGGTGGGATGGATATGTCGAGGTAAAACATTTTTGTGGGGGGGCTGCACTATGGGTTTTATTCTGTGCATGATTAGAGTTTTAATATGTTATATATGTTTTATATTTTTTATATTTACTCTTTTTTTATTATGGATTTTGTGATCTGCCCTAAGTTGCTTGTACCGATACGGGTGGTATAAAAATGCACAAAGAAATAAATAAAGCAAATTAATAAATTTGAGTAGATGTGGGCTTGCTTGTCCATCCGTAACCTATGGTGTGAAGTATGGAAACAATTTGAGGCAGTTATGGGGGTAGCTGTTTGCCTTAGGCCAGAGATGGCACTACTGGAACTATTCCCAGAAAAGGAAATCATACACGCCAGGGTTGGGACTAGAGTGAAAACTCAGTCTTCAGAAAACTTCAGAATTTGCTGAAGATTCCAGTACTCGGTTCCGAAAGTCCAAAATCCGAAGTTCCAAAAACCAAGGCTGTTCCTCAGAAAACTTGGGAAGCCGCTGTGCACGTGGCTGGGCAGTTAAGCTGCTTCTTCTTCTTCTTTTTTTAAAAAATTTATTTATTTATTTATTTATTTTAAAGCTTTTATTGTATTATTATTAATTATACATCCACAACATCCAGACAAAATATCTCAGTATAAACCAAACAGAACTTCTTTTGAAAATCCAATACAAATTCCACACAGCAGCATTTAAGAGTTCCCCTCTCAGTCCACTTGTAAAAGATCAGCGTTCTCTTTCAGGGCTAGTATTTGAAAAGTTGTTCAATGTCTCTGCTCCTGACATGCTTGTCTTCCAGAATGCAGACAATAGGGAGCCAGATGTCTTCAAATATCTTCTCTTTGCCATGAACCGTCACGTGCAGCTTTTCTAGGCTAAACAGAGACCAGATTCTTTGCTCCCACATATCATGTGAAAGATCTTTATTTGCTTTCCAGTTTCTTATGATAATGTTTATCGCTGCCAAGAACAGCACTTTGCAAGATTTCTGATATCTGCTCACCTGTTTGACCTCCGGGAAAAGTCCCAACAGACACATCTCAGGCTTAAATGGTACCACCTCCCCATCATTTTTTATGCAATCGTCCAGACTTTACTCCAAAATGCCTTGACTATATCACACTGCCACCAACAGTGAATATAAGTCCCTTCTTTTCCACAGCCCTT
>QEPC01010378.1:74615-94753 GCA_003113815.1 Sphenodon punctatus | reverse complement strand
GACCGAACGGCCGAACACGAACACACGAACTGAACGCGGCCGAACCGAACGGCCGAACACGAACACACGAACCGATCGCGGCCGAACCGAACGGCCGAACACGAACACACGAACCGATCGCGGCCGAACCGAACGGCCGAACACGAACCGCGATCTGTTCGCCCATGCCTAATAAATGCAGTGTTATACACTCTAACCATCATGTCTGTCATTCTTAGCTAATGACATCGGGGACCCTGTGTGTAGCAGGACAGGCTATGGCCCTGTTAGGCACAGCTATGCTAGAGGTTCTGTACCACTGACCCTGGGGCAACAGGGCAAACACCTAGTGAGACCAAGAGGGGAGGGAGCACCCATGGAACACGGTAAGGGGCTACAGCTCGCAGTCACCAAGTACTACAGGGGATCCACAGGCCATGCTCCCCTGGGGCACCCCAGTAGGCTTAGGGCACGGGCACCCTTGATATGTGTCTCGTAAGTGCTGCTTGGATTCACTTAGCATAACGGTACTTCCTGGGGTTCACTTTATTCACATAGAGTGGGACCGGCCAAACTGGTCGCTGTGACATGGGATACCCCAGAGATGCCCAATGGGCTCAGAGCTGGCCAATGCGTCTCACAGATATTGTGCAACACACAGCAGGCACCAATGACTAGGGCAGAGGTCTCCACAGAAGTAGTCCAGATGCCCAGCAAGGCACCGCCACCTCTGCTTGAGGGGACCGGAGGCCCTCTTGACTACAGTCCTCGAAGTGCATAGCTGGATGTTGTACAGGGACTCCATTTGGTTCCTGGTCACTGGATAGGCCTTCATGAGCAATCAGAGCAGTTGGTTGGCCTGGTCCCCAATTATGCAGGGGGGCATGAACACCACCTTGATCCAGGTCATCCACATGTTGGTATAGTCCCCCCTATACATCCGTGTGAAAAGGGGGGAGATGGGGAGTATCTAGGCATCATGACTGCAGTCCAAGTGGCCAGTGAAGATATCTCTGAACTGGCCCCGGTGATTGACAATGGCCAGGAGCTGCAATGAATGGTATCCATGCCTTCTGATGTACTCGGCTACATCATTGTGTGGGGGATGAAGGATCCCGACATGGGTGCCATCGATAGCACCCAGGCAGTTAGGGAACCCGGAAGTCTTGAAAATGGCCATCACAGCCTTCTGATTCACGAGCTGGAGGAGGACCACCTCCAGTCTCACAGAAACTGGGAATGATGCAGGTGATGGTTGTCAAGCCCACACCGAAGTGTTGTGCCATGGAACGGCAGGAGTCCAGGGAAGCCGAGGTCCAGACTGCTATGGCCGCCTACTGCATGACTGGTATAGGGGAGTGCATGCGCTGTCGCTCCAGCCAGGACAGCAGGAGCTCAGCTAGTCACCAGTCTATCCTGAAGCTGTCTCTTATACACATCTAGATGTGTATAAGAGACAGGCACTGAGGAGGGCCGCCCTCCTCTAGTAGTGGTGCGCAGCTGCTTGACAGAGGGCAGCTGGACAGGTGTGTGCAATCAACACAACCCTGCGGTAAACCCCGGTCAGCCTGCATGCCATGTGCATGGCTTGACTGTGGCGGCGCCTGTGGTGGGCAAGCAGGCTGGTTGCAGCGAACCGGGCCAGGGCTTCCCAGACCCCTGTGTACAGTTGGAGCAGCTTTTTAGTGACCTGCTGGAGCTCGGTGTGCTGGTGGTACCACTCAGAAATGGTCTCCAGTAAGAGCCAATGGACACCCCACTAGTTGGCATCCATGGCTGGTACCAGCGAGTAACTATGCAGGTAAGTGCCCCTCAAGCACTGGGCGCAGTCAGGCACACTGCTCAGAGGGTCACTCCTGCCATTGTGCTGCAGGTTCCGGCTCGCTATGATGGGCCTGTGGCCGGAACACGCCCACATGCCAGCAGCTGTCTGTTGGGGCTTGTACCATGGTGCTTCACCAATTGATTGTAGGCTATGCATTAATGGGTGGTCTGGGTATCACGGAGCTGCTCATCCATACTGGGAGGGCTACACCTGTATGTCCTGGGCCCCCTGGTACCAGTCACTGGCAGGCATTGCCCTGTTGGTTGCTCTGGTACGGGGGGGAGCTGTGGTTTGGGCATGTTGGTGGCTAATGTGAGGGCGTTGTGTGGGTGATTGTACAACTAGATGCGTTACTGCTGTCTGCGTGTAGTCCATCCCCAGGTTTCAGTTCTTGCAGCTGAGCTGTGTCCGCTCCCTACGCATCGCTTCCTAGTTGTCCCATAGTGCTTCCTGTACCCTTATCGCGTGTTCTTGGAGCTCCCCTAGTTGCCTCCTCTGCCTACTTTGGTTTGTGGGGCCCCTCTTTCCTTGCTTATCAGACCCTCTGCCAGCTGCACCATGGGCGATACTGCTGCTTTGGAGCTCCCGCTCTGCGGTTCCACAGCCGGCCAGCATTGCTGGACCTACAGTGAGACCATGGCTCTAGCTGATCTGTGGCATTCCCAGCATGTTCAACTGTTCCTGAGCTCCCCTGCTACCCTCCTGGATTCCTTTAGGTGTCTGAGCTCGGGCCTTCACCGCTTTGGATAAGTGGCTGGTGCTTGCGAGTGCCAGCTCCACACAGAGGAGCTGGGCCTCTGTCCCTTTCCAGATGGGCGCATTCCAGAGTTGAGGGGGTTGCAGGTGGCATGGTCTACTGCTGAGACGGTGCAGCTCTATCTGTATGTGCCTTGTATGGCTTCTGGACCTGTCTGGTGGAGGGCGCCACTGCCCTGCCCTGGCTGTGTCCTACTTCTGCTGCATCCTCGGGGCCCGTGGCTACCAGCGTTCACGTGGGGCATCTTATTACTGCCTGTTGGAGCTCAGAGAGCTGTCGTGGCCCCCTGTGGCTGACTATGCCTTGCCCGATCCCACAGGATCCGAGCTTCTGGTGCTATCTGAGGTGTGGTCCTGTGCCGATGTTCAGGTTCGGCTCACCGGTCCCGATCCTTTTGAGGCCTACTATCTTGTTGCCCACCACATGGCATGGATGGGCTACCACTGGGGCATGTTGCAGTGGCTGCACTACATTTATCTGTTGGGCCACCCTGTCCTGCCCCCCTTCGTGACCCCATGTAGCTGGATGTAGGTCCCCCCCCAGCATCATCTGTGTCTCGACTGTCGTCTCCACGGTGCTCTCCCTGCACCTCCCTGGCCATTCCATTCTGTGACCCGCTACATCATTCCCATTCTGGACCCACTGCTGTCACGGCTCCATCTCTTTCCTCCATTCCACTCAGTTGTGCCAGTTTGCCTGCACCCTGGGGCTGTCTGTGTGGCACTGCTTTACCATCTGTAACCATGTGTTTCGCTTCCGTGACCTGCCCCCCATTCTGCTGTTGGGTGCTATCCAACACCTGTACTGGGGATCCCCGTGGACCTTTGCAACCCTTGCTCCACAACCCTTGCTCCTGTGTCCATGACCTGCCCCCACCCCCACCCCCCGTGATGTCTCCATGTCATTCAGTGTCTGGGGTTCTCCTGCCTGTGACAACCGGCTTCTCCTTGTTGGGGGAGGGTGGTTTCTACATCAGCTGTCCGCGGCTTGGGGCTCAGTCCCTTCGTGCTCGAGTATGTTCATCTGGGACAGGGTGTCTTGCTGTTGGGACCTGCCTCGGCCTTCAGTGACTTCATTGGATTGGTGGCTCTTTCCCTGTGACCCTGCTCTGTCAGCATGGGAACCCCTGTTGGTTCAGTGCCCAGTGTTGCTGTTGGGTGCCTCGTGCTGTCCGTGCTGTCCCTGGGATTTTGACTGTCTAACCCCATGTCCTGCTCTGTTCCAACCCCTTCCCCCTCCTGTATCCTTGCCTGTTGATGACGTCTGCCCCCCTTTATTTGGCACTCTCTGTTGGGCTTCCTGGTGTGGTGTTCACCATTTACCCCCTCTGAGTGACTGCTCGTAGGTGTGTGGGGTGCCCTGTCCCCATGTCTCTTCCTGGGTGTTTGTCCATTCCTGTCCCATTGTTGTGCCCTTGTGTGCACCTGTGAGCCTCCCCGAGTTACCTTCCATTTCAGCTGTGGGTGTGCCCACTGATGTGTGTGTGTGTGTGGGGGGGTAGTGTTCTGCTCTGTTCGTGGCTTCTTTCTCCTTTGTGTGTGTGTGGGGGGGGGCCTCTGTCGTTCTCCCTCTTCCCCCTCCCTTCCCATTTCCCTAGCGTGGGCTGTGCCTTGTGCCGCTTTTGGGTTCGTTTGCCCTCGTTCAACCATGTCTGTGTCCCGCCCCAGTAGCCTCTGGTGGTTCTTGCCATGGTCCAGGATTGGTGTAATGTCTGTTGTGCTGTCCCGGTTCATGTCCTTGCTGTCTGTTTCCATGCCATGGCACTGCTCCTGTCATGTCTGTTTGGGGTCTGTTGGAACCACAGGTGGGGGTTAGATGGCTTTCCATGGTTGGGGATCCACGGTGGAAACCTGAGAGCACATAATGTCTGAAATTACCCCCAGTTTCAATCCTGAGTAGTACTCAGGACTGAGTGGGGTGGATCTAGGAGAGCCCAACACCTTTTGGAGAAAATAATTCTGTAAGTTATCCAAAATGGAAAGAAATTAGAATCCCCATACTGCTACAGCATACAGCAGTTGAGCCTGCCTTTGCCCTAAAGATTTGATCACGGGAATGTGCAATCTGCCCCCTTTTGAATGAAAAAAGCTATAATGGACTTAGAGGTTGTCCTTGCTAAATCCTCTGCTTGTTTATAATGTGGGGACGATGAGAATTGGAAATTACCACTCCTAAATATTTATAACAAACAACCTGTTCAGTTTGTTGATCCACCCATGTTCCAAGAGTATTATAGAGCCACAATCATGGCTCTATAGTTAAGGCGATAGCAAACTCTCACTGAACATGCTGCTCAATGGGAGGCAGTAGAGCAAAAACATCTGGTTGGTGACCATTCTAGCTTTCCTTCAACAACACATGTGATCTATGATTACAAACAATGAAGGGTAGTCTAGGGGTGGATCACAGAGGTGGGGAGAAGGTGAGGGGGATATCCCCAATTATCGGCATTATCTGATTAATCCAATACCGATTGTCCCATTCCTATAGATTAGCATGGGTGGTTGTTCTCTGAGGGCTGTTTCTCAGAAGCTATTTCTGGGGGCCCAATCCTGCTGTATAGTGGGGGTCCAGCCATCCTGACCCATATGGACAGCTCCAAGGCCAGCTCATGCCAGGGAAGGACCTGTCTCAGTGGCAACCCCTCCCCCAGGTCATTGGGACAGATGCCCCCCCAAGCCCCTCATGGTTTCCCCCATGCTTGCTGGGGAGCCAGGGGATGCTCCTCACAGCTGATCCAGTGGCAGCGCTGAGTTTCACTGTTGTCTGAAGGCTTTGTTCATTTATGTATTTATTACGTGTGCTTATAACCTGCTCCCTCCTGCACAACGGCAGGTTGGGGCAGCGTACACACAATTTAAAAACAATAATAATCAAAATATTTAAAACATTACAAAATATAAAATGGACATAACTGCTTCAAGAATAAACCCCCACCCCACCTTTTAACTCTCCACACCTGGCTGCCTGCAGAGCTGATAAGTCGTAGATTTGGCATGCAGCTAGAAGGTAAAAGCTGATATGTAAACAAAGCCTGCAGGGAAAGAACTGCTGGTTCTTCTGAGTCACTCTGCAAGGGGAGGAGGGGGATGGGACAAACATTCTCCTCCTGCTCCTCCCCCCTCGCTCTAGCTTTCTACTCACTGACCAGAGAGCTAGAGGGAGGTGGGGACTTAAAAGGACTTCCCCAAGCCCTCATGGATCATGTGCTAGGTACCAACCTGGAAAAGCAGTGCCCTCTGGGAAATTGGGGAGGGAGTGGGGGAGCTGCCAGGTGCTCTCTGGCTGAATTCCTATGGAGAAACCGAGCCAATCAGCAAGGCCTACTGGGCATGTCAGGATGCCTTTTTCTAAATGCTGTGGCCACCCCATAGCTCCCTCTGGCCCCTCCCCTACCAGAGTGGGAGTAGGGAGGGAAAGAGCTCCCTCCCCTTTCTCCTTCCTCCCTAAGTTCACGAGAGAGAGAGAGAGAGAGAGAGAGAGAGAGAGAGAGAGAGAGAGAGATATCCACCTCCCTTTCTTATGCGAGGGGAGGGGCTGGTGACTTGTTTGGAGTCCCTGGCCTCATTGTCTGGAGGGCAGAAAAACTGAAGTTGGTTATCAGAATCAGACTAGAGCAATCAGGAGGACTTATCCTTTCAGAAACCTGGTAAATTTTGAAAAAACAAATCCCCTGCCCTGATCTCCTGTACATTGATTGTTTGTTTGTGCTTTCTTTTGTCCTCATGTATTTTAGTATATATTCAGACTTGTATATTCAGGCTGTATATATAGATATTCAGGCTGTATATAGATATCACTGCCTAGTTGGTTTGACTCGTTGAGCTGTATGAATGTGCTTTTGACTTCTGACAGAGGGTTGTAGAAGCTATAACCAACTAAAATGGATCATATTGCTTGGGGACTCACCCAATGTCAGAAATGCCATTGTTTGTTATAGTGCTGTTGAAGAAGACCTGTATAATTGGTCAGAAACACAGCTGTGTCCAGCATCTATTAGTATTTATATCCTTAGCACTCATACTTATTGTATTGTATACAGTCCTATATTTATGTATAAATCTGGACAAATTATCTATCAGAAGTTATACCTCAAACAGTGACGTGGTTGGGATTTTCAGATGAATAAGTTTATGCCCACTTTTGGGGCACTCTGGCTAGACCAGGCCAACATATGGCAGAAACTAGTCATGGACATGTGAGTTTGGAAGTGTTTAGTGGGCTTCAATTTTAAAATAAACTTCTTTTTTACAAGTGCAGAATTTTTTCATTAATAAGGTGTCCCATCTTCTAGTGTGTTAGACAGTTTGGTGGGTGGGTTTTCTTTTTCTTTCCCCATTTTTTGTGTTGGTTCCCACTCATCTCCCAAGCCCTAAGCATGCAAAGACTGTGGCCAATTTGTGGAGGCCCTCATGGGCCATGACTTCTTAGTTAAAATGTCTCCTTTGCTGTTTTCCACCTAAACTGTCTGTTTTCTGTTTTTTGACTGGGGGGCCCAGAGGGCCTGGAAGGAAGGGTTTCTAATCTTTGCTGGAATTCTCGCTACATTTAAAATGACCCCTTTCAAGTCTAGTTTCAAGGCTTTTCTCGTACAAGAAGGCCACCATCCACATGTTGGTTCACTAATGGTTAGTCTTTGCACGAGTGTTCTCTCTCTGGTTGCAGCAGATGCTTTTACATTAAAACAGTACTGTGTAGCATTTTTTGGGGCCAGGTGCCAAGTGGAACTCCATTCTGCTGCTTTTGTGGTGTGCTAAGGGCTTCACATAATGTTGGTTTAAGATGGTTTGCTTTGCTCACTCTGTTTGCATGTGCACTGCTGAATCCTCCTCCTCCTCTCCCAAGCATGTGCAAAGTTGGTGCCAATTTTGGGGGACCCTCACTGGCCATGGCTACTCTTGGTTAAAATGACTCCTTTGCTGTTTTCCACCTAAACTTTCTGCTTTCTGTTTTTTTACTGTGGGGACCAGAGGGCTTGGATGGAAGGGTTTCTAATCTTTGCTGGTATGTTCACTGCATTTAAAATGACCCCTTTTCAGTGCCAGTTTCAAGAGTTTTCTAATTCAAGAAGGCTACCATGCCTCATGTTGGTTCACTAATGGCTAGTCTTTGCATGAATGTTCCCTCTCTGGTTACAGCAGATGCCTTTTACATTGCAACAGAACTGTGTAGCATGTTTTGGGGCCAGGGGACAAGTGGAACTCCACGTTGATGCCTTTGTGAACTAAGGACGTCACATAATATTGTTAGCTTAAGATGGTTTGCTTTGCTCACTCTGTGTTTGCATGTGGACTGCTGACTCTGCCTATCGTTGGCTAGGCACTGCCTACCATGGGGTCTGCCTACAGTTGGTCTGGCCCCTCCCACTTCTGGATCTGCCCTGCGCCCGACCAGCCTTGAAGCCCACCAGCCACTACTGACCTGGCTGCTGACCCAAGGAGTTGCAGCTGTAGTAGCCTTCTCTGAGATTACCAAGGGAGCCAGCTCAGCACCATCTTGTTTGTTTCCATTTCTTGTTTCTTGCTTTGCTTACATAAGGAGTGAGGAGAAGGAAGCTGAGGGTGGATAAAGAAGTTCATTAAAAGCCAAAAATTAAACCTGTGTATCACAATAGAGATGGTCACAACAGTAAAGGTCAAATTATATTTGCTGTGACATAGTCTCATAAGCCAGATCTCTGCCCATGGGACATGTTTTACTTGGATTTATGACAACAAGAGGTTGCACAGGCAGGGAACATCTTCCATGGGCATAGAAGAAAACACAAAGAGAAATAACCACTGAGCAAGTGTTAAATAATAAATAAGCTTCAGATGTTAAATAATTAACAAGTATTAAATAATAACAAAGACAAACTAAAACCTCTATGAAAGATGAAAATAATTATCTGTCTGCTCATGGTTTTTCTTTCATATACTGGATGCGCTGCAGAAGAAAATGAGCACATTTGTGTTGCTTTAATCTTTTATTAGAAGGAAAACAGAGGAGGAAGGTCAGGGGTGTAGAGACTCTGAATGGATATTGCAACAATCATATGAAGAAGACATACTTAATAGAAGACCAAAGATGGAAGGACTACTTTGAGCTCTTTCCAATTTTTAAAAAGGTGGAACAAACAAAATTAAACACCAAGTAATGCATCTGCTGTATTGCCCACCCAAAGTAGTCAAACTTATAGTCACTGCAAAAATTATACATCAAAAACTCACACATAGACAGAAGATTGCTGAAGTAGAAAATGGGAAATTAAAAGTTATATTAAAAAAATTATGAATTTGAACAAAATGTCAAACGTATGACATTTTCTTTACATGGAAAAATTCAGAAACTGTTTTCACCTCATATAAAGGAAAAGTCAAACTGAAAGCATTACAGTTTGGACCTCAAAACAAAACATTTTTATTGGGAAAAATAGCAAAATGGGATTTCAAGTCCTACACTGCTCCACTGTGAAGCTCAGTCCAAGCTCCATAGTGCTTTTTTGGCAATCAATAGATCATTATGGGAGTCATAGTCTACCACAAAGTAATGTCCACAGAACAGAATGAGCTATACTGAAGTCCTAAAGAGAAGTTAATTGAAAACATTTTGATTGGGTTGTGAATTTTAATATTTTATGTTAAGTTTTATTTTGAATTGACCACAGGCAAATTCTTTTCAGTTTTTGTCACAGGTCAATCTAAAGTTTCATTGAAATCAAAATGCTTCTATGGGACAAATAAAATTAACTGATTTTGACCAAAAAAAACCCCCACCTTTTCTCTCTCAAACAAATCTTTTGTTAGAAATACTTTCAACAAACCCTGGAAATGATGGAAGCAAACAAAATTGCAGCTGTAGTATAAGTATCAGTATGCATGCTTCAAAACAGAGGCCCCGAACCATGGTCTGTTTGCATAGACCAACTTTACATTGCTTGTGCAGTTTACACAATGTGCAGGCACTGCCATCTCTGCTTAATGGTCTGGCTGCCAGCTACAGGTGTGCATCTCTAATGGTTCCTATTTGTTACAAAAACAAATAGAGACCCATTCGTGTTTGCAACTAATGTTACAAAATGGAGGCGTTAGAAAACGATTGTCATTTGCTTTTATCTTTTTTTGTTCAAAAAAAAATAAAAACGCATGTGCAAAATGACCCCCATGCCATTCCATGCATGCACAGCCCTTTCTAAAAATTATACTGACCACATTTGGTGCCATTTTGGAAAAGGGATGTGCATGCACAGAAGGGCCCAGCAGTCATTTTGCACATGCAAAGTGATTTTTTTAAAATTAAAAAACAAAAACCCACAAAAAATGAGGTTTTTACGAAAACTGAAAGGGTTTTTATAAAAGGGGTTTTATAAATTAAAAGGTTTTTATAAACAAAAAGTCTTTCCCCGTACACTTACTGTCAGCTCTCCTCTGCTGACTGCTGCTACCAACCTCTTTGTAACCAAGCCAAGTATACGCACCTGAGACTTTGCATCCGCTTGAATGTTTGCTTGTCTTCTCCCCTGTCTCTCCCACTGTCCCCTCTCCCTGTCTCCCCCCTTTGTCTTTTAGATTGTAAACCAGAGGCAGGGACCGCGTCTAATTCTATGTTCTGTACAGCACCAAGTCACACAACTGGCACTATATAAATGTTTATAATAATAATAATAAACAAGAAAAACGAATGGGGTTCCTTCTGAATACCATTACTCTACCTCTCCCCAGAGAGGGATGTGAGTGTGGTGGTATCTGGGTGGTTTGCAGAAGCAGGGATGTGGTGGTAGACTTCGGTGTGTTATGGTAGACTCAGATTGGGAGTGCATCTGTCAGCCCTCTTTTCCCCATCCCATCCCTGTCTTCCAGCTGAACCCTGCTATTCATTGCTGCTGACTCATAGCACCAATGCACATTGTATGGCCCCACCTGCACAGACTATGGATTGAGGCCAGAGCCTGTAGGGAAGCAATTTATTCTGAACAACAGAATTCTCATTCGAGAAGCACACATGATTCTTTCTTGCTCTTGGCTACAAAGTACTTGCTGCTTGCTGTCCTTTGTCAGAAGCCTCACAGCTGGCATTTAACAGATAGGACACTGATTCCTATTTTTTCTTGTGTTACCCTATTTTCAGATTTAAATATTGTTTTGAGACAGCAACAAAAATATAGAAAGTATATCAAATAAAGTATCACTTTTAAGTGGGTGCCAAATCATCTTTGCGGAGAGGGGTATCATTGCCCACTGCCTACTCTTATTTGCAGTGTCATCTCCTAGAGCCAAAACAACCCCTCTGTGTGGTCAGGACTTCAGGGTTTGTGTGTGGTCTGACTACTTGTAAGTATACCCCAGGAACGGAGGTACATTTTGCCCTCTCACATCATAACAAATCTAGTGAGTGGTTATACTGCACAACAATGCTTCTTACTATGAATGGCACTCACTGAAGTCCAGCATGAAGACACTGGAAGATACCGTAAAAATTCCTTTACCAGTTGGTACTGATTGGTAAATCAGTAACCCAGGATTTGAGGGTAATTAAGTGCCCGGTCAGTACTCAAGTATCAGTACTGATATAGTACTTGAAATTGTGGGTATTAAAAAAATGATATTTGGGCATGCCACTCCTTGATCATCATTTTGTGGGTACAATTGTCATTCACCGTTACATTATTATTATTATTTTATTTATTTAGTTAGTTAGTTAGTTATTAGCAAGGATTTATATAGCACAAGCAATGTACCTGGTGATTTATAAAGTAATGGAATAGACACAGTCCCTGCCCTAGGCCTTACAATCTGAGACACCGGGGGAGGGGGGGCAAAGGAGGTGGAACAGAGGGAGAGACAAGGAGTGTAACATTCATGAAGATGCGAGGTCCCAGGTGCACGTCCTTGGCTTGATTACATCGAGAATGACAGCTGTCTACTCCAACAGAGAATGATAACTGGCTGGACATTGAAGTCGCATTTGAGTAGCAAAGATAGGGATAAGTCATTTACAGGGATGGGCGAACAGATCACGGTTTGGGTTCGGTCAGGGCATGAAATTTCAGATCCAAGTCTAGTAGCCCAAAAATGTTCTTTGTCGCCAAGGGTAAATTAAACTGCTAATTTGCATAATTAGTCAGACCTATTTATGCAAATAGGTATATTTGCATATTTGTGCATAAATAAGTGTTCCTCATCTGAGCACATACCTATTAATAGCTACTAAAAACTACTCATACTTAATCATGGATCATCCCCCTCAGGGATGGGGACAGTGGGACTGGGGCACAGCAGGGATGAGGGACAGCGGGGATGGGGACAGCGAGGTGCATGAAACAGACTGGGGACAGCGGGGAGGGGGATGTGGGGGAAACGGGATGGGGACATGCATGCAGGCCAGAGAGGGACTGGTGACTACGGGCGCTGGGGACAGCCTTACCTGCTGGACTGCTGCTGTGCCTGCCTCCTCCTCAGCTCAGTTCACCGACTGACCACTTCTCTCCTGAGCCACCTGAGCAGCTCCAGCTGGCCGGGGCACTGCGGCACCATGAGCAGACACAGTCGAGCAGCCGGGGGGGGGCTGTAAGTACCAGGCCGGGCCCCACAGCACCTCTTCCTCTCAGGTCAGAGGAGGAATAGGTGTGGTGGGGCCAGGCTGGTACTTTCCCCAGCCAGGGTCCAGCCTGCCCCACCCTACCCCAAATGCAGTGAGCGGCATAGGAGCCCTCCACATGGCAGAGACCCGGAAGTATAGCTATCGCATAGCCATACTTATTTCCAGGTCTCTGCTATGTGGAGCAGGTTCAGCTTGATGTGAGGTGGGGTGTGAGGAGGCACATCTGGCAGGGGGACACAGGCAGAGCAGCAGCAGTGTGCTGCCTGTCCTGCTGAGGTGTGTTTTTTTAAAATTTGCCGCAACTTTAAAAAAACAAAAAACTCAGCAGGACAGGCAGCTGGGCAGCGGGCACCGAGATCCGGGACTCCGGGGAAAAGATCCAGGGCTTTAGCCCCGTCAGCCAAGCCCTAGTGACGCTCCTGGAAATCTTGATGCGACCAAAAAAATCAAAAAATAAAATACAGCCGCATGAAGGGCGGGTCGCAAGCCCTCATTTTCTGGTCGCCAATGGCGACTTGGCGACCAGAAATTTGGTGTGGTACGGTTCGGCCATTCAGTAGGGTCACCGAGTTCGGGTTCGGCTGTTTGGTTTGGTCGTGTTCGGTTCAGGCATTCGGGAAAAGTATGGGAGCCCTGTACGAGGAATGATGGCCCCGGACCCATGACATTGGGTCCTGGGGCTGGAGTGACTGTTTCTTGATGTGGTGGAATGACATCTCCTCTGTAAGAGGAATGATGGCACCAGACCCATGACGGTGGGTCCTGGGGCTAGAGTGGCAGCTTCTAGATATTGGCCACAGCACTCCCTGCCTGTAACATGGCCCCAGAACCCTGACGGCGGGTCCTGGGGCTGGAGTGGCTGTTACTTGATGCAGTGGAATGACATCGCTTCTGTGTGAGGAATGATGGCCGCAGACCCATGACGGATCTCTCTCAAAATTATTTAACTCTATGGTCTTATTTTTCTAGAAAATCTGCATTTACTAGATTTTGATTAAACGTTTTTGACTCTGCAGTTCAAAAAGGTCGTTTCAGTGGTGTCCCTTTGTTTGATAGACATTTCCCTGTGTGTAATTTAAACGAACCTGATACTAGTTTTCATGTTTTCTTTGTAGGTCCAGCTTATGATACTTTGCAGATGAAGTTTTTATCTTTTTATATTAGTAACTCTTATTGTACTTTACCAATGTTATTGACAAAGCTGTTTAATAAATTCTAATAAATCTAGAGTATTAGTCTCTTTTTGTGATTTTGCAGTAAGAGTGCGACGGCAGATTTTGGAACAAGTAATTGATTAACCGTGTTTAAATATAAGTTGTTTTGAAATATCATTTATTTATCTGTAAGTTGTGTGTATTTTTATTTATTTTTGCTCATGATTTATTTATTTACGTTTTATAATCTATGGTTAAAAACATAGTAATGATGGCACCAGACCCATGATGATGGGACCTGGGCTATAGTGACAGCTTCTAAATATTGGCCACAGCCCTCCCTGCCAGTAACGTAGGCCCCAGAACTCTGACGGCGGGTCCTGGGGCTGGAGTAGCTGTTTCTTGATGCAGTTGAATGATGGCTCTCTGTGAGTGGAATGACGGGCCCCAGAACCGTGGCACAGACAGAATGGGCGGCATTGGCAGAAGCAGAAGACATTGGATTTCTGGGGCGCAGAACCCATGGCACAGACAGCAGAGGCAGCATTGGCAGCAGACATTGGATTTCCCAGAGGCAGTATTGGCAGCTGGTGCAGACATTGGATTGCCCAGGCACAGGACCTGTGGCACGGACAGCAGAGGCAGCATTGGCAGTAGCAGCAGCAGACATTGGGTTGCCCGGACACAGAACCCGTGGAACAGCAGAGACAGCAGCAGGAGAATTTGCCTGTACACACCACCAATGGAACCAGGATGGTTGGATTTGCCAGGGAATAGCTCCTTTACAGCAGCAGACATCAGCAACAGGATTGTGAGCCCAGGGCAGATCTCCCATGAACCAGCAGACAGCAGTGGCGGGTTAGCAGAGCTGTGGTGCACATCACCCAGGGTTTCCAGGGTAGGCAGACAGGCACTGTTTCATGAGAGGCAGGCATACTGAGGCAGGGTTCAAGCTTTGCAACCTGGGTGGGCAGGCAGGCAGTCTGCCATACTGAGTCAGGCTTTGACCTAGACCACCTGGACAGGCCGGCGGGCTGGAAGGCAGCACGGCATGAGCAGAAGGCAGGCAGATTGAGGCACGGTTAAAGCTTTGCAACCTGCGCAGGTGGCAGGCAGGCAGCATGGCATGAGAGGCAATAGGGCAGGCAGGCTTGGGCAGGCTTTGAGCTAGGCAACCTGGGTGGGCAGACAGGCACCTTGGCATGGGAGGCAGGAAGGGGGACTGAGACATGGTTTGAGCTTGGTGGCAAGCTGGGCGGGCAGACAGACTGCATGGCAAGGGAGGCAGTAGGGCAGGCAGGCTGGGACATTGGCAGCAGGGCACTCAGATAGGCTAGCAAAGACTGTGCAGCGCGAGAGAGCAAGAGCCAGTCAGTGTCACATAGGCAGGCTGAGATTTTGTAGCCATAGGCCAGCTGATAGACTTAGTTTGTTTCTCAATGCCACCCTGCATCATGAGGTCAGTCAGATAAGGAGGCCGAGGCCGTCTAGTATATGTGTGAGAGAGAGAGAGAGAGAGGCAGGGCAGGTGCCAAGCATTGGGAGGGAGGAACAGTACCTCAGCAGCACAGGAGCAGTAGCCCTACCCTAGTCCAGATTGAGGAGGAGGAGGATCCCTGTTCGCTGGGGACACTGGTTGGTGGGCAGGACAGGATAACCTTGGCCACTTTCAAGAGGGCTGGCCACACGTTTGCCTTGCAGGCCCAGTAGGCCAAGCGATCGCTGTCACAGGAGGGGGGTTCAGGGGGAACTCGATACAGGAGTGGGCCTAAGCCCTTCAGGGCCTTCACACACTCACCCAGGAGGGATACTACCCTATATGCAAGGCTCGCTCGAAGCTCACCCCTGGGAAGGGGAATGCCCATCAGGATAGTGTATTTGCCTGTAATATCGCCTAGGAGATCAGGCCTATCTCATGATGGGGTGCCGAGCAACCTGTGCCGGAGGGTTCCACCTTTCCACCACCCACCAATCACACCCACGCACCCCAGGGAGGTGAGGGGGGAAGGTGAGTGCTGGAGGTGAGGGGCTTCACAGGGATAGGGTCCAGGAATAGAAGGGCAGGAAGGCTTTTCCACACCAGGAAATGGAGAGGGGAAGGGATTCCCAAGGAGGAAGGGAAAGGCAGATACGCTAGGAGCCCAGGCCACACCCACTCACCTACGCACCATGGGATTAGGCCAGGGGGGAACGGGAGCACGCACGCATGCATGCTCAGAGGCTTCAAACACGCACAGGATTTAACAGTCTTGTTCAACAGACAAGGATTCAAACACTTAGTTAGCTCGCTTTCTCTTTCTCTCTCCAGGGGGGCCAGTCTTGTACAGATCACCTGCGCTGTCTGCCCTGCAGTGCCGGTGTATATAGTAGAGGCCACGCCCCCTCGCTGCACCCGAATTTGCAAGGAACGCCGCGGAGGCGCTGGCCCCACCCATGCGTCTGACACGGCAGCGGGGGTGGTTCTTCCTGCCGCTCCATTTGCGATGGCTGCTGGGCAAGCGCCACATCTTATCCCCCTCCAGGCAGGGGGGGCAGGTATGTTCGTGCAGGGGGGCCGTACGTGTCCCGCAGCCCCCATCTGCTCTGTTTATGGGAGTCCTGCAGTCGCCGAAGAGTTACCCGGGGGGTGCCACTTATAGTAACCCCCCCAAGATGCCCTCCCAAGGTTCAGATATGGGCCGGGTTTCTCAGGGTGTCATAAGTGAAATCGCCGAGTGAGGCGAGGGGCAGAAACTTGAGAAGCAGGTTCCCATGAGCGGTTGTCGGGTCCGAATCCTTCCCAGTCTATCAAATATTGAAGGTGACCCCGTCGTACTCAGGAGTCAAGGACCTTATAACTAGATTCATCGAGGGGGTCAATGGGTGTGGGAGTAAAGGGGTCTATGTCTGGAGCCCTTTTAAGGAGAGAGACATGGAACTTAGGATGAATTCGGAGCTGTGCCGGAAGTTTTACCTTGTAGGTGACGTCCTTTAATTGCTTAAGTATAGGGTAGGGGCCCATATACCTCATGTCTAATTTCCAAGAAGATCATCTGACACGGTGGCGGGGGGTGGTTCTTCCTGCCACTCCATTTCTGGCAGCTGTTGGGCAAGCGCCGCATCTGGTCCCCCTCCAGGAGGAGGGCAGGTATGTTCGGGGGGGCTGTCCGTGTCCCGCAGCCCCCATCTGCTCTGTTTGTGGGAGTCCCACAGCAGCCAAAGAGTTCCCCAGGGGGTGCCCTTTATACGCTACTGGGATCAATGCATGGCTCCTCCTCCAGGCAGGTCTCCACTGCTGCTGAGGCACCATCATACTCCCTCTGGTAGCTCTGGGTGGGCCCCACCTGCCCCACTGCCCTCAGCCACGCTGCTTGCCCTTTTGTGCTGGGCTCCATGCTCCCCAGAGTGGCCTGCACACAGGAGGAGCTGCTGGTACTAGTAGGGGTCCTGCTGATGCTGCTATCACTTCAGTTGGGTTCAGGGATAGAACCAGTTCGCTGGAAGGGGGTCACTGCTTCCACTCCCACCATCCCCAGGGTCATCCTGATGCATGGCCCAATCTGCCTGCCGGGCCTTCTACACCAGCACACCCTTCTGGAGTTCATAGACTGCTGTCTCACGTGCCATGCTGCCCTTAATCCTGGGGTCCAGCATGGTTGTCAGAACATATTCCTCCCGGCACAGGAGCTCATCAAAGCACGCACTCAGCCCCACCCTCAGCTTCCCTGCTAGGTCAAGCGTCTCATTGGAGATCTTCCTGCCCGGAGGGTCACAATCCCACCCCCCCGAGAATCTCGTCCAGGCTCCTCTGGAGACTATGGACCAGAGGGTCACCCTGCTGAGGGTGGTGGTGGCCTTGGTCACCGTCTCCATCACAGTCAGGAACGGTCTCAGGACGAAGTCCGTGTGAGCTAGAATCTCCTAGGGATGGGCGAACGTGGTTCGGAAATTCGGAGTTCGGCCCGAACTTGGCTTGTTTGGACGACCGAACATGAACATGAACGCGAACATACCGAACACTGAACAGCGAAATAGCCTAACAGTTTGGTCAGTTCGGATCGCGTTCGGGTGGCAAAAAAAAGGTTCACTGGAAGGTCAAACATGACAGGGAGATGTCAGTCACTGAGGAGCAGACTTCCAGGCACCAGGGGTGGAGAGGCTTGCAAGAAACGAAACTAATTATCTGCCTCCCCCCTTCCCAACACCTTCTGAGCTAGTCACTGTTTCTGAACAGCAGGCGTTGAGTAGGATTTTTAGATTGCTTTAAGTTTCATTTCAGTTTTGTACTGAAATGAAACTTAAAAACTGAAACCTTGTGTTATGCATTTCACTGTACAGACTCATTGAGTATGTATGTATTTAGTTAACTAGAGACTCCTCTTCTGTTTGTGATTTCCCCCCCCCTTCCCATATATATGGAATGTATGCATATGTATAATGTGTGTATGGATATAGATATGGGATGGGGGGGAAAGATAAATAGATAGATGTAGAGAGTTGTAGGAGTTAGCTTAGCGATAGAGATAGCGTTAGTGATTTAGTTTTAGTGTTTGTAGGAATAGGCCTGTGTACTTATTAGATAATCCATTTAGTTTATAACATTTAGAATAGTTAATGGCAGTTAGATTTAGTGTAGATAGATACATATAATATTAGATTAAAAAAATAAAAAACCCATATAAAAACAAAGAAAACCATATAAAACCCAATAAAAAACCATATAAAAACAAACAAACACCCAGAACAACATTTTCCGAATGACCGAACGGCCTAACCGAACAGCCTAACCGAACTGCCTGTTCAGACGACCGAACCGAACAGCCGAACCCGAACTTGGAGAACTAACCGAACGCAGCCGAACCGAACACAGCCAAACCAAACGGACGAACCCGAACCGTGATCAGTTTGCCCCTCCCTAAAATTTCCCATTCCTCCCTGTTGTATCCTGGAGGTGCCTCAATGTCTGTCTCCAGTTCCACCTGATTCAGGGCGGCTTTCTGTTCAAGAAGCCACTCGAGCATCAGTAAGGTGGAATTCCACCTGGTGGAGACATTTTGGATGAGGTGGTGCACTGGGGATCCTTGCTCAGCCTGCTTCTCCCGTAGGTGCTCGCTGACCTTCACGCTCCTTTTGAAGAACCCTGTCAGCTTCCTTCCCCAGTCGACCAGGGAGCTAATGGTGCCTGGCCTAATCCCTTTATCCCACAAGCCCAGAGAGTCCTTCACCACAAGATGGAGGGTATGTACAGCGCAAGAGATGCTTGTGAAGCCCCCATCACAGACTGCCTTTTATATATTGGCCGCATTGTCCGTGACCACACATCCCTTGCTGAAGGCATAACCCACTTCCTCACCATGGTGGCCAGGGCTGCCTCGAAGTTCCTTGATGTGTGACAGCTGTCCATTACTTGTGCCTGAAGCAGGGCCCACCTGTACCCTTCTTCACCTGCTCCTTCAAAGTCCTGTAGAGTTGTGGCACTACTCAGTGCCACAACTCTACAGCACTCCGACTCAGGGTGGCGCGCGAAGGCAGCTTAAAGTTGGGGTCCAGGAACCCAATCAGCCGCTGGAAGCCCTTGTCCTCCACAACTGACAAGGGTTGCCCATCTAGGGCAATCATTTCTGCCAACATGCGCTTTGATTTCATTTGGAAGCGAGTGGCACGGTGCCCTGCCGATGGACTTGACAGAACCCCCCCACCCCAGCTCCTCCATTGTGGACTGATGGTGCTGCTGGGGAGGCTCCTGCTACTGTTCTGCCCCCCATCAGGAGGAACACTGCTCCTGCTGCTAGAGGCAGCACTTGTTGCTGGTGTAGGACGCTTGCCTGCTGAAGGAGCCGGGTGCCTGGCCGCTGCAGTCAGGAACTCGCTTGCATCCACTTCCCCTGACTTCCCGCTGAGCAGCAGAGCACTATGGCATTACTTTAGGTGCCTTTCCATTGCCGTTGTCTTCAGGTTGCTGAGCACCTGCCCACGCTTTACTACCTTTTTGCGCACAGTGCACTGCACCTCTCTGAGATCATCTGCCCGCACCTGCTTAAAATGATCCCAGACAGGATTTCCTGCCCTGCTCCTGCTTTCTGGCCTGCCCTGGGTAACGCACTGCTGCTAGTGCTGCTGGAAGGGGGAGAACTTGTTGCACTGGTGACACAGCTCTGGGAGGAGGCTCAGCCATCGCCTCATCTGCAGACATCTCCTCTGCAGCACAAGTGTTTGCCTCTGACTCACTGTCCTCAATCACGCTGATGTCCCATGAATGGGACTGGGACCCTGAGACTAGACTGTCCATCCCCTCCATGCTGCTGGCACTCTCCCTCTGCCCCCCTCTATAGCTGCTAGTGCTACTGCTGCTGCTGCTCCTCACCCTACTGACGTTGCCCAGGGATTGGGTCCTGCCTCTAGCAGCCGGGGTGGGATCCACCAGCTCTGGACTGCTGGGGATCGTCTCAACGGTGGGGGATATTGGTAGCTCTGTAGGAACATTGCAAGCAGCCCTAGCACCTGCTCCAGCACCACCGGCAGCAGAGACAGATGCAGCCTCAAGTCCTGTAGGCCTTCCAGTGCCCTGCGTGGCAGTGGAGGAGGGCACTGCAGGGAGGTGATGCTGAGCCGCTGAAACCTGTTGCCCTAACGCAGGCCTGCTGAGTTTAGGGTGTGGTGATGTGCTCGGGCTGCTGCCTGCTGCCACTTACCTGGCAAGGCCCCTGCCACCTCTGGCACATGCCCCATTGCCTCCCCTGTGGGCAGAAGACTGGCCTCCCCTTCCCTTCTCCATTTCTCCCTCCAAACTAATGTTTTTATATATATATATATATATATATATATATATATTTATTTTTTTAAAAAAAATTATTATTATTTTTTT
>QEPC01010378.1:52885-73932 GCA_003113815.1 Sphenodon punctatus | reverse complement strand
TTTGGATCTGAAGACTCTGAACAAGGCAGTCAGAACCCAGAGTTTCAAAATGGAAACCGTGACCTCCATATCATAGTCCCTGAGGACAGGGGACTGGATGGTGTCCCTCGATCTGCAGGAGGCATACCTCCACATACCGATTTGGCAGCCACACAGGAGATGGCTCAGATTTTGTTATCAACAAGCCCACTATCAATTCAGGGCCCTTCTATTCGGCCTTTCGTCAGCCCTGAGGACCTTCACCAAGATCCTGGTCCCTCTGATCGCAAACCTCAGGAGGGAGGGAATCCACTTATACCCTTACCTGGACGACATTCTGATCCGGGCACAGTCCTTCCCCAAGATCACAACAGACTTGAACAGAACAATACAATACCTAACACTACACGGGTTCCTAGTCAACAAAGAAAAAAGTCACCTCCAGCCCACACACAGGTTGGAGAATCTAGGGATAATTCCGGATTTGACCTTAGATCTCGTTCTTATTCCTCCCTCCAGACGAAACAAGATTCTCCCCCTGATTCAACACTCGAAACACCAGCCAAGAATGCGACTCAAGACACTGGCTCAACTCCTAGGACTGTTGGTATCCTGCACCAGACAGGTACAAGTGGGGCAGGCTTCACCTAAGACCCTTGCAGAGGCTGCTGCGTCCTATGCAGCGAGAACTGACTCGAGGGCTAAATCCGTGGGTTTCCATTCCCAGGACCTTAGGACACTCAACGTCCTGGTGGCTAAGGGCGTTTATAGACGAGACCAAAAAGGCGGCTGATCCTTTGATCAGCCGCCTTTCTTGGCGCTCGTCTACTCGCTGCAGCTGCTTTTTAATCCGCGTTGGAGGGGGCAGGCGATCCTGCCCCCTCCGACGCAGATTCCCGAAGTGCCGGCTTTATGCCGCACTTCCTTGTCCAGTGCGCATGCGCAGAAGGGCGCGCATGCTCACTCGCACTCTGCGCCGTGTCTGATCAGCAGACACGGCATGCAGAGTCTGCGCGGGGGGAAACAGGCGGCGTTTAGCAATCCCGCTTGTGAGCGGGATCGTCTATAAACGCCCTTAATGGACAACTGACCTAGAAGTGAATATTCATTGCACAATTGCATGCATGCATATTTGAAAATCTGACCCATAAAACTCCCTGAAAGCAAATCTTTGCTCATGTTGGATTGTTGCAAAAGGAAGAGCCAGCTGCATTATAATTACTTTGGCGGGTACTCGTTAAACTGTGGGGAGTATTCGTGCTCTGGCAGGATTATTGGAGTCAGTTACAATTCAGTATAATGCTCAGTGCATTTCATTTCTATGAGAATTTCATCATGTTTCAACCCAAAGCATAAAGTAACAAAGAATTATTGATAGGAATCTCTCTTGGTTACCACAGTGACCCACAAGGAAAAATAAAGCAGTATACTACTTCTCAGTTCAAATGATGATGTCACGTTAGATGTTTGTTACCTTGATGGGTACAAGTCTGATTTGTTTCCATGATCAGTGGTTTGGTTCAGTTTCTAACAAATGCTTGAAATTGTGATCTTTCAGCAGCAACATGGCACTAGGGAAAGGCTATTGTCAGGTGAAGAATTCCTCCAGGTGGATTGCTGCTTTAAGTGTTCGTTTGAGAGCTGCAGGTGTCTGACATAAAATGAACACAGTTCTGGCAGGGCTAGTTCACTTTGAAAAATGTCACAAAGCATTACTGGTGGAAAATGTAAAAAGCCAGGATCACTTTGGAGGTAGAGTATAGTACTGTGCTCATGGTATCTCTTTCTGTCTATCAAATCTACCTACCATCAGAACTTTCTGTTCTTGGCTTTTCCCTCCTTTCGCAGCATTGAACTTTCTTTGAAAAAGAAAATGTAGATGGTGGGTGTTTATTAAAAAGGACAATAGGTCCCTCAGGTAACCTATTGTATCTGACTCAGGTAACTTTGTATCTGAAAACAGTTGGATGAAAAATTAAAAATGAAATGAAAATGGATGAAAAAGTAAAAAGGAAATTCCAGTCAGGTGAGGGGAAGGCCCTTTTGGTTCTGAACTTTTTTCCATTAACAGAATCATGATTTATTGGCAAAACTTAGTCCTCCTTGTCAATAATTTATTGGCAAAACTTCCATCTTCAGAGACAGTTTAAGGCATTTGATTTCAAAAGTCATACCCACACTATAGCCCATAGATGTATTAATGTACCATAATCCATTTGTATGTGGTCCCTGATACTGTTTGGTTCACAGTATTTGAACATGTACATTGGGAGAATTAATCCAAGTTTACTACAAAGTTTCAGTTGTTTATTTTGACTTTGGTGGTGGTTGGTTTTTTTAATGTAAAATATACACACGAGGTACTGAAAAATGCAGTCCCTTTTACATGTATTTACAAATAATTAACTTTAATCCAGATCACTTCTCTAAATGAATGCTCAGTAAGACACAAGTGACGCCTACCTACTCATTAACAGAGCAAAACCCACCAAGTAGGTCTATGCCCTAGACAGGGCTTAGCCCTGAACCCTTGGGGCTGTTCCCTGTCTGTTTGGTTTGGGATTTTTTTCTTATGTTCTCTTCCCCCCCCCCCCTTTCTCTTGCCCTGTGTGTAGCCATGCCTGCCAGATCCCTGATTAGCCCCAGCCTGCTTATAAGGCGGGCTGGGAGCCACAGGAAGCTGATGGAGCATCTGTTTCTGCTTCTGCTGACTCTTCTGCTGCTATTCTCTGGCCCTCATGCTTGGATCCTTCTCCACTCAGGTTGTGTCTTTCATTATTAGTTTGTTTAGTTGTGTTCCTGTGTTGAAGGTATTTCCCTCTCTCTTGTTCCACTGATCTCCCTTATTTATTACTTTGCATGTCTGTTTCCCTTGTTTGTTTGTTTTACACTCTTCCTTCCCCTGTAGTGGTAGCTGGAATCTTGCTGTGTGCATCATCCCCCCATCCCCCGCCACCCCATTTGCACACCTGTTCCCTCTTGCCTTAGTTGTGTACCCTGCTGACCACCTTGCTTCCCTGTATGCTCATAGTACCTTGCTAATTAACTTGTTCTGTTACATAGTTCCTTGGCCTTTGCTTAGTTCCTTGCCTTAGTGCCTTGTTTCCCTCGATTGGTCCCTTAGGCTCTCCATAGTTCCTCCCTCAATGTCATTTTCCCCCTTCATATCTTCCCACTGACCTAGTAATTCCTTGTGGTTTTGTCTTTATTGTGTTCAGTGTCTGGTTTGTGTTGTATCCACTTACAGAGCCATCCTGTCCTTATAGTTATTGTAGCCCTTCCTCCCTCTTAGTATCACCTACTTTCTTTGTGTGTTGTCCTTTCTCTTCTAAAGCATCTGCATCTTTGTGGTCTTCTACTTGGCTCTTGCCTGCCTATCTTGGGGTATTTTCAGACATTACAAGATCACGGTGAATACCCACATGATGATCGTGGTCCCGTAACGTCTGTTGTGGGGAACGGAAGCTCCCCGCCAGATCACCTCCGTGAATCACTGGAGGGAATCTCATTCAACACACAAATGGAGGTCCTGGCCGGACCATCTCCGTTTGCGTGTTGAATGTGATTCCCCCCTGTGATCAAGGGGATCTTCTCGTCTGTCCCCTGACCACGGCCCAGAATCAGCAGCAAGATTCCGGGCCGGGGTCAATGCCCCGCGGGAGGCGGCGGGCGCTGCGACTGCATTGGCCGCTGTGCCCACCCATCTCCTGGAGGGCGGGTGGCCAGAGGAGCGCAGGAGGCAGGGCTGTGCGGCCGCACTTTGACCTGTGCGGCCCCATCCCCTCCACCGATTCCCCACCAGGATCAGCCAGCACGTCTGTTTGACAGCCGTTTTGATCCTGATGGGGGATCAATGGATGATTCCATGATGGGGTCAATACCAACCCCGTCACATCTGAAAATACCCTTGGTATACTTACTGTCTAGTTTCTCCTTACCTTGCTAGTCCTATCTGCTTAGTTCCCCAACCTTTCCTCATATAATCTAGTTCTTGCTTTGTCCTGTCACACCTTGTTGGCTTCTGTATCTTCCTGCTCTCTGCTCCATGTGCTCACCTCCTTCCTAACATCAATTATGACCTGTTAGTTTTCTGAGGTTGGTTTACCCAGCTCTGAGTCTGTGCTGAGCAAGCATTCAGTCTCCTGGCCATTGGAGGATAGCTGAGAAGTTTCCTTTATCTTCTGGGGTGCTCTTCCATTGTTTCTTCTGCCCTTCCCTTTCCCCTGATTGTCCTTTGCTCCTTTCCTACCAGCCCGCAAGCAGTCCCTAACAGCCCCCAAGCACAGACCTCATTGAATCTCCAACACACATTTCTTGTTTTGTAGAATGCCTGGAAGGGTTAAAGCCACAATGGCAGATTAGATGGCTCTTCAAACGAGGAACCAATAGATACTTCCTCACGGCAGGATTGTAGACACAGATCAAGGTATAAAAAACCCTGAAAGTTACAGAAATACTTTCACTAAATATTTTAACTAGAAACTTATCTCCCGGGTTTCACACCAGTATAAGTGAGTCGGTTGCTGCGTACCATTTTCACTACAGTAGAGATCTACTCATCTTGTTGCTTTGGAGGACATGGAAAATGAATGAGTGAAAGTCGTTGGGAGTGGGCTCTATCATTCTGTGTGCTCTCTCTCTCTCCCACTCATCTATACCTCTGCAGCTATCTTATTCCCTGTTCTCTGTGCTCACCTTAAGCCCAGGAAAAAAAGACTAAGGTAACTGATGACAATGGTCATTTTTACACACATGTTAAAGTTCCAGATTTTTCATTCTGGGTTTACAAGTCCTAGGGGTGGGACTCCAGACGAATTATTGGTTACCAGTTTTATCAGTATCTGATTAATCCGATGTCAGATTTATCGGTATATCCATTTTTTAACATTGCCAATTTTTCAGATCCTTAACATTGCGGCCATTGTTAAAATGACTGCAATGTTAAAGATTCAAAAAATCGGCAATGTTAAAAAACTGATATACCAATACCGATATTATCAGATTAGTCTGATAGACAATTATCAGTATTATCAGATTAATCTGATACTGATAGTCCCATCCCTACAGGTCCACAAAAAGCTCTGGATTCATTTTTCACACACACACTGCCCTGAGGCAGTTCCTGGGTGCATTCTTCACACAAACACTGCCCTGAGGCAGCCTAAAGTAGCCGCAGCTGTAGATGTGACAGGCTGCCATGGAAACCAAGTGACCACAGCTGCTTGGAGCAAAGCAGTTTACCAGGAGAATTTTTTACACACACAAGTTCTGGGAGAAGTTTCATGCAGAAGTTCAAAGATCCAGATGTTTAAGATCTGGGTGAGTGATAAAGACACACAGAAAGTTCAGGATGTAACAGCAAACATCCAGGAGAAATGTGTGTGTAAAAACACATTGAACAGGAGAGTGTGGAAAAGGCAACCAGTGCTGCTGCCTGATCTTGCACTCCACTTTATTTATTTATTTATAATATTTTTATACACACACACCCTTTCCAATGGCAGTTCGGGGTGGTGTACATATCAAATATAAAAATATGAAATACATAATAAAAATTACATTAAAATCACCAGTAAAAGAGGTCTGGACCCAGTCTCTTTACAAAAAGAACAAACAAAAACAAAAAAACCCCACCCACTACCCATCCCCCTCACCAAACGCCTGCGCCAAACAGCTAGGTCTTGCATTTTCTATGGAAGGAAGGGTGATCTGGGAAGAGATGAATATCCACCAGGAGGGAATTCCATAGCCGTGGCGTGGCCACAGAGAATGTCTGCTCAAGCGTGGCCACCCAGAAAAACCCACGGGACCTCCAAGCGGACATCCCTGGCCTACCTCAGAGGTCAACCCAGGACACAAGGGATGAGGCAGTCCCATAGGTAAGTGGGGCCAAGTCATATAGGGCTTTAAAGGTAATAACCAACACATTTCATCCTGGCCCTACAGTGAGGAAGAGAAGGTCAGCCATGGGGCACCTCTTGGGGGAACAGGAGAGAGGACGCAGTAGCAATAGTGAGTGTCTCTAAATGAGAAAGATCTGGATAAATTGGTGCCTTCTGTACTGATACACATTCCGTAAGTACCAAGCACATACACACACACCTGCAGCATTTGGCAGCCAGCTCTGGGTTATTGGTGTTTCCCTGCACTCATAGATGAAGGGAGAAACCACAGTAGCTGACAACTATGTGAGTACAGAAGGAACCAAAAATCAGTATTCAGCAGCAGCGGAGATATGTACAGGGAGAGGGAGGGATGTGGTGGGAATTGGCAGCAGAAAGCTAAATCACCTTAATGCTCATTCAGCTCAGTCCTCGAGCTGTTGTGTTAGCCCCATTGAAGTGAACAGGTCCTGAGCAAGCACAGCAGCTTGAGGACTGTACTGATTGAATGGGAATCTCTCCCCAGAAGGATCCAAAACTGCAGAAGGGGCAGAGAATTGAGTCTATAATTTCACACAGTATGTAGGCATCAGGAGGTAAGTACAGAGATACAATTTCCAGATCTTAAGAGCAGGGTAACATTATTTTCAAATAAAGACCCCAGCATATAAAGTGAAGGAAAATGTATTTTTGTTCAATATTGTTTAGTGTGAGGATCAGCATAATCCAACTCCCCAGTTCCATGATCTTTATTTTACACTAGCCCTTTGTCACTGCATCAAGAAAGGAGGCAAAGTCAGAGAGAGGTGGGGTTTAACTGCCACACTCTTTATTTATCAGTACAAAAAAGTCGGGGGGGGGGGGACTCCCCCCAACTAAACTCATGTCCAACATTAACCAGTTACTAGCTAATTGCTGGAAGGAGGCCTCAAGGTACTGCTCAAGTATATCACCTCCTGCTGCAACTGAAACTAATCTAACCTCTCTTCCCTTTCCCTGTCCATCCTAGTGGTAAATTGCCAGGTACTAATCCTGACGCCCCTTAGTGGGGGCAAGAAATAAGGGGGAGGGTGACCAGGACCATCTAGGACTGTGTTTTGTCCTCAGCTGGACTGTGAGCTCCCCTCAGTCCCCCAAGATGGCAGTGACACTGGGTCATCTCCTGCCCTTGTGCCCCACCCTATTCCCATCTTGTAGGGAGATGCTTCCAATATGGTTCTGTTCTAGCTTCCTAAGTTTCAATACCATCTGAACTCCGACGAGAGTGTGACAAATCGCCTTCTTATTACCATCTGGCCAAAATTGCTTTGTCACCAGTTCCAATTGAATGTCTACACTTTGGGAAAGGAAAAAATAAAATAATAAAAAAAGAGTTCCTCTTAGCCAAGCAGAGGGTTTTGGGAAAAATTGCTTCCTGGCTTTATAGTGCAAAAGGGGTAGGTGGATCCACATGTTTATTTGGGTGTCTCCGCACCTGGCAATGGTGGAGGGGGTGTTATCACTTAAAATGGCACCCAGGAAGCCTCTTCTCATAGGGTTTCCTTCTGCTCCAAAAGTGTGGGTTTCCATAGTAGTCCCATTCTACAAACCCCACCGGCCTGAACAACCTCAGGAAATTAATCCTTGCTCCCTCCTCCCAACAGAGGGAGCATTGACAAATGGCCCTTCCCTCTGAGAAGAGGGGAGGAGAATTCTGGCAGATTATTTCAGGTGCAACCAAGTTTTCTTAGAAAAAATTAAATATAAAGTGCCTTACAGTCCACATGCTGTATACTATTGGTTTGAATTTTAAAAAAAATTATTATGGCTAGTTGTTTTGTGTGGAAACTTTGGAGAAATTTGGTGAATCAATCATTGAGACATACCTCTCAGAAAAATGGGGCTAAATTCTAATTTACTTTTTTTTTAAAAAAAAATGTTTTTGAGATTAAATCGTCAGGCTCCTTACAAAGTCCCATGTTTCTCAAGTAAACATGCTGTGGTGTGCTTGACATTCTGAAAGGGCACTTGATAATAAACCAACTCCCTTGTGTACTGGGACTTGATAATAAATTTAGTTTTTTGTTGCTATGAATATATTGTATTCTACATATTCAAAATAAATGTAATCTTGTTCTCCTTTATCATTTCAATGATTTCAGCTGTGCTACTTCCCCCTTTAGAATGACATCAGGGTCAATCCATACAGAACACAAAGACTTCCATATTTTATCTGTTCACATCCCATATTTTTTTAATTTCAAATTAAAATTTGCATAAATTCCTTCCCCACTCTCCAAATTAATATAAGATTGCTTTGAATATGGTTTTTCAACCCTAGAATGAGTACTATTTATGTATAGTGTAGAATAGGTCACAATCCTCATAGAAGCTTCCATTGCAATATTGTTCTGATGAATTTTTTTTTTTCTTCTGTTACAAGCAGTCATTTTTGTATACTGGGCATCATTTGAAAAAATAAATAAATAATAATAATTTATAAAAGGAACATTGTCCAAAGTATTAAAATGTCCCCTCAAAATCACATGACAGCCTGATGTTTTTACGTAAGATGATCAAAATAACTCCTTTTAGTCCTAAATCCATAACCTTGTAAACATAAATTTGGAGCTAAGCTTGCATATTGAGGCCAGCCGTTTTGCCCTTCTCCTGTGATATAGTCCTGTCCTGTAATCATCTCCTGTGCCTGTTTCATTTGTAAAAGCAGACATCAATGGATTTGTGTGGTTCTCAGGAAAGTGGAGGCTTTGTACTGCAGCAAACTGACATACAAGATGCCAGCGACAAGATGTGATAATTCATTCCCCTCCTGACATTGCCTTTCTCACTGCCACTTTGAATTAATGGGGAGGGGGGAAGCAACAGAGACAAATGTGCTTGTCTAATGATTTTGTTTACCAGTGAAGCCGTGACAGCGCCAAACAAAAAACAATTTAACTGACTAATTCTCTCTCATATACTGTACGGTAGGATACCTCCTTTACTATATTTCTGTAATTCAGATCCTTGGATATATTTTATATCCCTGAAACTCTCAAACAGACAGGGATTAATCTTTCTTCATTGGAGTCAATGCCTCAGTTCCCAATGACTTTACTGGATGGAAGAGTCACTCACAGTATAACAAATTACAGGAGAACCCCTTATCCAAACAGAGCTCAAACCAGACAAAAGAACATGTCCCATACAGTGTCAAGATAAGGATGTTTCTCCCATATATGTTGTTTTGATGCTGCTGAAAAGGTCTGAGAACATAATAGCCTCTTTCTCGTTCATTGCAATCCTGCAAGTCAATGGCACTATTCCAGAATAAGTAGTTTTAGCATCACCACTATCTCTTTATATATCTGATGCTAAATTTAAATATAATCATGATTTTTATGGGACATTAATTTAGTCCTACTTGCAGCAGATATAATTTTTCTATTAGAAAAAGGGAGGGATCCAATTGTGGCTCCAATAAATTCAAGGGGAATTTAGTTATTGATTTCACTGAAGTCAGGATTTCACTTGTGAAATACAATTTGCTGCACATCCCAGTAGGTAGACATATACAGTGAAAATATGAAAGCAGATTGATTTTAGGTAATGGCTCTCTCTCTCTCTCTCTTTTTTTTGCTAGTGTAAACTGTGCTATTAAGTTAAGCCCAATTTTCTGTGATCGACGACACCTTGCAAATTGCAACTGTCTGCATTATCAATTAATGTCAGATATTTTCTTCAGGGAATGCTCTTCTAATCCCAAAAGGATCACAGAAACAGTCATGGCATGTTCCTGATCAGTAAAATATGACACCTGACAATAATCTACTTACAGAACATGATCAAACTCACAATGTGTTCTTTTGATGATGCTGAAAAGGTTTAAGAACAAAGGACTGTTACGTTTTACACAGTCTCATAGGAAACTGGCCAAGGTGATTCTCTCTTCTTCGTATAAAACAGCAAGTTTCTCCCTCTGAGTTTGTATTAAATAATGATGGGCATATGTTATCCAGAAATCAAACCTAGGTATAATTTTTCAAAATTATACTTTAATAATAATTGCTTAAAAGTCTACATCACACATACATTCAACAGAGAAAATAATAAAATCCAAAGTAGTAGTCTGATCCTCCGCTCACTCCATCAGCACAAAGAGAGGTGAAGAAGGATCCCAGCATGGGGGAAACAGTAATACCTAGACTCCCCTGAACTTCAAATCTAGTGCTTACTCCCACCTTGCCTTTAGGTTGCTTGTATCTGCAATTCTGTCACCAAAAACAGGAGGGAATTCTTTTCAGGACCGAACTAGAGGAAACCCCCGATTAGCTTCTGATGATGGGAGAGGGCAATTCATGTTGTGACCACTTTGGCAGCCATATATTAGTGGGGAAGGGTGGGAACTACCACACAAATTGAGAGGGAAATAACTCCTCCTGCCTTCTCAATGTTATACCAGTTGTCACAATCTGTAATAGAGTGACTGAGGCTTCCACTGGTGGAACACTTGGATAGTGCTATTAGACAGACTGCTGGTAAATCATTCCAGGATTAGTTCTCTTGCATAGCCAGCAGCCTGTCACTCAGGCTTGCAAAAGTCTGGACTAAATTAGCCTAATGAGCCTATGAGGAACCTAGGCCATATAGGAAATGGAGTATGCCCTGTCAAATGCACAGAAGCTTTTGTGAACAGAAGTGGATAGAGGTAGCTATTCCAGAGTTCCTTCTCTAGAGCAACTACACTTGCTTATGTGAACAATCCCATAATATAAGACCTGCAGGGTCACACTCTCTTACACAAGTTTTAAATTTGACCATTAGATTACTTCTGATGTATAATCCAAATATAAAGTTAACCCTCATCGTCTGTGTTGAAAAAAATGACATCACATGGGTTTGGGGGCAGATTAATACCACAGTCCTTTGGCACTTACATTGTTGGAAGGTGCAAAATAACATGAAATGTGATTGGGTAAATGTCTACCCCAGGCCGGGGTATAAATCTACCCCATGGTAAAATGCATTGGAGTAGATTTCTACCGTAAAATTCTTTTGGCCACAAAACAAACAAAAAGACCACACACACACACACACACGCACGCATGCACGCACGCACGTAATGGTAACCAACCAACTTTCCTGGGGATATTGTGTACCTGTGTACAGGTGACAATGTCCTAAAAGGGCAAAGTTGAAGAGACACTAACTTGAAAGTTTTTGCAAGAGATGTGTACCTGGACTAGGAATCCACCCCAAGACAGATGATGAGGGTGGCTGGCATTCTCTGCATCATGGTATAAAAATTATCATTAAATGGCATCAGGGATACACAGGGCAATGAAAATTAATTTTCTCAAATTGTTAAATTTCACCCAATTAGCATGTATGTTCCACCTAAGAGATTAATGATATTGTTTCAGTATAGTCTACAAGCTAAGATTTTTTAATTTTAAAACCGATTAGGAAGCTAAGTGACTCTCAGAACAATACCACTCATTTGACAGAAGAAAAAACTGTATGTTGTTTAGCAGATTTAGATGGGGAGATTTTTTTTTTGCTTTGTCCTAGTTTTGGATAATTTTTGTTACTGGGCCCTTGTGGAGGTTGGAGGAAATAATTGCTTTGAAACCCCTGGAGAGAACCTGATGACAAAATCTCCAGAAAAAGAAGAACCTTTCTAAACAAACGTACTCCCTGTAGTGGAAATCAGAGTTGTTGATCTCCTCAGTAAAAACCCCACCTAAGTGTAGCCACAGTTAATTATATCCTGTTGACAAGAGAAATCTAAACCACCTTGCATTTTATCATCATGCGGCAGCACAGAAATGACAAGTTTTGACAAGTATCTATTTGTTGTTTCTGGAATTTGCATTGAATATGACAAGTGTACGTTAAGCTATTATGCCTTGGTGCTGTTTAATCAATCATCCTTCGCTTTTCACGTTAATTCTAGTTCAGTTAAACATGCCCAGATCTGCAGTTTATATACTACCAGCAGAGGTTTTCTGTCGTAGGCATTACATGGGTGTTAGAAAACTAACACAGTGTGAGGAATTTTAGGGAAGGACAGGGACTGGGATTGCGGGGACACTTTCAAGGCAGTCGTTAGTAGTCTATAAATTCCCTCAGGATAGTGGCTGACTTTTGGGGAGTACACCCCCAGCCTGGATCATCACTGGGAGACGGAGCACAATGCCTGAATGTCATATATAGCGTCCCTGGGCTTGCAATCAGGGACCAGGGCCAAAAGAGAGGGAGTGAGGGGGAAGTGGGAGGAGAAGGTTCTCGGTGAGCCAAGGGGCAGGGAAGGGAGGATAGGGCTGACACACATGACAGGGGAACCAGGGTAGTGTGCACAGACAACAACAATCACAAACACTCTGAGTTCACTCACCAGTCTCCTTCACACACACTGTCTCTCTCATGCGCGCACGCTCTCTCTCACTCATGTGCATGCTCTCTCTCTCTCTCTCTCTCTCTCAATGTAGGAATACTTTCAGCAGGACACGTTTCTCCATACAAGCAATGCAACAACCAAGGGGGGGGGGGAAGTATCACTGGTTCAAAGGCACTAATCACCGGCAAAAGCTGAAGTCAACAAACCCCTTTTATCTCCTGCTGCTTGCAGGGGAACTGGCGAAGATGCTCTGAGTGTCGGGGCTGTGCTGTGGGGGCGTGGTCAAGCGTGTGGGCTCTAGGCAGGGCAGAGTGGCTTCAGCTGTGCTGCTCTGCTCCGCCACTGCTTGTGGTGCCTGAGGTGGACTGCTGTCCGCTTGTGATTTCTTGAGCCTGGGAGCGGGCTCTGCTGATGTTGCTCCTGGTTCCCCGAGCGGCGGCGCCACTGTGGGGGATAGGGATGTGCGAATGCGGTTCAGATGTTTGGAGTTCGGGCCAAACTTGGCCTGTTCGGACAACCGAACTGAACATCCGAACCGAACATTTGAATGGCCAAACAGTTCGGAAAAGTTTGGATGAGTTTGGGGTTGGGAAAAATGTGACTTTGGGTGGGAAAAACATGACTGAAAGGGGGAGGCAGATGAGGAGCAGACATCCTGGCACCAGGGGTGGACACCAGGGGTGGTTTCAGGGCCAAAAATACCAATACAAAAAAAAAACCAGTTTCGATTTTGGTACTGATAGCACTTTTTTGCATGTGAACTGAACTCTGCCGAACCCAAACTCAGGTTTCAAACTGAATGGCCAAACATCTGAATGGCGTTCTGTTCACCCATCCCTAGTGGGGGAGATGTGGCTCCTATGCCCCCTGGCATGGCCAGAGGTATTGGGGGAGTCGCAGGACCCGGGGGTGCTCTTTCCCCATACCCTCAGGCCCTGATACCAGAGCCTGACACACAGAGTTTTTGTGAGTGTAGGAATTACACACTTGATTAATGCTTTAAGACCATAAGGATTATGGGAATAAGAGTATTAGGGGGAGGTCTATTGTCATGTTCACATTTGCCCTTTTTCAACGGGCCATGGCTACAGGGGGGATGGGTATGCTGACAGTAGCATGGGCGGTGCAGGGGGGCGGTGTACATGGGTGCACACCAATCCCCCAGCATTCCCACTCATAGAACAATCACCATTTTGACCAATTGGTCTGTGCCTGGATAATGGGCAGAGGTGGGTGGGCATACATGCTTTCCAGGAGCACGCATGTATGCCCATCCACCTGCGGCAGCAGTCACACAGGCGACACCCCACACACGCATGCCCACACAGCAGTCCTGTGTGGGTATGAGTGGGTATGTCTCATATAAAAAGGGCCCTTGAATGAGAAACCCACTTGTCTAGAAGCTGAGTCTGAATAAGTGCTTCTCTATGGATCATGTTGTTCTTCCCTCAAACTCCAACTAGAGAGCACCTGCCCACCACTGCCATCTTCCATGATACCTTCTCCACCAAGAAAGAGATGTCATGGCCTGAAACAAATGGGGAGATCTGAATAACTATAGGCAAATTTATCTGGGGATAATTCTCAGATTGGAAGGCTCATTTGCAGAATGTTGTAGTTTGACAAACCATACAGATGAAGAGACACCAAGGGTGTTTTCAAAAGTCATGGTACAATGGGTGGCCACACTTCGACACATATGACCTCCCATGTTTGAGAAGGCACACCAGATGTTTCTTGGGCTGGACCCGGGGTTTGTACTGGCTGTGGCGGTTTTTAGCCTGGGCTGTTTCTCAGGACCATTGCCGAGGCACAGCCCAGACTAAGCGCTGCTGTGTCCTGTGCAATGTAACTCCAGTCCAGAGTAGAGCAAGTCATCTAGGACTGTTTCAGATGCGTGCAACAGCCTCATAGGCTGCCATGACCACCAGTCAGGTAGGAGGGCAGACTGTGCTCCGCGGCACAGGGGGTGTGGCCATATGGATCCATGTCTGCAAGTCACCCTGCACTGTCCCCAGGCCACTGACACACTTGTTCGGCAGTCAGGCCAAATCCTCACACCGGGCAGAATCACGTCTGAAAATACCCCAAATGGCCGTATTTTTAAATATTTATTTATTTTAAACATTTCTCACTTAGAGCATTGAAAGTGCTTTTACAATTTGCAGGTAGTTCACCTTTACAAAAATACTGTGACCTAGATCATTATTTTTCCCATAGTCAAGATGAAGAATTGAAGCTGAGCAATAGTGGGTATTTTTAAATGTGATGACTTCGACAGACACCATTCTTAGTTCCTGCCCAGGGTGAGAGTCCTCACCCTGGGCAGAAGCAGACCCTGCTGCTTAAACAACATGCCGTTTACCCGGCCTGGGGAGGAGGTGGAAGCAGGGAGAGGGTGGGGGACTTGCAGGCATGGGTTCGCACGGCCCTGCATTGCTAAGCGCAACCCTGCCTCATCCCTGATGGGTAGTTTTAGCGGCCTATGAGGCCACTGTGCCCGCTTGGAACAGCTGCGACCATGGGCCGGAGTTAGGTAGAGTGGGCCATCAGATGTGACGGCCTGCTTTACCGCAGTCCAGGGCGGCCTTCCCCAGACCATGGCAGGGCTAACTCCAGGTTGTGTGCTAACCCAGAGTTACCCTGCCATAGTCCGGGGTAAACTCTGCTCCAGCCCGCAACAAACATGATGTGCAGGAGCAGATGTGACACCACCATGGGTGGCTATGTTGGAGTAAGTGTGGTCACCCATAGTAGCGTCATTTCTGAAAATACCCAGTGATTTGTCCAAAACCACAAGAGATTTGAGCCCTTGTTGAAGCCCAAAGCCTTATCCACTTGACTACACTTGTTTTCTGCACAGTTGATAAATATATCACTCCTCTGGTTCAGAAGACTACTGGACCAGGATTACATTACCGTGAAGAGTACCTAAATAGTCAGAATAGACAATTGAATCTATGGTCTCAAGGGAAGGAAATATTAATCTATGTAAAATTATATGTAGCTTCAAGATAGGGATGGAGGGCTTTGGTCCAGTAAAGTCATTTTTGGATTTTTCTTCACAGACTTCACCTTCTGGAGAATAGCAAAGTAAAAGCATTTCAAAGACAAGTTTTCTGCTGAAGCATATTTTGAGCAGGGGTCAGACAGTCACAGTCTTAAGGACAACTGGCAGTCCACCTTCCCAAAAGAAAGTATTGACAACACCAGCCAGCAAAGGCTATAATGTCTCCTGGATGGCTTTCACAAGTCTGAATGGGTATGGATTTAGTTGACAACTGGTCGCCCTCATCACCCCAAGCACATTCTCTGCATCATTGGGGGTTACCATTGAAAATTATCCAAATAAGGACCGGACTGAGCTTCCCCAGCCTCAAATTCTTGACTCTTCAGTCAAATTAGCAGCTCCTAAGGCAAGGTGCAAATGAGCAATTTTGTCTGCAAAGTAGGAGCAAACTCAGAGTGGGTGGAGACAAACTGGATTAACCAGGCTGACTACCACTCAGAAGAGGGCAGCTAGATGGGACTTTGCAGATGCTATGGTAGCGTCAAGGGAAGCTCTCTTTGCCACATCCCTAGCCATGCCATAATCCTTCAAGAGGGCTCTGTGGTGCAATCGGTCAGCTCCAGTCTGAGTCGAGCACCATTGGCACTCTAACTGCCTAGCTTCTCCTTAACTGCCTCAGGTCCCTTATATACGAGGAGGACCTAAGCTGTCAAAATGGAGGAAGCAGATGCCTGAGTGTAACCGTGTTGATTATCTTTATCTTTATTTTAAGGGATTCGTCTATCCCAGTCCCAACTCCCTACGTGGGAGTCCTTAGAGTCTCAGGTGCCCGTGCCCTCTGGCACCCTCTGGCATTGGCACTCCCCTTTCGGAGCTCCCCCTCCAGGGAGGTACATGGCCATCCCCGATGCCAAATCCCTTCCCTTCTAGGCACACTCACAGTTCACCGTCTCTCTGGGGTCTCTTCTCCGCAGCTCTCAGTCCCGCCAATGACCCCTCCAACTCGGGCTCCTGCTTTGAGCCCCGCGGCTATGTGCTACTTGCTGACAGCCCCTCCGGCTCGGGCTCCTCTGCCAAGCCCGTGGCTCCTGGCTTCCCTGGTCTGGCAATCCCGGCTGCCGCTCTGCCGCCACTTACCAGCCTCCCCGCAGCATCCGCTCCACCCGGCTCTGCTCTGAGCCCCACGGCTCACTGCTTCCAGGTCTTGTCCCTTAGCTGCCGCTCGCTGCCTCTTTCTCAGGCAGGCAGCTTTTCAAACCCCCATCACCTGGGGAAACCGCCACCTGAGTCACTCTCTTAGGGCGCTTTTAAATGAGCAGCACAAAAGCCATCTCACTACCTTGAGAGACAGCAGATCGCTGATGTGGATGTGAGGCGGAAGGATTCCAGGGCTGGTTTGACGTGCGAAAGACGCAGCTGCAAACCGCGTGAAGCATTTAAACAAAACGGAAGGACGCGGCTGAAAACCGCATGAAGCGTTTAGACGAGAACAAAGTAAGGCGACTGATTAAAGGATCAGCTGCATTTTTTGTCTTGTCTAAAAATGCCCTTAAAGGGCCCGCTCCCGCGGTCTTCCTTAACTTCTTGGAACAGGATGCCTCACGCTCCCTGTTACACCATGGATCCTAAAATGGTTGGGGAACCAGAGAAAGGGTAAGCAGGTTTTCTACTGATCCGATCAGCATCTCAGAATTGGGGCCAATTTGAGATAGCAAAATCAGCTACCCAACGAACCTGAACACCATAAGACCCAATGAGTCAGAGAGGGGTTTATACACTCATTAGGGAGTCTCTGAAAGGAATCTAAAAGGGTCTTAGTGTAGACTGGAAATAACACACAGTAGAATTTGCAATTCTCATTAAAGCATGCTTGATGTGGACAGCTTTGACAAAATGCTTACTAGAGATTTCAGCCTCTTTGTTTGAAAGCACTAAACAACTATCTTGCACCTGAAATAATACATAATTAAAAGTCATTTCCTCCATGTTTTCAGCATTGCTCACTGCTGTTGCAATAGGATATGCCCTTGCACTAACACATAGTGCTAGAACTAAACAGCTTGAGCATCATGCTGGCAGTTCTGTAAGAAATCCTTCACATGCATAAGACAAATGGAAAAATCTATTTTCAAAAGACTCCTCCCATCACATTCTGACTTCCATCTTCATCACAGAAATAGACACAAAACTTTTTTAAATGTTGAAATACTCAATTAAATTTCTCCTCCATTTTGCATGTATGAATTTTTGATTTCCAGCTTCAGTTAGACAGGTGCTAATATTTCTGACAGTTCCAGAAACAGAAGTGTTGGAAATCTATCAAGAAATCTTCTACCAAAATCTCCATTCAAATGTTTTTACTCAAGTTTCAGCTGAATATTCAAATTTCAGATGCTGATTTGAGATTAACGAAATATCACAGCTGTTCATCACCATCACTGGGTGCTGACAGAGGGAATGCTCTTCCAATCTGTTGAATCCACCAGCGTCAAATCCAGTGTATAGTGGGGATCAACAGACACTTATGGTCCTATTGTGCATCTGATGGATTCAGAACAGGTCAAAATTGCCCTGTCACTCCTTAATTTCATGAATTCCTGCCCCCTCCCTCATGTTCTGCTGTGTAGAGACCCCTACCCTGCTTCATTTCAATATCCCATTTTGGCCCCTACTAAAACCGAGAGTTGCCACACATTCCTTAGGTGGACCTCCCAGGACCCTGTTGCTGACACCTTTGACAGTCTCTGTTGTTACAAAGATGGACATAGAGGGGAGTTTGTCCTGAGTAACTGCACATCCGTTCTCTGAGGCAGAGCTGTCCATACAGAGGATTTCCCAGGCACAGCATGTTCCAGGAGGTTCCCTTCCCCCTAGTCCTATCAGCAAGATCTCTTACACATTGCATTTTGCTGGTAGCTATTGAACCAAACTGTTTTTATTGACTTAAAACCCCTGGCATAGGCTGGAGAGGCACTAGCTCATGTTAGTAGTTAGTTACTGGCTACAGGGTACTTAACATGAAGCCAAAGAACTGGGTAAATGTAACCCAGCAATAGAGCTGAAATGAGTACCCAAAAAATGGGTATACCCCATGAATTTCCAGTACTTTGAATCGACCCAACTACATCAGGTACCAATTAGCATTTAATTGTGACCCGATTCAGGTAGCTGATGTCCCGGAATGTTAATTTCTGGCACTGATTTGACTTCCCACACATATTTATTGATTTTTCCAACCCAGAAAGTCAACTTCCAATCCCAGAAAATCATCAACTTCCAGTTTCAATTTATTTATTTATTTAATTCCATCCCAATGTCTGTTTTACAACCCAATATACCAATCAGTAATCAGAAAATCTAAAAATTTGTACTGGGTAGTATCAACTTTTTGGGTTTCTGGTTATACGGTTGGTACCTGGGTAACCTGTTGTCTATACTATCAGCACCCAAAAATGTGGGTATTACCAATGGGTACTAAAATGAGTATCTGTTTCAGCACTAAGCTTCTGCTAACCCAATAGATATGTGGTGAAAAGGTAGAAGAGACTCATTAAAGTTACATCCTGTGATATGCAAAGATGCAAATTTGGGCTGTTATACAAAAATAGATGTTCACCAGATATTCAAACCCGCTCCTACTTGATAGCTTGCAAGTTCATTTACACAACACTCTTACTGCACGTAGTGGCACAAACCTACACTCCACCTACACTCACCCACAAACCTAAAGTGATTTCTTTACCACTTCTTGTGTTCCTTGACAATTTGATTCTTTGTTCTGAACCACCTAATGGAAAAGGTAGGCCATTTAAATGCAGAGATATCAGCAGAAACGTGAATGCATTGCTATGGGACAAGGCAAATGCAGATTATGGAATAAGTGGTGAGTTTGCAAGGAGCATCTGTTTTATGTGACTGTGTCCTTGATGTGTTGCTTTTTGATGTACTGTTAGTTGAAAGAAAAAGTAGTGTGTAATAGAGGCCAGTGAAAACACAAATGTTTCTTGAGACATATGGGCCGTTTTTGCATGGACTCCCCCACCCCGCTTGGTGAAAAGACAGGTGTGTGGCAGGGGGGCAGGCCATGTACATGGCCGGAGGTGGGGGGGGGATGGGTGTGTGCCCGTGTAAACACCATGGGCGGTGGGTATTTCTGCGTGCATGCTCCTGGTGCACACCCACCCCCACCCACCACACACGCATCTCCACCCACCTCCACCCTCAGAGCCCTTCGGTAACCCCCCTCCTTCAGATCACTGGCCTCACCAATCAACATCACCTCTGTCTTGTCAGGATTGAGCTTAAACCAGGTCCACCTCATCCAGTCCACCACAGCTTCCAAACATTGGGACAGCAAGGAGACATAGCAGAAGTGTCTGGCTAAAGACACTGTCAGAGGAGGGAGCTGCAAATGTAGGTTTGATCCCCCTGTAGGTCTGGGGAAATGGATGTCTTTAAGAGACGGTGCAGCATAACAGGGTGTGTGCTGTACTGGGAACTGTGAAACCAGAGTTTAAATCCCATCTTATATATGAACTCGGTGAGTAGCTTTGGGAAATTCACTATGGGTGAAAACAAATGTGACAGTCACCTGGTCTGGCGTGCTTTGATCTGATCTGATCTGGACCTCACCTGCATGTGTGTTTAAGCACCACCAGATGTTGACCTGGGATTGCCTTGGGGCATTTGATGACTAGCCCGGACTGTTACTCTAGAAAGTCTCTGAGTCACAGCCTGAGATAAGGTCTGCCCAATCAGGGCAAAGTGGGCCAAAGCATGTTAGCATGCTCATATACAGTTCACCATGGCTGCCTGTCATTGGGGGGGGGGGCATGCACGGTACAGTGCAGTGGTGGAGCCAGTCAGCCACACATTTGTGTGGCTTCCCACCATGCCCAGTGACCTGGCTTCCAGAAGGTTTTTTGTGCCGCCCAACCCAGTATGGACAGAGTTGGTGGTGGAGTCCCAACTCAGGTTGTGATGGTTGCATGGTTTTTAGGGATGTGCGAAAGCGGTTCGGAAGTTCGGAGTTCGGACCGAACTTGGTCTGTTCGGACGAACGAACCGAACTTCCAAACTCAACCCGAACCAAACTCTAACCGAATGACAAACGACCGAACAGTTTGTTCGTGTTCGGCCACGTTCGGTTGAGTTTAGGTGGGAAAAACATGCCTGAAGGCCCAGGGAGGGGGAGGCAGCTGTGGAGCAGACTTCCTGGTATGTGTGGGGGGTGGAGAGGTTTGGAGTAGCAGCCAGCCTACCCAATCATCTTTCCTTTTCGACTGAACACTGGCTTCACAGTCTGCGATTGGCCAGGGGCTAGACTGCACAGAGCCAATCAGGCCTTGCAGTAATATGGAAGCAGAAAGTAACAAAACGCTTTGCCCGTCCCCGCTTCCAACACCTTCTGAGACAGTCACTGATCCTGTCAGCAGGCGTTTTCAGAAGGCTCCCTGACTCCCAGGAGTTTGCTTCCCTCATCCATGCACAATCCTCCTCCCATTTCACCCATCCAACAGATTTACCTCCCTATTATCATTTAATTAATTATATTAGATAGATTTATCAGTTATTTTTATTATTTACGCCTCCCTTTGTTCTGTCTTCCTACCCTCCATTGAATCCATTCCTTTCCCTCTCCCTCCATATTCCATCCCTCATTCCCTTCCCCTGGTTTTTGATTTATTAGAGTAGGATTAGATTGATTTAGGTTTTATTTCAGTTTCTGTACCCCTCCCTGTGTTGTTTTGAGCTGTCTGTGTCCCGCCCCCATATCTGTGTATTGTATTGTATTGTA
>QEPC01010378.1:28284-52785 GCA_003113815.1 Sphenodon punctatus | reverse complement strand
GGGCCAAGTTGGTGGAGCAGTTGATCTTCTTGAAGGTCAACCTTCCGCTGCTGGGATTCCCCGAGCTGCCCCTGGACAAGGAGTGATGGTGCAGTGGCACGCGCCATCCCATGCCAGGGGAAGTCTTGGGAAAGGGCTCCTCGTCAATAAGGGCTGCTGCTGCTGAGCTGAGGTGCTGTCCCTCCCTCCCTCCCACGGCTTCAGTGGCACCCTACCTGCACCCCCTCCCTCCCTCCCTCCCTCTCTTTCTCTTTCATACTACACAGCCTCGGCCAACCTATCTGACTGACTGCATGCTGCAGTGTGGCATTGGGAAACTAAGTCTGCAAGCTGGCCTCTGGCTAGTGGCTCAACGATCTCAGCAGCCTATCTGACTGGCTCTCTCTCTCGTGCTTCACCAGCCTATCTGAGTGCCATGCCAACTTGGTGCCAAGGTCCCAGTCTGCCTTTCTGACTGCCTCTCATACCACGCTGCCTACCTGCCCATCCAGGTTGCAAAGCTCGAACCCTGCCTCAGTCTGCCTGCCTTCTGCTCATGCCACGCTGCCTGTCTGCCTACCCTGGCAGCCCTGGGTGATGTGCACCACTGGTCTGGTAATCCCGCTGCTGCTGTCTGCTGGTCCATAGGTGCTCTGCCCTGGTCAATACAAATGTGCCCACGCAATCCTGATGCTGATGTCTGCTGCTGTATGGGAGCTATTCCCTTGCAAATCCCACCATCCTGGCTCCATGGGTGCTGTTTACAGGCAAATCCTCCTGCTGCTGTCTCTTCTGTTCCACGAGTTCTCTGCCCGGTCAATCAAAGGTTTGCTGCTGCTACTGCCAATACTGTCTCTGCTGTATGTGCCATGGCTTCTGTGCCCAGTCATTCAATCCAATGTCTGCACCAGCTACCAATGCTGCCTCTTGGAAATCTAATGTCTGCTGCCAATGCTGCCTCTGCTGTTTGTGCCATGGGTTCTGCGCCCTGGCAATCCAGTGTCTGCGACTGCTGCCAATGCTGCCCATGCTCTATACCAATCAGAACTCATGCTGTACAACCGGGTATTGGGCACCACCATTTTGGAAATTCTCCGCTAAAGAGCTTGGAGGAGTCTGGCAGTCATATCCCCAGAATGCACTCCCCAGTTTGAGAACCACTGGCCAATGTGATCTGTGGCAGATCAGGGAAGAGAACCCAGGCCTCTAGAGTCCAAGACCAGGGCTCTAATATCTGCACCACCTCTTATTGTACATCATACATCATCTAGAGAGAAAAGGCATCTCTCTAAGGAAACAGCATCTAGTACACACATGTAGACTTTGCTCACATCCTCTAGGTGTGACTGCAATATAAACAATCATACTCAATTCTATTCTAGATATGCTGAATGAACTCAATGTGTGATGTGTCTTGCTGTGCAGGACTGCTCCATTACCTGCAATCTCCTGGAGCTGATAAGCTAATCATCAGAAAAATGTCTTTCCAATAGCACTCCTCCCACCAGCTCGTTTTGCCAAGCGCTGTATTGCTTTAGTCATCTAAACTCGCAGCCTGACATCAAAGTCAGACTCAGAGCTTGTAATACACAACAGTAAATTTGGATGGACATGCCAGAGAGGTGCTAAGTAAATGTGGTTGGGGAGGAGGAGATAGAACAAAATAAAGCCCTTTGTGAATACATTACTTTAGACAATTTCATTATCAAAAGAAATTTGGGGACCTGGGAATCTCAGGCCCTTACCATCCCAATATGCATCAGAACCTAACACTAGGAAATCAACAGGGAAATTGGGGTGGTGGTGGTGAAATAGTTTTATAAACCCAGGAACATTCTCAGTGGCATCCTAAAAGGGGAACAGGTAATCTTCAAAGGCTAAAGCAGATCCTGGGGAGGTAACTGCACAGCTAGTGCTGCACTTTCAATGTTCAGACCTTCAGCACCTACAGATGTGTTGAGCACCCTTGGTGGCACAGGCACAGGGAGCAACAGACAAGCAAGCCACAGCAGTGGCCTGAAGACTGATTTGAGAAGGGCCTGGCAGACTGAGCACTTATTGTGCAAATCAAGAAGTTTACCCTGCCCTGATCCTCAGCTAGAAGTCAGTAAAGTTTCATTGAGTTTACATACCAGCTGAGGACCTGCCTCATTAAGTCCCACAGAGTCTTGCAGAGACATGGGGAAGCATTTTAGTGCCCAAGGTCACACTGTAAAGAGACTGCATGCACAAGAGCACTGCTAGCCATGTGCCCCAAACCCAGTTCACCCAATTGTTCCTATAAAGGTTCTTACTTCTGTGAGCGCCGACAACTTTAGCCCTCTGGGTTACAATTGGGAAAGCTGAAATGCAGACTATTAAAAACAAGGAATTAGAATTGGGCTCTCTTGACTCCTGTCCTACAACTAAGCAATGCTGCCCACTCAAAGGCTGCTGAATCACATGTCCTTCTGGGCTGCCCTTGTTTAGCTCCAACTGTCAAGCACAGCTAAACCTTTCAGGCTGCTGCCTGGGAAAATGAAGTATGCCAGAACAAAACCCCACTCCCAAATCCCCTGGATAAGCACCCCAAGTATTTTGTCACATAAGGAGCAATGCATCTTGCTGTGTAAGATTTTCTCCTAGAGATTGCTTGGGGTACTGTGATGACCTTTCCAATCAAGTAAAACTCAGTTAGCTCTGATGGAATGGTGCTTGTCTATCTCTTAGGACCCACTGACACATGTCCAACTGATGTTCGCATGGAGAGAATGGCCAATATATACACGCTGCCACTCTTCTAGCCCCAGGACCCACCGTGATGGTTCCGGGGCCATCGTTCCTCACACAGAGAACCAATCTTCAACTACACCAAGAAGCAGCCACTCCAGCCCTTGGACCCCCCATCAGGGTCCTGGGGCTTACATTACTGGCAGGGAGGGCTGTGGCCAATATGTATCTACAAGCTGCCACTCTTCTAGCCCCAGGATCCACCGTGATGGGTCTGTAGTCATCATTCCTCACACAGAGAGCCAATTTTCAACTGCACCAAGAAGCAGCCACTCCAGCCCCAGGACCCACCATCAGGGTTCTGGGGTCAAGTTACAGGCAGGGAGGGCTGTGGCCAATATGTATCTACAAGCTGCCACTCTTCTAGCCCCAGGACCCACCGTGATTGGTCCGGGGCCATTGTTCCTGACACAGAGAGCCAGGGTCCCCTTCTTCCATAAAACTAAGCCACCCTGTAGTGTTTAAGGCAACAACATGCTCTGATGGCATCGAGCTCCTCACTAGGCTAAGAAACAACACTCTCCCCTTTGAGAATGACAGTTCCACCCTAACCCTTTCTAGGGATATGAGACAAGCCCATGTGGGCATGGGACGCCAGGTGATGCAGCATGAATGATGGGAGCCAGCACGATAAGCCTTTTCCTCAAGGTAGTAGCAGCAACCTGCTGCTCATGGCCATGTCCAAGCAACTGCCCACCCCCATGGCATGCCTGTTCTGATGGCATCGAGCTCCTGTCTAGGCTAAGGAGAGAGCGAGAGAGAGAGAGAGTCTCCCCACTGCTAAAAGGAGAGACAGACATGCTCCCACCCATGCTGTCACCTGCAGTACATGGACATAGAGAGAGAGAGGCTGCCTGATGCTAGACAAAAGGGGAGAGGTGCATCCAGCTCTGTCATACCCACCCACGCAAACACAAGCACTGCACCTCTTTGGGTGCCGTCTGCAAGTTGAGACCCTGCTGCTGGCACATCTTTGGGTTAATAACTATGCTACATGGGGTGGCAGGTGCTGTTGGTAGGGATCGACAAGCTGTATGCAATTCTGCCACCTGCCAGCCAGAACTTACACAGAGGGATAAAAGATTGGACAGGTCAGCTCGTAACAACAACAAATATAACTTTAATAAATAAAACAACAACAACAACAATATTATAAAACATAAACCAAACATTTTAAAATAGAAAGGAAACCTATGCACTATGTTCAGTCTTTTGGCCTGCCTCCCGGAACTTGAGGGAAAGGCATAAGTAGTACAGGGGACCTAGGGGCAAGGGCCGCACCTGCCGGCATTTCAAAGCCATGTGCCACAGCATATTCTACGGCCCCTGCCATGGTCGCCTACCAGTTGCAGACCGACTGGTAGAAGAGCTCCAGGTCAGCCCTCTCAGTGGAGGCATACTTTAAGACGTACTTCGAGTACACCTCCACCTTCTTCTCCCTCAACTCAACTGCCTGGAACTGTTACACCAGTCAGTCTTTACCTGAAGGCCATCAACAAAGTCCTGGCTGGTCCCCTGCACCTGGCCACAAAAGGCCCTTGCCGCTGCAGACTCCTTCTCCTGGGGGGGCTTCACATATGAGCTGGAGGGGAAGGAAGGACTTCTCACGTGGTGCTGCCTCATGTCTTGCCTTCCTCCCCCCTCTTCTGCTGCTCCACGGCCATGCCACCAGACTCCTAGGCCCAAGCCACCTTCTGCCCATGGGCCTTTTCTATATCGGTGATTATCCCCGGTGTGGTGCCCTCTTTCTGCCGCCTGAATCTTTTCCGGCAGATCTAAAGAGCATAAAAAGATAGGAACATAAGAAGTTCCATACTGTGTCAGACCAATGGTCTGTGTCAAGCCCTGCCTGCATTTTTTCTCCACAAGTGGGTGGGCACCAATCTCTCTCTGCAGGGAAATTCTGTTCATAACAGGTCATAGAGTGCAATGCATGCATGCATACCCTGTTGTTCCAGCCCCCATGTCTTACCCTGCAGACAGTAAACCTGTTCTCCTTATAAAAAAAATTCAAAACATTGGATCTTGTCCATCCAATGTCTGGGTGTGGCCCTGCTGACCTCCGCCTGCGTGTCCTCTGTGGCCTGGCACCAGTGCTGAGGCCGGCATCTGATTGCTCTCTGAAACAGCAACACATAAACAACACCAAAGTGTCATATATTTAAGATGATGTCTCTAGTCCTCCCTCCTTGGGTTCTAGGGATTGCAACTATAAAGCCCCTGACTGGCACGTACAAATCCTGCCCTCCTGGGGGTGCTAGGGGATGCTAGGGATTGCAACTAGAAAGCCCCTGAGTGGCACATGCAAATCCTGACCTCCCAGGGGTGCTAGGGGATGCTAGGGATTGCAACTAGAAAGCCCCTGGCTGGCATGTGCAAATCCTGCCCTTATTTGGGTGTGTGTAGGGAATGGGATGGCAACTGGAGAGTCACTGGAGAGCCTTGCTAGCCTGGCACATGTTTGGGTGGGGGTGCTGCTCATGCCAGACCCCCCACACTACAGTACCCTCCCTCTCTCTCTGTCATACATACCACCTGGTGATGCCCACTGTTTGTGCCTGACTAATGCCCACCACCCACCGATGCACCCTCCCGTACACCATTGAGCTCTCTCTAACGGATAGAGCCTTTCTTATCCTCAAAGTAAAAAAAAACAGTTTACAAACCTGGCAGCACCTCCTGAGGCCACTGCTTGCTCTGCTTGCTCCTTCTCCGAGGAGTCGGGCACCACCACCAGAGGTGTAGTACGGGCAGCAATCTCTTCCTCCTCCTCAAGCGGCAAGTTGGCCCCAAGCCGGTGAATAAGCTCTGCAGCCTTATTCATTTATTTTTTTAATTCACACACACCCAAAACACAGAGTCAGTCACTCACAACACACACCAACACTCACCAACCACAACAACAACAGCACACTCAAACACAGCCAAAATACACAAACCGAACAGCCACCCAGCCAAACACACACTCACTTGTCACACAGCTCCGCGCGCACTCAAATTTCCTGTTTCCAGCACGATCATTCACTCTCGTGATACTTTTCCAAATGCCAAACCAAACATGACATAACTGAACAGCCGAACCTGAACCTACTAACAGAACAGAACTCCTGAACCGAATGCAAGAACCGAACTGAACCGAATGGCAGAACTCGAACCACAACCTGTTCGCATATCCCTAATGGTTTTATCCTATCTCTCATTCTCAGTTCCCCAGCTGTAAAATGGGGATAATAATGCACTACCCCACAGGCTTGTTGTGAAGGTGAATAGGTAAGGCTTATAAAGCACTTTAGAACACTGGAAGTCCTATAGAAATCATAAACAATGCTTAAGAAATACTCTAGGCCTGTCACTGATTTTTATTTTTATTTTTTTAAATCTAAACAGAAACCACACTCCTTGGTTCTGAACTCCTGTCCTGCTTGTCCATCAGGGCACCTTGATTTTTATGTTATAAAACCAATATTTCCCATTTTTAGTGGTCATTTTCTCTCAATTAAATTTAGTGCAAGGACAATTTGAATGTTAGGTTGAGGATCTGGGGATTTTCAGTATTATAAAGTTTTTTCATGTCCGGCCATGATCCTTGCACATTGTCAATATTACTGTGCAGCAGGCAACCAGCAGCTGAATGTGACAGCTCTCAGTTCTCAGTCTCAGCTGTTGTCTTTGGCAGCTCTCCCATTTCTTTTCCTCTCCCGTGTGTGTGTATGTTCATATGTTCATCATTACCTTTTTATTTTGAAGAGATGCAAGCAAAGAGATCAAAGGAAACAGGAGAAATATCTACTTGACACTCCTATTGTAATAATTATATAGGTTAACATTAAATAACACATCATGCAAATGTGCGGCAGAAAAATCTATTCTTATTTCTGTAGAAGTATGAGCAATATTGGAAACAATAAAGTAAGCAGTATGTTTAAGTCAATATTTTAAAAATCTTACCTTGTTTTTCCTTCTTCAAATCTGTGTTTCCAAGGAAACAGAAGGAGAAGTAGGAACCAGCCGCTAGGAACTGAAATAAGCAAGAGCCCTGGCTCACAATTGCTGGCTTCTTTCCTGTTCTTCTAGCTCTGAAAGTCACAGTTAATACGACCTTGGGTAATTAAAAACATAAAAAATGAATCTTTCTTCAGTCAATAGTTATGTGCTTCAAAACAAAAAGGATTTGGGGATATAGATGGATTTGAACATGGAGCTTTTCAGCATTTGGAAAGAAGGGAAGAATCAGAGAATGCCTAAAAGAGATTATATTGTAATCAGAAGAAGTTATTGCTTCAAGACTTGTCCATGCAGTGTTCAACAGGGAAATAAATGCAGGACATGGGGAGGGAATTGCATCCACATTTTTAATCATGGACAGAAAGGCTGTCAACAACATAGCTCTAAGAAGTTTTAATAATGGAATAGGAACCAAGGGGGAAGTCAGCACGGGCCTCTAGGTAATTGTAGATGTAGCCATATTCTGCTCAACTATGTTACAGTGATGGACAAGGTAAAAGCAGGAAATCTATTTTCCAACCTATTATTTATTTGTTTGTTTGTTTGTTTTAAAAAATGATACCCCACCCCTCTTGCCACAAGCAACCCGAGGTGGCTAACAACATCAGAAATAGCATAAAACATAATAAACCATCAATAAAAAAGAGATAATAAAAACCAACCCCCTCCCTCACCAACCCCCACCCCCTCCCCACCCCTCACCCCTCTCCCTCGCCAAATGCCTGATGGAAAAGCCAGGTCTTATATTAACTGGACCAGGGGAGGGCATGAGTCCTGGTGCTGCTCCACTTACCCAGCAATTTCTATCATGGTGGTAACTAGCTTCTGCCCGTTCCATATTGTTTTGAACGGTTTAGGGATTGGGAACTCATTATAATCTCCACTCTCAGTGGGAATAAGGACGTTCATTTCTGAAGACTTGGCACTGACAATCTCGCAGTTTAATCAGTTCTTGCTCAGTTACACGTGGCATCCATCTGTCTTATTGATGGAAATAGTTGGCACTTTATCCATTAACTGAACTTTCATGACCCTGCTGTTGATAATCTCCACAATGTCCACCACATCATCAAACACCAGACCCAACTTCTTACAGTTGTCCACTGTAATGGAGTTTATCCTGACCTTGACTTGGAGTGTACTGTTGTTCACACACTTGTAGATATATGCCACCTGCTTTAGCTCTGTGTCACTGATCATCAAGTTAGAGGCATTATTTTGGTTTTCCACCCTCCACTTCTTGCCCTCCAGCTCAAGGACTGCTGGTTCATTCTTTGGGGCTGGTTTGGTGGACGCATTAGCAGCACAACCTGGTTTGGGAGCCGTATATGGTTTTGGTCCTGCTCGCATAGAGCTACCTTGACCCTTAAGTGCTGGGTTCTTGTGAGTCTTAGTTCTCTGGGTTTGTAAAAAGCCCTGTGAGCTTGTATGGGACCTGATGTAAGACATTTATATCCACAGTGTCTCCAGGAGCTTCATCAAATAGGAGCTTTTTGGCTCAGTTTTCCATATGCTTAGTAAGTGAAGCTACTAATTAATCTAAATGCACGTCTCCATTTCTATTCATGCTGACTACTTTGTTTTCCGTTCTCATATCTCCCATCCGTAGCTTTTCTGGATCAAGTAAAAGGGTGATACACAATGCCAACCTGTTCATGTAGTTCATTTAATAAAAGAGAATTAATTCATGCCAGAAACCCAGGATTATCTTGCATTGGAAAAAGGATGAGATCTGGAAGTAGTAGGCAACAGGAACAAACATCTCTTTTATATGGATAGTCAGACAATCATACAAATATCTGTATCAATCATTCATCTGAGTAAGGTTTAAGTGCATTATTAGCAATTAGGAGCCTGACTCCCAGCTCACCAAACTCTTTGGGAGCCATTCTGTTGCCTCAGTGGACTCTGTTTTTTGTAATCCCCATAATTAACATTCATAAACAATTTCAAGTACTCTAAACAATAAGTAGTCTTGTACCACCATTATCTAGAAAAAACACTGGAAATGAAGGCAGAAATAAAGGGAAAGACCCTTTGTGTCCCTCTGCAATATTAAACATTTACTTAAAATTCTGAAAATGATAATATTTGCTATAGAGAAAGTTCATTGCACCATTTAGGCAAGTGAAAAAAAAGAACAAGTGAGATTGCAAATAAAAATATCTCTGCTCTGCATATCCCCCTCAAAAGACTCATGAATAATTTCTTCTGAATGGGACTTGCTCTCAAGTATCTGCAGGACCAATTTGGCCCTATATCAGTGAGCTGGCTAAGCTACCTGTGAATATCTGGATTGCTCCAAGCGTAGTAGCCATTAAGTAACCGAGATACTACTTATAATAAAAAGGGTTCTGTGTATATTTTTGCTCCAGGCAGGTGTTTTGGGGGGAATGTATGTGAGCCAGATCTTCTATATCATTAAATGATGAAGAAATCTAGTATGGTCTCAAAATGGTAGGTTTTGAAAAGATACCGGAGGGGAAAGGCAGTGGAAAAGAGGCAAGGATGCTTATAATCTTGGCAGGCTTTAAATTGAACAGATTTTTCACAAGCTGTTGCAACAACATTGATAACATAAAAAGGAATGAATGAAGAAGTTTGTATTCAGGTCCTTATAGGATTGCCACTTCCTGTGGTTTGGCCCCAAGTCTCTTGTTTATGGCTATGACTCTTGGCTATGGGAGTCTCAGGGTCAAACAGTGAGAGTTGGAAACTGTAAGTCTATGCCTGCAGTGATAAATCATGGTGAATGCTGGTTCCGTCAGAAACAGTTAATTCATCTTCATTTGCATGACATGCAAACTTACTGGCCATTTGTTGGCACCTGTTGTTGTTTTTCACAAGTTGAACAGAGCTACTACAGGGTCGATCTCAGGTTACATGTGTGCCCTGGACACACCCCCATAAGGGTGTGGAGATGCAAAAATGCTGGCTAAGCGCAGAGGGAAGTGACAAAATTGATGAAAAATGACCAAAGAAATGGCAGAAAATGACTAAATTGATGAGAAATGATGAAAAATCACAGGTGCTGATATCGACAATGGTGGAAGTATACACTCACCAGATACTGCCAAAGTACCAACGAACATTCACAAGCACTCCCAAAAAGTCAGTTTTTCCCTGCAGGATGAAACACATGCTGTTGTCTCAGGCCTACTTAGTTCCACAACATTCCATCAATATCTGTATCACCAGTAGGGATGTGCAAACACGGTTCAGAAGTTCAGAGTTTGGCCTGAACTCGGCCTGTTCAGATGACCGAACTGAACTTCCGAACCAAACGCTCAAACTTCCGAACAGTTCGGATAAGTTCGGGGGTGGGAAAAACATGACTTTGGGCAGGAAAATGTGAATGGAAGGGGGAGGCAGCTGAGGAGCAGACTTCCTGGCATCAGAGGTGGACACCAGGGGTGGTTCCAGGGTCAAAAATACCGATATTGAAAAAACTTTGGTTTCGGTATCGATAGAGCCATTTTTGGATGTTCGGCCGACTTTGGTTGAACTGAACTCCTCCAAGCCAAACAGCTGAACCCGAACTCGGGGTTCAAACTGAACGTCCGAACATCTGAACGGCATTCTGTTCGCCCATCCCTAATCACCAGTATTCAGAACCTTCTTCATATTGGATATAATCTATCAGGCCTGAGGTTTTTTTAGAGTGGAGGGTCAATGGGGTAAATTTTCCCAGGCCTCACAAATGAAATGGGCCACATCAACAATGACAAACAGTACCACAGAGAGAAAACCCGAGGGGTGTGTGTGTGGGGGGGAATCGAGGGGCTCAAATGAACATTCTGTCCCTGGCCTCTCAGAGTCTTAAAAAGTCACTGTGCTCTATGAACTGACAATACCCTAATGCTTACCTAACTTGACAAAAACTAAAAAGCATCCTGCTATGGCAATTTATACTGCAGTTAGATTTCATTGACTTCAAATATGATGTATCTGGTGGTATAAAACAACACTTGTCTTGTACCCATTGTATACTTCTTTTGATTTCAGCAAAAACCCAGCCAAGTAAAACTTGAGATATTTTTCTGCTGCCAACCCTGCTTTTCCTAATCCTGTTAAAGCACCACAGAGGCCAATCTGAGGTTTGTTGGAAGAAACTGCAATTTAGTCCTGGGTAATTAATATTATCTGGTAATTATTTTAATTTCTAACAGCTGTCTTGTTTCTGCCCATGTAAAAAAGGCATATGAGGTAGGAAGTTACATACAGACAGAAAGATGCAAAATGGCAATATGTTCTGACATGCAGTATGCTATGAAGATGATGTGTCAGACTTCCTGTTATACCTTCAAATAGATGTTGGAAATAGCTAGGTTTCTAAAGAGCCAGAATGTGCAAAAAGGGATTGGAATTCTCATTTATTTATTTATTTATTTATTTATTTCAATTTATGCCCCACCTTTCCCCAAAGGCTATGGGTAGCTTAAAAAAACAAAAAGGAAAAATAAATCAGTAAAATTACAAAGTAATACAATAAAATCCCCTAAAAATCCCTACCTTGCCCCTAATACCCAAAAACCCAACCTCTATACCTGCCTGCCAAAAAGAAAAGTTGTACACTGCCTCTGGAATATGCTTGGGCTCTGTCAGACTTCGGGGGAAGGAAGTTCCATAGTACTAGGACAGCAAACAAGAATACTAGGGATGTGCAAATGCAGTTCAGAAGTTCGGAGTTCGGTCAGAACTCGGCCTGTTTGGATGGCCGAACCGAACTCCCCAAGCGAACGCTCGAATTTCTGAACAGTTCAGAAAGTTCAGATGGGTTTGGATGAATTCGAGGGTGGGAAAAATGTGAATTTGGGTGGGAAAAACATGACTGGAAGGAGGAGGCTGCTGAGGAGCAGACTTCCTGGCATCAGGGGTGGACACCAGGGGTGTTTTCAGGGCCAAAAATACCGATACTGAAAAAAAAATTGGTTTTGGTTTCAGTATCGATAGCGTTATTTTTGGATGTTCGGCCCAGTTCAGTCAAACCAAACTCCGCTGAACCTAACAGCCGAACCCGAACTCGGGTTTTGAACCAAACGTCCGAACATCCAAACAGCATTCTGTTCACCCATCCCTAAAGAATACCTCTCTGTGGGCCCTTGTTGTACAACCAATATCAACCATCAGTACCTACAAGAGGGTGCTCGCAGCCAACTGTAGGAGCTGCAGTAGAGCATGGAAAGAAAGGTTATTTTTCAGGCATATGGGGCCCAAGCCGTTTAGGGTTTTAAAGGTCAAAACAGCACCTTTAATAGTGCCCAGAAAGCTATAGGAAGAAAGTGCAGACTATAGAGCACTGGTGTAATGTGCTCACGGTGACCTACCCCAGAAAGAAACCAGGTCACCACATTCTGCATGAACTGCAGCTTCTGAACAATTATCAAGGGCAACCCCACGTAGAGCACATTGCAGTAGTCTAACCTCAAGGTAATGAAAGCATGAACAATGGTGGCCAGATCAAAGTCAAAAAGAAAATACCGCAGTCTTCTCACCAGATGGAGTTGATAAAAGGTGTTGCTGGCCACCACCACAACCTGACAATACATCCAAGTGCAGAAAAGGATCCAGAAGCACTCCAAGGCTACAAACCTGAGTAACCAGAGGGGCTCTCCAAGTCCTCTTCAAGTCACAAGTTCGGCCAACCATCATCACGTCATTTTTGTCTGGATTCAGCTTTAACCGACTCACCCTCATCCAGTCCCCAACAGCAGCCAGGTACCAAGAAAGCATTGAGACTGAGGGACCTGGTCCAGAAGAGAAAGAGAGGTAGAGCTGGATTTCATCAGCATATTGATGACAACTCATTCCAAAGCTCTGGATCCATCTCACTTAGTGGCTTTAGATATACATTGAACAAAAGGGGAGACAGAATGGAACCCTGGACACCACAAGGGATGTCTCAAGGAGACAATGAGCAATTTCCCATCAACACCCGCTGGGACCTCCCTGATACGAATGAACCCACTCAAGAGCAGACCCACGCACCCCTGCCAGGTCTCACAGACATGTCAACAACGCCTCATGATCATGTATCAAAAACCGCTGAAAGATCTTACATGATCAACAGGGCACAATTTCCTCTATCAATCTCCAGGTGTAGATCATTGACCAAGGCCACAAGCACAGTCTCTTTACTATACCCCAGACAAAAGTCTGACTGAAATGGGTCCAGGAAACCAGTATCATTGAGATGAGTCGGAAGCTGCTGGGCAACCACCCATTCAATAACCTTCCCTAAAATGGGGAAGTTAGAGATAGGCCAATAGCTGACTGGGGTGTTAACGTCCAAAGATGGTTTCTTAAGAAGAGGTTGGACCACTTCAACTTGCAGTTTCAAGTGTGTCCGACAACCTACCCTCCTGAAAGGAGGCATTGACAACCCCAGCCAGCAAAGGCCCCAGCATCTCCTGGCTGGCTTTCACCAGCCAGCATGGGAAAATATCTAATTCACAACTGGTTGCCTGCACTGCTCCAAGCACATCCTCCGCATTGGTGATTGACACCAGTTGAAACTGATCCAACCAAAAGGAACAAGGCTGAGCTTCCACCAGCATAAACTCTGACTCTGCACAGTCAAAGTTTCAACACCTAAGTTGTGGTGAATACAAGCAATTTTGCCGTCAAAGTAATTAATAAAAGTGTCACAGTGGACAACAGATAACTCAGATTCATGGCAAAGACAGATCAGATTAACCAGGCTGTTCACCACCAGAAAGAGCTCCACAGGATGAGACTTTACAGACACTATAATAGTGAAGAAGAAAGCTTTCTTTGCTGCCATCACAGCCACGGAATAGTTCTTTAAAAATGATCTATGCCACAACTGGTCGGCTTTAGCATGGGTCAAGTGCCACCACTGCTCTATAGGGATGGGTGAACAGAATGCGGTTCGGATGTTCGGACGTTCGGTTGTTTGGTTCGAAAGCCTAGTTTGGGTTCGATGGTTCGGTTCAGCCAAGTTCAGTTTGGTTGAACTTGGCCGAACATTCAAAAATAGTGCTATCGATACCGAAACTGAAACAAAACCAAAACCAATTTTTTTGGCCCTGAAAAGACATTTTTCCCACCCCCAAACTCATCTGAACATGACCGAACTCTTCAGTCATTCGAGAGTTCAGTTCGGATATTTGGTTCGGACATCTGAACAGACTGAGTTCAGTTCGAACTCTAAACATCCGAACCGTGTTTGCCTATCCCTAGTGCTGTATAGGGATGGGTGAACAGAACTGATTTCAGAAAGTCAGTTCGGTTCAGAAATTCGGTTCGGTTGACCGAACTATTCAAGTTTGGTCCAAACTTCCCAACAAAGTTTGGAAATTCAAACCCCATTGAACTAAACGGAATATTATCTTTTAGGGATGGGTGAACAGAGCAGAGTTTGGAAATTCGGTTCGGTTCAAAAATGAAGTTCGGTTCGGTAAACCGAACTGGTCGAGTCCGGTCCGAACTCCGAAGTTCCGAACTGCATTCGTCCATCCCTAGTGCTCTAACCACCTACTTCAACAACCTCAGATCCTCCGTATACCAGGAGGTCCTATGATGTTGCAGTGGTGGGAGCAGATGCCGCCTGGGTACAACCATGTCAATGGCCCTGGTTCAAGTTGTTATTCCATAAAACAACCAGGTCATCAACAAAGTAGTCATCAAGGTCAGTAGGTAAATCCCCCAAAGAGTTCTGGATACCAAGCGGATCCATATGTCTCCAGGGGCAGACCAACCTAACTGGTCTACCACCCTGATGGGACATAGGAGGACGTGGATCCAGGCCTTCAAAAGGTAATAGTCAGACCATGACAACAGTGTTATGACAACACCCCCAATAATTGGAACACCCCTCTCCAGACCAGTGCAAAACATCAGATCCAACATGTGTCCCGCTTCATATATTGGGCCAGATATAATCTTGGATAGACCCATGGTTGTCATGGAGGCCACGAGGTTCTGCTCTGGCCCCCAAAGGTTGGTCTCAGCATGTATATTGAAGCGACTCAAGACTATAATTCTGGGTGACTTCAAGACCATCTCTGAGACCATCAGTCACGGAGTCTGCTGTGCAGTGGGGTGGTTGATACAGCAGCAGAATCCCCAATCTTTCCCTAGTCAACTCCAGAACAAGGGGGGCACAGTCTATATTTGAAGAGTTAGGCACCAGATACCTTTGAAAGACCAAAGCATCTTTACTAATCACCGCCACACTACCCCCAGCTGATGCCGCACTGAGTACCTGGCTGACACCATTTGGAACAATAAAGGCTCAGATGCCTCATCCAGTCAGATCTCGTAATGCATATGAGGTCAGGTGCCTCATTCTGAATAAAATCAAAGATGGTTGATATGTTGTTTGCCATTGACATTGTATTAAGCAGCAACAGCTTTATGTCAGGAGCCCCACTGACCTCAGTCTGATCCCAAGCCCTGAGTATTCCGAATGCACCTCTGGAGGCTGTGGAGACAAAACCTTGTTGGCTAAGCACCAGCGAAGTGCTGGGAGGTGCCATAAAATGCTGTAAAAATGCCACAAAACTGTTGTAAAATTCCTGGAACGTGACAAAAACTCCATGATGAAAAGTGACAAAAAGTTCCAGAAAGTGACAAAAACAGAAGTACAGAATCACCAGAAACTGACAAATGTATTTATTTATTATTATTATTATTTATATAGTGCCAGCTGTGTACCTGACAGTGTAAAATCAGTAGTTGTAGACAGGACACTACCCCAGGGGGCTTACAATATAAGAGAGACAAGGGAGGGGGAGACAGGGGAAAGGTGAACTACAGGAGAGAGAAGGATACATTTACGAGGTTGCAGGTGCATTTGCTTAACTTAGATACAGTGAGAAGATTCATATCACTCATGATGAGCCAGGGAAAGTCTGATGGAAGAGGTAGGTTTTCAGGAGGGACTTGAAAGATGGAAGAAAGGGAGTAGAACAAATGTATCCATGGAGGGAGTTACAGGCATGGGGGACAGCACGATTGAAGGGAGGAAGGCATTTAGAGGAGCATGTGATGCACAAGCAGGCAAGGTTGGGGCAGAATGTTGCAGGATGCAAGAGCAGAGAGATACATGGGAACAAGACCATGAAGGGCCTTGAAGGTGAAGACCAAGAGCTTTTGTTTAATGTGTTTCTGTAGGGGGAAGTCAGGATAGGGCGGAGAGTGCTGATAGACACTAGCAAGCTTTTCCAAAATGTTGGTATTTCCCTTTGGAAGGAACACAGACATTTGCTTTCATCTCAGCACTACTTTTAGACTCCTGATTTTAAAAGTCTAGGCCAAACTTCAGGCCAGTCACTATAAATAAAACAACTCCAGGGGCTAGTCAGTGCAGATAATAATTCCATTCTATTCAATACAGCGCAGGCCTCACATGGGGTATTGTCTCCAGTTTATGCACCTCACTTGAAGGGCATTGACAAATTGGAACAGATTCAGAGATAACAAGGATGATAAAGGTCTGCAAAGCAAAGCAAATCTTGTGAGGAAAGGTTGAAGGAAGTGGTTATTTTTATCATAGCAAAGTGTAGATTACGGGTGTGATAATTGGGTGTTTCTGAGTCTTCACACATGGGTGTCTCTCAGACACCTGGGCAAGCCCACCGAAGAGCCAGGGAGTCTAGCTCATTAACTTCTCTTTTGTCTGAAAGGAGGAACCCCTCTGATTTGGTCTTTGAGATGGGGTCAAAACCCATTCAACAGATCTTAGACTTAGGCAGAACGAACTCTTGGGCAGTGGAAGCAGGTTCAGTTGATGTGAGGCAGCTGAGGTCAGACACTGGAAGAGAAGGCTGGTGTGAAGCTTGGGGGAGTTGTATCAGCCCTGGAATGGACTCTTTACTGGGTGACCTGAGAACACCAGGGAGAAGAACAGAGAGCCACCACCCAGGGACTGAGAACTATAAGCCTTGTTGTGACTTGCCCTGTGTTTCTCTGTACCTAGACTGTCTTCTGTCATTCCCTTCACATGGTAAAGTATGTTTCTTTAAGCTGACCCGGGTTGGTCTGAGTTATTTCTCCAGGGGGTTTCTGCCCAGGGAAGGGATGACCTCTCACAACCAGTGCCTGCTACCTGAAAAGACAACTCTCCATGTAGATTCACTTCCAAGGGCTTGCCCAGCAAGGGAGGTGCTTCCCATAGAGGGGAGATAAGTCAAAAGAAAGAGCAAAGAGTCTGTAGCTGGCCCCAGTCTAGGGTAGCAGGTGTCCCACAAGTGTGAGGCACTGAGGACCCTGGCCCTAGACTGCCCTGAAGTTTTACCTTCAGATCTATGGGTGAGCCGCTGTCTCTGGGAGCCTCTGTAAAATGAGCCCCTGAGACCTGTTATCTGGCAGGGTCAGGTGGGAGTGCACCCCTGTGCCAGCATCTCAGGCCTGGGCAGGGGGGTATCCATGGAGGCTGTGACAAAGGGGAAACACAACACCAGTCTTCAAATACGTAAAGAGCTGTCACCAAGAATTATTTGATGCTCTTGATACATTAAAGATGACAAGGAACTGTTTTTCATGCTATAGAGGGCAGGACGAGAAAATAATGGCCGCATTCCTAAATCCTACAGGTGCTGCCACGCGCATATGCGCACACACTACCGAGGGCATGCACATATGTGTGCGTTTGCTGCTTTGCAGGACTTGGGATTGACCCCAGTAGTCTCGAGTTATGGAAAGTAGATTTTGATTAGATATCAGGAAACTTTTCCTAACAATAAAAGCAATACAGCAATGGAACAAGTTGCCTAGGGAGGTTTTCAAAAAGAAGCTGGACAGTCATCTGTTGGGGATGTAGCTGAGACATCCTGCATCCAATCAGGTTGTAAAAGTAGATGACTCTCAAAGTCCTTCCAAGTCTATGATTCAAGATTGACCTTGGATCTGACTTTCATTCAAAGCATAGCACCATCATGAGCCCCACTGAATGTAAGTGACTTGAGCTGATATGCACTAGGGATGTGCAAAAGGCCCCCATCTTGTTTTTGGTTTTGCTTATTGTTTTTGTTATTAAAAATGTAATTTTCATTATTATTAATTACAATGTCGTTTTTGTTATCATTGGGTGATTTCAGAAGTGACATGGTGAATGTCCACCACAGTCAACCTCAGTCAAACGCGGGGGGTGGTGAAAGCGCCGTACATGTCTGTTTGCTCGCATCCAGATGTTCACCACAGTCAAACGTGGCTCGGGGTGAAGCTAACCATGTTTCGTGAGGGTTTCGACCTCACAAATTTCTCTCTCTATATGCACACAAGTAATATCTATCTAAATATAAGGGAGGCAGGGGAAGGGAAAAAGAAAACTATCAAATCAATTATCTATATAGCTATTTTAATCTAATCAAATCTATATGTCTGTAATCTATATCTAATTTATGCTACCTATCTATATATAATGTACAGGGGGGAGAAGGGCAGGAAAAGTTAGAAGGTAAAATGTAGGGTATGAGAAAGGAAAGGTATTTGTAATACAATGAGGGCTAGGGTGCATTTTTTATGTGTGCAAGCACCACAGTTCTGTAAACGCAACCTGACAAGCAGAGCTCTCACAGAACAGAGAGAAAAAGCCTGGCTTTTCCATTATAAAGGGTTACAGTGCCTTCCTCCAGAGCCCCCCTGATTAGTTGTGCGAGGCAGGAGGCATTGAGCAATCACAGAGTGCCATGAGACTGCTGGGACCTGCGTGTGCTGCTCATTGGCCAGCGATACAGCCATCAGATACTGCTGAGCTGCTTGCCCCTCCCAACACAGGCACCGTTCAAGAGTTCAACCCTGTCTAGGGCTCTGAGATGTCTAGTCCCCCTCCTCCCCTCTCCACATTTCCCCTCCAAAACCCAACAATAATAATAACAGCAATAATAATAACAACGATAATGACATTGTCATTTTCATTATCATTGTCATCATTCTTTATTGTCATTTATGTTATTGCAATAACGATAACAAAAATGACAATTTTTGTTATTATTATTGTAATAATAAACATGACATGCACACCCCTGGTATGCACTTTGAGAATTCAAGTCTATAACAGCTATTACACTGTCTTCAAATAAGGATATTTACATGGCATACATTTTGCTATGCTCTCTAAATTTCACTATTCAAATATTAACCTAGTCGAAGTTCATTACATGTTGACCCCTGCTCATCTATAAAATATGGAGTGAACAGCAGGTACCATTTCCCCATCATCTCTGTACCAAAAATATCACGAGTTCACTTTATATTTCTACAGTTTAAATTTTCTTTAATTTATAAAATAAATACTGAATGAAACATATTTTATATTGATGCTGATGACACCCAACCAAACTGATACTGATGACACCGCACACCACACCCTCTGACGACCTTGGCCAAAGGCTGCATTTACACATTGAACAGGAGAGGGGACAGAATAGAACCTTGCGGCACTTCACACATGAGGTCCCTGGGAGATGATGAACAGTAACCCACACGTTGAGTTCTTCCAGCCAGAAAGGAACAGAACCATTCAAAAACAGTCCCGCCCACCTCTGCTCGGCCATGCAAGCAAGTCACCAGCATCTCATGTTCAATGGTATCAAATGCAGTCAAGAGATCTAACAGGATCAACAGGGTTGACCGACCCTGATCCAACTCATGGCGGAGGTCATCGACCAAAGTCACAAGCGCAGTGCAATAACCCAGATGAAAGCCAGACTGCAAGGGGTCAAAAAAACTGGTATAGTCCAGATGCCCCTGAAGCTGCCAAGCCACCACCCGTTGAATAGCGTTCCCTAAAAAGGGAAGGTTAAAGACTGGCCAGGGCATCAACTTCCAATGATGTTTTCTTGAGCATAGGCCAGGCCACACCACCACCTCCTTGAGGCAGCCCAGCACTCTGCCTTACATAAAGAAGGTATTGTCCACCCCAGCCAGGAATGGCCTCAACATCTCCCAGATGGCCTTAACCAGGCAGGACGGGCATGGGTCCAGTTCATGTGATGCTCTAATCGCCCCAATTGCCCCTCTGTATCAGTGGGCAACATCCATTGGAATTGATCCCATAAAATGGGGCTTCCATTACCTCTCTGGTTCTCCTACTGATGCAAGTGCAGCATCTAAGTTGTGGTGAATTTGAGCGATTCTATCCACAAAAATGTCAACAAACATGTCACAGCGAGCACTGAAAAATTCCAGTTCCAGACAGAGGGACTAGCTTCCTCACCACCCGGAAAAGCTCAGCTGGATGTGACTTTGCCGACTCTATGAGAGCAGCAAAGAACCTCTTCAAATCTTAAGTATATTAAGTATATTCCTCTACAAAGCTTATATAGATATATATTCTTTTAAAATGAAGATGAATTACCTTAGCCTCCCCTTCAGTCAAGGTGCCTTTGCCAAAGAATTCCACCATGACATAAAGAAAAACAAATAATATATTTAAGATTTACATATTTTGAATTTTACTGTACTATTATCTGCCTCATTTGACTTTTCAACTATTTGAGCCAGTCAAAGTACCAAGTGCAATGGAACTGACTGGAGTTTATCAACAGTACCACAAAATATATAAAACTAGTACCATTTCGGCATTTCAGTCAATCAACATTTCTGATATGGGGTTTTTAGACAAGCAGAATTCACATGTATGTGGGAAATCACCTCTGTGTCAATATTGTTGGTTGATGGCGTTAAAAATGGAGTAAGCTTCAGTTGACGCGAAAGAATTGTTTCTCAAGTATTTTTCTCTGTCTTTAATTTGATTGAAAATCACTTATTGAATTTATCTCTTCTATATTTATACATCTCCCTCTGCCAAAACCTCTACACTTTTAGAACACCTTAACGTAACTAAAAGTTATGCTTTGGGCTTTCATAAGTAATATGGACACCCTGTCCCTCAGCTACAAGGAATAGTTTCAAAACTCCCTGTATTTATACATTTGAAGCAAAATTGCTATGTCATAACTCCCTTCCAGTTTTTCCACTTCAGTTCGTTTACTTGACTTCACTTCCAAAGATAACTAGGCAGCATCCACTGTGAAAGGTAAGGAACCTGGAGGCTTCCTTAAAGCAGAACCATTTGAAGTGTGAACCTGTGAATGTTCTTACTGAAATACAGAGGCATCACATAACATTGTATGTCCTTGTAAGAGCTACATTGAATAAGTATAATGCTCTGTGTCTGTCTGGGTGTAAACAAACATTATATCAGTGCGCCGCCACCACAACCTTACCTGGGTCGGGAAGTCTTGGAGAACAAGATCTGGACCTGGTCAGGCCACCCAACATACATTCCAGTGGCGTGTGGGGAGATGAACAAATGTTCAGCCATCGAGTCCCACCCCCATGCTTCACCCAGAGTCCTACTCCCCACCATGACAGGCAGCCATGGCAGCCAATGATGGCCAACAATGGCACTGACCATGGCAGACCCAATCCGGTCCGGGTCATGGTGGGCCACAGCAGACGTGATAATCCGCTGTGGCCCACATTGCCCCACTTGGATGGACCATAGCCTTGGTTGTGACTTGGAGCTAATCCAGGGGTCAGACCCAGGGCTAGCTTCCAACACCCACAGGTAATCCTGGGTGAACATCTGATGGCTCTTAAGCAGACATGCCAGTGGTTCATGGGCCAAAGCATGGGAAATCTGCCCCCAGTGAGTCACTGTCACTTCTGTTTCTACCCTCTGTCTGTCTGTCTGTATTTCCTTTCATCTTTGCATATAACCCTAGAAGTCAAGCAATCCCCAAGATCAGAGCCCAAAGGAGTGCTATAATCAGAAATCTATGAACTTTACAAGTCTCTCCAAACTAAAGAGCTTACTGCCAATCATCCTTTAAAGTACTCCTTTCATTTGCATCCAAAAACAATGACCTGGAGATTTAACACCAAGTCTAAGCTTTCGAAGAGAAGGAATTACTTACAATTTCTGTAGAACCAAGGCCAATAAAGTTGCAAGGAAATATTTGCAAAGTTGCAAGGAACTATGTTAGGCCATCCAGTTTTTAAAAAAAATTGGGATCCTTGTGAACACAGCATAAGATGAATTCAGATATTTGCTCATGAGAATGAATATTTGGATTATCTTTTGCAAATACAAAAAGTTTAAGCGGGTCATGGCTGGGCCCTGCCACCTCCTGCCTGTTGTCTCTGGGGACTTGATCAGTCCTGAGGGCTGTTGGGCCACCCACCAGCCCAGGTGAGGAGGCCAATCCCATCTCCTTCAAAGAATTTGTGCAGAGCAAGAATCAGAGTTTGGGAGCAACAACCAGGGACAACAGCGATGGGTCCTCAGAGTTGGGGGGAAGTAGCAACACCAGTCTGAAGGAATTGACCAGGCACTCTCTAATACTGTACAATGACTCTCTATCCCCCAAGACCGTGTCCATGAGCCTCGGACAGGGTCGGCCCTACCATGGGCTGCTCGAGGCGGCTGTCCCAGACTCCAGTACTGGGGGGGGTGCATTCGGGCTCCCAAGCTCCTGGTCTGATAGTGGCTAGGAGCTGGGGACCCCGAGCACGGTGCCTCTGGCTAACTCCAACTGACAGGCAGTGGAGGAGGCCAGCAGGAGTGAAGGAGAGGCAGAGGCCCCAGCTCTCCCACACTACATGCTCCCCCCTCCACTGCCTGTCAGTGTCACGCCCCGGCCCCGTGGCGTGCCTCGGCGGCGGGGGCGGCGGGAAAGTTCCAGGGGTACTCGGGAGGCGCCAGCGGCGGGCCCCTCTGTCCGGGGACAAGGCTCGCCCTCGTGGCAGCGGGACGCATCTCCGGCATTGTCCGGGGCTCCGCCCCCTCCGCAATCAGGAACAGCTGACAGGAGAATCCCTGCCCCGCCCCGACGCAGTGCGCGCCTTGCGGCAGAGCGCGCTCGGCGTGGGGCGGGGCCCTGATTAGCTTCCAAGGGCTAACACATGGAGGGCTTGTAAAAAGTATAAAGTTGCCGGCGGGACAGTGTCTCCCCGCCGGTAATCGAGAGAGAGACTGGNGGATCAGGTAAGTGATCTGATGGCTGTACTTGGGGATGGGCAAAGGGGAGTGCCCCTCTGCCATCCCTGAGCCCAGGTCCAGGTAGCGAGTTGCTCCCAGACCGAGCCGGGGAGTGCTCCCTGAGCTGGGGAAAGAATAGGGCCCCAGCTTTGTTCCCCACCCTGGGCCACGCATATGCTAAGGCCAGCCGTGGCCTCAGGTTCCAGGACCCATTTCTCCAAGATCCTACCATTATGAACTCCTTGTTGGAGGATGAGGATGACAAATGGAGTGGCATCTATCAGTCCTCTGCTGTGGAATAAACCCAACTGACCAGATTTTCCAGCGCCTCCTCTTGTAGCACGTTCAATTCCTTTTACTGCAATACTTCTGAACTGTCAGAAATTGAGGCTCTTCCTCTGTGGCCGCTGAGTGAGAGCAACACAACAGTGTTTGCCGCTTGTGGGAAATGAGACCAAACCTTTTCTGCTCTTGGAGACTCCCTGGGTGATGGGCATTATATGCTTCAGCCGCTGGGCTACAAAGAACTAAAGGAGGAAAACTCCAAGTTGAAAAATATAATTAACAAGTTTTAGACTATCTCTGAAACTCAAACAGACAGGGTGAAACAGCTTGAAAGCAAACCTGAAGAGAACAAGATCAAGGAGCAAAAAGAGGCCCGAGACCTAGAGTCCATGGCGCAGCATGTCAAAGAGAGCCTCAAGCTAATGACGCATGGGCTATGAAAGTGGAAACAAATGCTGCAAAACTGAAGCAGGAAAATGCACTGCTGCAGGTCCAGCTGACAAACTACAAGATGGAGAACAAAGCCTTGAGGTCCAGCCAGTCTTCTCGCCTGGCTGTTGTGAAACAAAACGCAGACATTGCCTTGCAGAACCTCCTCACTGTTATAGCAAACTCTCATGCTTCTATCAATTGGTCTCTGGGACGGAATCAATGTAGCTTGTTGCCGAGCTCCTTAGACACAATTTGAGATAGATAGATAGATAGATAGATAGATAGATAGATAGATAGATAGAATTTCAGAAATAATCAGAAGACTAATCATAATGAACCACTAAAGGATTTGACCCTGCAAACTCTGTTTACATAGGGAAATAACTATTCCAAGCTTTTTTGCTTTATTTTAAAACTGCTGTGATACACTAGGCCTCCTTTACCCTTCATATTTTTATTGTAGAAAAAAAATTATGCACTAGTTCAGTATTGGCCTTTCTACTATTGTATCAGTGGTAATATTGGCAATTTCTAAAACTCGTAATCCAGCTAGACATATGCTTGGATGCCTTTCTGGATGTGGGACTTAAGAGCTTTATCTTTCCTTCATTGTGCTTCAGTCCTTCAAAAAAATCTACATATTTCCAGCCCCTCTGTCCCTTGAAGCGATGCTTCATCTCTGTTTTTCTTTCTGCGGAAACAAAGAAGTCTTTTCCCTAACTCAATTCACTGCCATTTGGGTCAAGGATATTTTATTTTGTAAACCTTTTGTCTAACTATGTAAATTACACTATAAAAATTAAGTTTTAACATTTAAAATGTTTCCTGGACATTTTTTGAAATTGCTTTTTAATTCATTAGCTTTTTTTAACTTTTTAAAAACTGGGAAAATGAAATTGCAAATAAAAAAGTTCAGTGTACAAATGTAATAGGTATATTGTAACTGCATCATGAACACTGGACATGGATATCACTTTTAAGCAGAAGTGACCAAAATGCACAGTAAGTACAGGGCTTAATATCGCCCTGTCTCACTCCTTCCTTTTGCTTCCAAGCTGCTTGAACGTGTTGTCTACTCC
>QEPC01010378.1:16120-27051 GCA_003113815.1 Sphenodon punctatus | reverse complement strand
AGGTCAATCTGGGACAACTTCATGCCCTTTCTGAGCATATTCTGTTAGTTGTTATTTTTTTACTTTCAAACTTACAAGCCAGCCAGCCAGCCACACATTGCACAGAACCCCTCTGGGAGGTAAGTAACCCACCCTGACCCCCCCTGCTAGGGCCTTCCACTCCCCCTTAAACAACCTGTCCTAACCCACAAGCCATCTCCCCACTTTCAAAATCACCAGAATATTCTCCAAGGGTCCAAGGGGCAGCCTGAGCAATCGGGACCGCTCCTCAGACCCTCAGAGAATACTCACAATTTTGCAAGGAGCCTTGCTACATGGATCAAAATGATTTCCTGAATCTAAACCAGCTTGTTGACTCAAATATGATATTCTTGTGCATTGGTCAGTCTTGGTCAATCAGAATCTTGCTGTACTCTCAAAAGTAGAGCAACACCGTGCCAGATGCAGTGGTAGGATATTGGAGAATGATGAACCCACCTGTGTTACCAGACTCTATTTTGACAGCAATCAACTACATGTGAAACAGTGTAGATTTGGAGTGTCAATAAGACTTTTATATGGACTATTTCAGGAGTGGGAAAAGTTCCCAAGCCCAAAAGCCACATCCCAAAATGTTCATAGTACCAAGAGCCACAAGATGCATTACACTGAACAAAGCTTACCACACATGCCTCCATCCCTCACATTAAAAAACTCTGTCTCCCAGGAAGTCTGATGGGACAGCATTAATAGTAGCATAGGGTATGCTCCTCCATTTCCTAGAGCCCCCAGGAGGCTTCAGTGGCTAAAATGGCAGCTCCTCAACTCAAACATTTTATTCAGCAGATTTTGCTATTCACAATAGCTAAAATGGCAGCTCCTGACTCTTGCTCCTGAGAGAGCAAGGGCACATGGACACACCCACAAGCCACTTCCAAGTTGCCATTTAACTACCTCTGGACTGGTGTGCAGTATTTTGAAGGGTATGGGCATTGTTCTCTTACGTGGTTCCTGCAGATTTTGTTTGTATAATCTGACTTAGTTATGAGAGAGTGAAGATGGACACAAAACAGATATTTCATGTTTCAATATCCGTTCACTTGAAGATTTAATTAGACCAGGGTGAAGAACATCATCTGGCCTATGGGTCAAATCTGGCCCATGGCTGTATTTTCTTTGGCCACTTTCCAACTACTAGATACAGACCATGTGTCCAGTTAAGCATCAAGAAAGTGTGAGATGATGGAAAGAAAGCAGCAATGAGGGCATATACTCAAGGATAGGGGAGTGATCAATAATCTGGAACCTTTCATTCCTTCCTCATCCTGAGCATCCCCAGCTTCAACTTCTATCCATCAAATGAAGCTGGTGTTAGTTTTCAAGGTGGCCTTCAGGAGGAAAAAGGTTTCCCACCCCCAGTCTAGATCCTGCTCATGACATAGGTCTTCTAACTGACAGCTCAATGAACATTCAAAAAAAGACTAAAAATCTCTTTCAGATTGCAAGAAAGGTGGGGTTAATACTCAGTTGTGAGAAGGTAAATTTAATAGATACAGTCACCACAGGAGCTGAGGCAGACCGGTGGTGGACAAGCACAGCTTTCACACGGGCCACATGATCTGTTCCCCTGTGACCATCACCAGCTCCTCCATGTCCCGGGGCAGGCCATAGAGCTGCTTACATGCGGATGGATGCGCTAATATCTGCTGTGTGCCTCTCCCTGCCTAACAGGGAGTGCATGTGCGCCTCTCCCTGCCTAACAGCTGTTCATGGGGGAGTGGAGCCTGGCAGGAGTATGTGAACACCTCTCTCCCCAACCCTGACAAACAGCTGATTTGCACCCCCCTCCCTGATATCGCCCAAGGATCATGTGCACACCCGTCTCTCCACCCCAACAAACTGCTGATTGGGAAATGTCGGGGTAGGAAGAGGGGCATGTGCATGTTCTGCTGGGCCCACCGATCTCCTCCAATCAGCAATTTGTTGGGGTGGGGAGAGGGTCACCCGCACACACCTTTGGGCCCCCCCCGATCAGCTGTTATGTAGCAGAGAAGAGGGTGCATACTCTTCCCAGGTTCTGCTCCCCCATGATCAGCTATTAGGTGGGGGGAGAAGCACTCTACCAGGTCTGATCCACAGACTGTGCTTCACAGCAGGGCTACACAGCCCAGTCATATGGGAAGTGGGGCCTTTACCCCAATTTGGGCAGTCTTATCCCACTTTGGGCAACCTTACTACACACTACATACCTGGCCTTTTCCAAAGAACACATTGCATAGTAGCTAGTTGCCCGCTCTGCCACAGGGTGGGGGTGAATATCTGGCAACTGCCAGGCATATGAGCAACTGCATCATGTGGTATCATTGCTCAAAGTGGGACATCTCAGGTAGCGGTACCCAATGAAGCAACTCCCATCTTGGTCATTGCCTTTGATGGCGAAGCAATACCTATGGTGCTTCAATTTACATACTTAAGTAAAATGCAAGAAAATATGCACAGATGGCCATGAATTAGCATGCCAGCCATTACATTCACCATTTTGTATAAATCTGGTCATAAAAATATGCCGTTTGAGGACTCTGAGTACAATGACTCTTTAACTCAAATATTATTTCTACCTTTTGTGGAAGCTATAAAACTACTGAAGCAGTAGACAGCTGTCCGATCACCTTCAAAAGCAAACACCTCAGGAAAGTTTTAGGGGTTAAATTTCTAGGACAAATTTATATCAAATGCCAAGATTTGGAAGAGCTCAACAACTTTTATCTTTAATAAGGTCATCTGGAAAACAAGATGGAAGTATCTGGAACATGTGTTGAGAATGAAACCAGAGGATTTGCCATGACAGGAATGCCACTGGGTAGATTGTGGAACAAACAAAAAGGGCCAAATGAAAGAAATCCATCTTTCGTGCAGTACCCAAGGAAATAAAGTCTTTAGGATTTAGCAACATAGGCACATATGAAGACTGCCTATAGACAAGGATGGGGTGGCCTTGTTTATGCCATAAGGTAATTTGATGGCATGGGAAGGATGTATAAGCATGTGTAGCATCAGGATGGTAACCAGTTGCATGCACATTGCATTCACATTCCATTCACTTTATCCTACATCTATAGTTTAAGAACAATATTAGTAACCCTCAAATATATTAACATCTTCAAAGCTCTTTAATGCGAAATTGTGAGCATGAATATGTTCATGGGGGGAGAGAACCATTCCAAAGAGGAATATTTAACCTCACAGCTGAGAGACAGTATTTATTATTGTTGAAAGTATTAAATATTCATGACACGGAGACTTGTGCTGTCAAACCAGTAATGTTCCAGCTTTTGCAACAAGTTCAGAGCTTATAGTCTCATAGGCTAGGCTCTGGCATCCTGTCACACTTCTCCTGAGAATGCCCTCAGTCATTTTTTTTACAAAGATTCTCAATAAAATCATCTATATTAAACCAAAAAGATACTAAAGTGATTCTTTTTAAGCTCATTAAAAAAGCAGAAGGTAATGTTTCTCAGCCTTAATCTCCTTACACAAACTTGCACACACTCTCTGCTCCTCCTCTGTCCCCTCCCTCACTCTCCCTCATCTCCCCTGCTCCCCATACCACCTCCGTCCCTTCTCCCTTGCTGCCCCCCATGCCTGGAACTAGGGATGGGAGAACGCGGTTTGGAAGTTCAGAGTTTGGCCCGAACTCGGTCTGTTCGGACGACTGAACCTGAACCTGAACACAGAGTGAGCAAACCGAACCTGATTCCGAACTCCAAAATGACTGAACAGTTTGGCTGGGTCAGTTCTATTTCGGATGGTTCGGTGCCCTGTGAGTGACCAGTTGACCACTGCCTGACCCAGGGAGGGGGTGGTCAGCTGAGGAGCAGACTTCCAGGCACCAGGGTGGAGAGGCTTGGAGTAGCAGCCAGTCTGCCCAATCACCATCCCTTTTCTCCTCAGACCACTGGCTTCGCTGTCTGTGACTGGCCACGGACTAGGCTGCATGGAGCCAATGGAATGCGGTGAGGTGGGTGCAGCAAGTAATAAAACTCATTGCCCTCCCCCCTGTGAACACCTTCTGAGCTAGTCACTGTTCCTGAACAGCAGGCATTTCAGAATAGGGCTGAAGCGACAACAGCTTTTACCACGCCGCGATTCCAATCCGCCATTTCGGAATTACCCGTGCCACACCGCAGCTTTTCTACCGACATTCCGCTAATTCCACCAGCATTCTGCAAATTCGGAAACTGTCAGAAAAATTGCAGAATTGTCAGAAATTTTCAGAAAACCGCTGTTCTGCTATTTCGTGGCGCTGGCGGAATGGCGGAAGTCACAAAAATGGCATGTTTCCGCTATTTGTGAAGCCTGTGGAAGTAGCGGAATGAAATTAGTGGAACTGCGGAAGTAGCAGAATGAAACTAGCAGAATGAAAGCCTATGCCACGTCGTACCACTAATTGCGGAAACGCTGTTTCCGGTGGAAATAGCTACTGCTGTGGCTTTCCGCTACAGCCCTATTTCAGAAGGCTCCCTCTCCCAGCAGTTTCTGTTCCTTCTTATTCCTAATCCATTGCCATCCTCCTCCCATTTCACTCATCCACCCCATCTACTCCATATTATCATTTATTTAGATTAGATTAGATAGATTTAGTTGTTATTTTTTGTTTTTATCCCTCCCTGTGTTCCCTGTGTTCAATCTTCCTTTCTTCCTCCTGTCTCCATTGAATCCTTTCCCTCCCCCCTACCTCTATATATATTCCATCCCAGATTCCCTTCCCCTGTTTTTTGATTAATTTAGAGTAGGATTATTAGATTTATTTAGGTTTCATTTCAGTTTTGTACCCCTCCTTGTGTTGTTTGTGATTATCCCCCCATTAGATAGATAGATAGATTAGATTAGATTAAAGATAGTAGACAGTTGTAGGAGTTAGCTTAGTGATAGAGATAGTGTTTAGTGATTTAGTTTTAGTGTTTGTAGGAGTAGTCCTTTGTACTTATTAGATAATCCATTTAGTTCATAGCATTTAGAATAGTTAATAGCAGTTATATATAACTGGTGGTGAGGTGCTCTGGCTACTGCTGCTGCTTGCTGCCACTCCCCTGGCATGACCCCTTCCGCCTCTGGCATGTGCCCCTTTGCCTGCCCTACGGGCAGCAGACCAGCCTCTCATTCCCTTCTCCATTTCTCCAAAATAATGTTTTTATATTTTATTTTATTTTATTTTATTTCTTATTTAAATTTTTTATCTTATATATATATGATAGATTTTTTATCTATTTTTATATTTTATTTTATTTTATTTTATTTTATTTCTTATTAAAATTTTTATCTTATATATATATATATATATATAAGATAAAAAATTTAAATAAGAAATAAAATAAAATAAAATATAAAAATAGATTAAAAATTTAAATAAAAATAAGATAAAAAATTTAAATAAAAATAAAATAAAATAAAATATAAAAACATTATTTTGGAGAAATGGAGAAGGGAATGAGAGGTTGGTCTGATGCCCATAGGGGAGGCAAAGGGGCACGTGCCAGAGGCGGAAGGGGCCATGCCAGGGGATTGGCAGCAGGCAGCAGCAGTAGCCAGAGCACCTCACCACCCCCCAAACTGAGCAGGCCTGCTTTAGGGAAACAGGCTTCAGCAGCTCAATGGCACCTCCTGGCAGTGCTCGCCTCCACTGCCACGCAGGGCACTGGAAGGCCTGCAGAACTTGAGGCTGCAGCTGTCTCTGCTGGTGCTGGTGCTGGAGCAGGTGCTGGTGCTGCTTCCCATGTTCCTCCAGGGCCACCAATGTCCCCCACTGTCGTGGCGATCCTCAGCAGTCCAGAGCTGGTGGATCCCACTCCGGCCGCTAGAGGCAGGGCCCAAACCCCGGGCAATGACAGTAGGGAGAGGAGTAGCAGTAGCAGCAGAAGCAGTAACAGCTACAGAGGGGGGCACAGGGAGAGTGCCAGCAGCATGGTGGGCATGGGCAGTCTAACCTCAGGGTCCCAGTACTCCCCTTCATGGGACATCACCGTGATCGTGGACAGTGAGTCAGAGGCAGACACAGATGAGATGTCTGTAGCTGAGGCAATGATTGACCCTCCTCCCAGAGCTGTGTCACCACCAAGTTCTCCCTACCATAATGAGATGGAATATAACACAACGTATTATATGTGCCTGCCTGCCTGCCTGCCTGCCTGCCTGCCTGTGTGCATTCCTGTACCTGCTGCTACCACCTATCACATGATTCAATGAAGTGTGCCCGATAGGCTTTAGGCTGTCATTCCACTATCCCTGACTCAGTCATGCCCGCCCATCCCAGGAACCATCATCTAGATTCTGGGACATTATTCCAGCCACTGGGGGCTGCATTCCATTCCACTGCATCCAGAAGCTTGGTGCCTGCATGCCAGCCTGACACACACACCCCAAAAAAAGCCTACTCCTCCACACCCACCCATAGATGCCCGCTGAAGCGACTGGAAATAAAAGCCCCTCCGACCACCAGCTCCCGCCGCCTGCTGCCCGCTGCGAAGGAGCCTTTAGTTCTTTCTCTCTGTCACACCCACCCACACAAACACAAGACCTGCACCTCCTGGGGGGTTGTCTTCAAGTTGGGACTCTGCTGCCGGCACAGCACATCTTTGGATTAATAACTATGCTACATGGGGTGGCAGGTGCTACTGTTAGTGATTTACAAGCTGTATGAGATTCTGCCACCTGCCAGCCAGAACTTCAGCACATAGGGATAAAAGATTGGGCAGGTCAAACAAAGTGCATAACAAGAAATATAACAACTTTTATTAAAACTATTTAAATAGCAACAACAAAACAGCAATAACAACATTCTGAAACAAAAGCAAACACTGAAAGGGAACTTATAAATTAAACTATTAGTCTCTGGGCCTGTCCCCCAGTACTTGGGGGAAAAGCAACAGGTGTTGGGGCGGAGCACAGGGCTGAAGGGAGGCCACCCGGTCCTCATCAAGCTTATAGGCATTGGCCACGGCAAACTCCATGGCCCCTTCAATGTCCTGATGCCACCTGGAGAGTGCCTGGTGGTACAATTCCAGGCATTCCATTTCAGCGGAGACATACTGGCCATATGCCTCTACCTTCTTTTTCTCCACCTCGACCATCTGGAACTGCTCCACCAGGTGGTTCTCCATGGTGGCTACTGTCTGCTGTCTGCTGAAGGCCGGTCACGAAGTCCCGAGTGGGCCTCTCCAACACGGCCCAAAAGGCCTTGACCTCAGCAGACTCTCGGGGCCTGGGGGTCTCCACATCGGGGCTGGAGGGCGGGAAGGGCTTACATGCCGTCATTTTTTGGTTGTCTTCCCCGCTTATTCTGGCGCTGAGGCTGAGGCTCCACGGCCACACCAGAGTCCTCCTGCCACCTCACTCTCCTGCCATGCCTTCTCTCAATGTGGGCAATGAACCCTGATGTGATCCCCTCTCTCTGCAGCCTGAATCTTTTTTGGCAGATGTAAAAAGAGCATAAAAATATAGGAACATAAGAAGTGCCGTACTGTGTCAGACCATTGGTCTGTCAAGCCCTGCCTGCATTCTGTCTCCACAAGTGGGTGGACTGGGTGGCCAATCTCTCTACAGGAGACTTCCATTCCTAACAGGTCATAGGGCAATTCATTCCCTGTTGTTCCAGTCCCCGTGCCAAACCTTGCATGTGGAGATTCTGTTGCCGTTGTCATAAAACCTCCAGACATCCGACTTTGTCCGCTGAATGTCTGGGGGTGTCACTGGTGACCTCCACCTAAGGGTCCTCCTTGGTCTGGCACCAGCACTGGGGTTGGCATCTGAGTCCTTTCTGAAATGGGAACACATTAAGAACACCAAGGTAATATGCATTTATGATGATGCCTCTAGTCTTTCCTCCTTGGGGTGCTTGAGATGGCAATGGAGAGACCCTGGCTGGCACATGTAAACCCTGCCCTTCTTGGGGTGCTAGGGATGGTAACAGGAGATGTGACCCTGGCTGGCATATGCAAATCCTGTCCTTCTTTGGGTGCTGTGGAGGGATGAGACCCTTGCTGGCACGTGAAAACCCTGCCCTCCTTGGGGCACTATGGATGGCAACTGGAAAGACACTGGTGGCTGGCACATGCAAACCGTGCTCTCCTTGGGGTGCTAGGGGATGCTAGGGATTGCAACTAGAAAGGCCCTGGATGGCATGTACAAATCCTGCCCTCCTTGGGGTGCTAGGGATGGCAACGGGCGATGTGACCCTGGCTGGAAAGACCCTGCCCTTATTTTGGGGTGCATAGGGAATGGGATGGCAACTGGAGAGTGGAGACCCTTGCTAGCCTGGCACATGTTTGGGTGGGGTTGCTGCTCATGCCAGAGCCTTCCATACTACAGTATCCTCTCTCTCTGTAGCAGACATCCTCTGCTACCTGCTGATGCCCACTGTTTGTGCCTGATTGATGCCCACCACTCATGCACCCTCCTGCATGCCAGTGAGCTCGCTCTAACAGATAGAGCCTTTCTTGTCCTCAAAGTAAAAAAAAGTTTACAAACCTGGCAGCACCTCCTGAGCCCGCCACTTGCTCCTCATCCGAGGAGCCAGCCACCACCACCACCAGAGGGCTAGGGGCAGCGACCTCCTCCTCCTCCTCTTCCTCCTCCAAGAGCACCAAGTTGGCCCCCAGCCGGGGAATCATCACAGCATCCTTCTTCATTTTTTTTTTTAAATCACACAGCCAACCAAAACACACAGTCAGTCACCCACCACACACCAACACTCACCAACCAGCCAAACCAAACACAAACAGCCAAAACACATGAACCAAACAGCCACCCAGTCAAACACACACTCTCTCGCCACACAGCTCCCCACGCAGTTGAATTTCCGGTTTCCAGTGCGATCATCTGCTCTCGCGATACATTTTCCGAATGCCCGAACTGAAACGAATTTGACCGAACCGAATGGCCAAACCCAAACTCGGCGAACGACCCGAACGCCCGAATTGAACTGGGCCGAACCCGAACCGCGATCTGTTCACCCATCCCTCCCTGGAACTCCCTCTCTGCCCACATCCGCCTTACCACCTCCCTCCACACCTTTGAATCCTGCCTCAAAACCCACCTCTTCCTCACCACCTTTCCTGACGCCTGTTAGAACTTTCCTCTCAATATTTATTGTCTGCCTTCCCCGCAGATTCCTGCCTTACTGCAACCAAGCCAAGCACGTGCACCTGAGACTTCGCATCCGCTTGAATGTTATTTATCCCTTGTCTCTCCCTATGTTCCCTCTCCTTGTCTCCCCCTCCCCTGCGTGTCTGTTAGAGTGTAAGCTGTAGGCAGGGACTGTGTCTATCTTATTGTTCTGTAAAGCACCAGGTACACAGCTGGTACTATACAAATGCTAATAAATTAATAATTAATAATTAATAGTTAACAGTAAATTAATACATTAATACATTAATAGGAGAGAATGAGATTCTACTTAAAGCTATGTCTCCACAGATTTTGACTTTGTTTTTCCTCTTTTGTTCTTTGAGATATATGAATGCAAATTATTATTCATATGTATGGAAAATATATATGTATGGAAATTATTTATTGAAATTATCTGCTACTATTGCCTATTCTTCACTTTCTTCCACTGGTTTGTTTATGTAACATCACAGAAAATACAATGGCCAAACTTTTTTTAAAAAACAAAAAAACAGAAGCCTAAATGTAGGTTCTGATGACTGTACTCATCTCCCAGATTAGTGGCTTGATTTTTAAAAAGTGTTGGTGTTTATTACTACTACTTATTATTTATTTGCGTTACTAGATGTATGCAGCACTTTACTGTCACAGATTTTTTGGAGACAAGTCCCTGTCCACTAGGCTTACAACCTAAGATGGAAAAGGGTGAGGGGAAGACAGGAAAAGACAGACACACACACATTCCCATTTTACAGATGGGGAACTGAGGCTAACTTGCCCAAGGTCACCTGCCCTTCCGATCCTCCTTTGCCTTCTTTCCATTCATGGCTAGGGCTGGATTCATACCCTGGCTTCCCATCCAGAGCCTTATCCACTATACCACACTGGCTCATATTAGGCCTATGTGCTCAATTTTTAAATATATATATATATTTATTTTGTAAAATCAGTCAATTTACTTTGGGGCTTACAGCTAGGATTTTCAAAGAGGACTAATGGAATTAGACTCCCAACTTCTACCTACCTTTAGCTGTCTATTTCTGAAAGTGTAGGTCATATGGCTAACTTTGATTTCAGGATAAGATGCCATTAGACTAAAGGGAAAAAACTACCATTTTCATGTCAATGCCTTGATCAATAAAAAGGGAAGGAAGATCAATAAAAAGGGGGGGGAGAATAAATTTTTTTTAAAAAAATCTGTACTTGCAGATTATTTTTTGTACATAGTACTTCCCTTAGTGTTTATTATATTTGGAATTCCTTCCTATCTTTCTTCTTGAAAAGCTTAAATAAAAAACCAGTTAATAATCACTACCTGTGACAGAGTTGCCATGTAAACACTACATAAATGGGTGGAAATAGAGGTGGTAGTCACATGGCGGCTGCCCAAGCTAGATCGGGAGACCATGACAGGCACAGTCTGGTCAAGTTGGGACACACAACAAACATGCCTTTGGCCAGGCTGCCAGCGAGGCCAGGGAGAAATGCTAGCCGTCGCCACCCCCATACTGCCATGCCCAGCACTGCACCCTCCACCATGATGGTCAGCTGCTGTGGCAGACGTAATCCAGGCGTCAGACTCGATCTGACTCCGATCGTCTTCTCCATAGGGCCCATTTGTGGTCCTATGTTGAGGCTGTGAGGGCGGCGAGGAAGGAATTCCTCGCGGTCCTCATAGCGTCTGCGAAGTCACGTCCAGCGGAGCTGTTTCGGGTGGTGCGGGGGCTGGTTAGTCCGGCCTCCCTCCGCCTGGATGGGGACTTGTCCCGGGCCCGCTGTGAGGAGTTTGT
>QEPC01010374.1:59303-69890 GCA_003113815.1 Sphenodon punctatus | reverse complement strand
GTGTGTTCAGCTGAGGCTTGGGCTGAAATGGTGTAATTCCCCAGAGTGGGACCCCAGCCCCACGTGTGGCCCTGGGAGACCCCCCTGCTAGAGATGGGTTTCAGATTAAACCATACAGGGACAGCCTAGAAGAACAGTACACACAAATAAAAACAAGTCCAGCTCCACCTTCTATTAAAATCAGTGAAAGAACTCTTTGATATCAACGGTAATGAAATCAGGTCCACAGTGAATAGAAGAAATTGCATATAATCCAAAATTCTCAGAATATCCTGACAAATTAGAATGAGTCTCCAGTGGCTAAGAGCAGATAGAGTCAACAGGGGTGATTATCATGGACAATTGAGCAGACGTGTGGAATGCACTGAGGTAATGGATAACAGACATTCTGATGCAGGGAAGGCTTGAATTTACCTCTGAGAGTCACTGTCCCTGTGCAGCATTTGTGTGTGAAGAAAATAGGGCATATCCAAACAGCTTTGTTAAAATACTTTAATATAAAAAGATTATTGGGGGACGGGGGAGTGTTCCACTAGCAGTCTTTTTTTCTTGTTAACTAGTTTAGACACCAAATTGATAGTGGGTGAGGAAGACACCATTAGCATGCAAAACCAGTGGTCTCAGACCAGTGGTACTCAGCTGTTGCCCCCCATCCTCTCTGGTCAGTGTTGGAGTGCTTCATGATCCTATTTAGGCGGTTAGGTTTGATCTAACTTTGAATGCTGTTAGATCAAAGTGGCTTGTAACTATTGTGGCACACTTACCAGAGCGTCCTAGCCAACCTAAGCAAAAGGGAGGTTGTGACTGGGTCCTTGTCATCTACCTGCCACCCCAATTGTCAAGCTCAGCTCTAGACCATCCATCAGAGGAGGGAGGGGGGGGAAGACCTTGATCGGGAGGTGGTTGTCTTGTCAATCTACTAATAAATTTGAAGGTCACTATCTTACTGTCTATTGTGCCCGGTGCCAACCCCTTGTGAACACTAACTGCAACATCTGGGGCTCTGGGATGGAAACTTTAAACACCAGTCCTGTTTTGCCCTGAACTACTAAAATTATAAGTATCTTATAAGTAGCTTTGGTCCATGGGGCTAAAGATTCCTGGACTGTTCCAAAGAGTTCCACTATCCAAGGCTTCCCTGATCCTCTGACATCAGTTCAGGTGTCAGGTTGGCTCCAGGAGGTCTGAGAAGAAGAAAAGGTTATTGGCTCTGCCATTGTTAATACTTGGAATGTGCTTGGTCAATAAAAGCATGTTATTCTTCAGACAAGTGAGCACAAAGACCCACATAAATCTCCTTCACCTAGGAGGACATGATGACAGGGGATTAATACAAGAACTACTGCTATGTCATCACACAAGAAAAGGACCTTGTTGTTAGTGAACGTGGTCACCCACAGATGAACTAACACTACTATAGGAAAGAATTCCAAAAAGATTAGGTCCCTGGTGACTTTGGCACCTTCCCATACTGGCGGCCACAATGGTGTGCACCCTGGCCCCAGAAGTATACACCAAAACCAAGCCCCTCCTGTATCCAATTGTACCCCAAGCTTGGCCTCCAGAAGCCACTTCTCCTGCCAAAAACTGACACTGGGTGTTTTTACACAAACATTTCTCCTCGATGTTTGCTGTTACATCCTGAACTTTCTGTGTGTCAAAATCACTCACCCAGATCTTAAACATTCGGATCTTTGAACTCCTGCGTAGAACTTCTCCCAGACCTTTTGTCTGTAAAAAGTTCTCCTGGTAAACTGCTTTGCTCCAGGCAGCTGTGGTCACTTGGTTTCCATGGCAGCCTGTCACGTATACAGCTGCGGCTACTTTAGGCTGCCTCAGGGCAGTGTTTGTGTGAAGAATGCATCCAGGAAGTGCCTCAGGGCAGTGTGTGTGTGTGTGTGTGTGTGTGTGTGTGTGNATTCTGCCTTGGTAATAGTATAATCCTGTGTTGGCATCTTGTGTGGTGTCGGGACCCGTCTTGTCTTGCCCGGATGATGCCTTTTGCAGTTGGTTCAGGGAAGGTAACATTGCAGAGAATACTTTCTGGTGCAATAGGTGATCTCCGCAGTTCTCCGGAGGCTCGCCTTCCTCAGTGCATCTTGAAAGATCATCTGCCAACAGGTTCTGATGGCCTGGTTGGTATACAATGTGGAAGTTGAAACGGGCAAAAAACAATGCCCATCGTCCATGATGGGCGTTAGAAATGTGAGCCGTCTGTAAGTACGTTAAGTTATGATGATCTGTGCGAACTGTGACAGGATGTACTGCCCCTCAAGATAGTGTCTCCAAGTGGAGAAGGCTTCCTTGATCGCAAGTAGCTCCCGGTCGAAGATAGTAGAATTCTTCTCTGTGCTGGTGAGTTGTCGGGAATAGTAGGCGCAGGGCATTGGCTGGGGGCCGCGAGCTCCTACCTGGAGGAGGGTGGCCCCTAGTGCAACGCTAGATGCATCTGTTTCTACGGTAAATGGCTGTGCGAAATTTGGGTATTGTAAGATCGGGCCCTGTGTGAAGGTCTCCTTTAACTGAACAAAAGAAGCCTGTTGCGGGGGAGTCCGTTGGAAGGGCACCCCCTTTTTGAGAAGGCATGTAAGGGGTTCAGTTAGTTTGGCATAGTTCGGAATGTACCGTCGATAATAGTTCGTTGTGCCTAAAAATCGTTGAAGGGCTTTCACCGAAGGAGGGGGGAGCAACTTAACAATAGAGGTGACTTTCTTGGGGTCCATCTCGATACCTTGTGGAGAAATAACAAATCCTAGAAAGTGGACCATCTCTTGGTGAAACACGCATTTCTCCAGTTTACAAAAGAGCTGGTGGTGTAGCAACTGACCCAAGACCGCTCGGACATGTTGTATGTGTTCCTCGGGTGAGGTGGAAAATATTAGAATGTCATCCAGATATGCTATGACGAATTTGTCCAACATGTCACGGAGTACATCGTTAATTAGGTGCTGGAACGTTGCTGGTGCATTGGTTAATCCAAATGGAATAACGCAGTATTCGTAATGCCCATATCGTGTATGGAACGCCATCTTCCACTCATCCCCTTTACAGACCCGCAAGAGGTTGTAGGCTCCACGAAGGTCAAGCTTTGTAAAAATTGTAGCACTCTGAAGATGGTTGAGGAGTTCTGGGATCAAAGGGAGGGGGTAGCAATTCTTAATAGTGAGGGCATTTAGCCCCCGATAGTCGATACAGGGCCGTAATCCCCCATCTTTCTTTGGCACAAAGAATAAGGGGGCCCTGGCAGAGGAGGAAGAGTGCTGAATAAAGCCATTGCGAAGGCTGTCCTCAATATACTGTTTCAGGGTGTGTAACTCAGGTTTGGATAAGGTGTGCAGTCGTCCATACGGGGGTTCCGCCCCGGGAGTAAGATCAATGGGACAGTCATATGGTCTGTGGGGTGGCAGATTCTCCGCTTTCTTTTTGTCAAATACTTCCTGGAGATCCCAGTAAGAGGCAGGAATCCCCGGGTTGTAGCTAGTCATGGCAACCTTCCCCATGAGGGTAACCTGGCCTGGGGAGGGGACTAGACAGGAACGAGAACACTGGGGTGCCGTCATGCATATGGTGCGGCGTTTCCAATCAATTTGCGGATTATGTCGGTGTAACCAGTGTAGCTCTAGGACCACCGGGAACAGAGGTGTGGCCACCAGATCAAAAGGCATTTGCTCTACATGGTTCCCATAGGCTACCGTAAGGGGCTGGGTTTGAAAGATAATGGGGCCAGACACCAACAAGGATCCATCAATAGAGTGGACGGGTTCGGGTGGTATGCGAGGTTGTTTAGGTACATCCCATTTCTGCCCCCAGGCCAGATCCATAAAATTTCTGGAGGCTCCGGAATCCACCATGGCCCACACGATCCAGCTGTCTTGATGTCCTTTAGTTAACATAACAGGGATCCTGAGGTGGGACTGGAGCGGGCCCCGCATGGGGGTGCAAGGGGTGGCAACCCGGAGGGGTTGTGGGCTGGCCTCGAGGGTTCCCCCTACTGTTCTCGAGGCTGAGCTTTTCCCGAGGTCCATTGGGAACTGACCAAGGCCAGACAGTTGCGCGCGAAGTGGGATAGGTCTCCACAGTAATAACACTGGCGGAGGACACAACGACTTTCTCGTTCTCTTCTGACCCCATGATGCCAACTAATAGGAAAGGACCTCCCCCTAGTTCTAGCCATTCCCCTCAAGGACCGTTGAATGGGGAATGTTATATAAGGAATTATTCGAGAGATCCCCAGACGGGAGAAATGACTACTTTAATTCCAATGGGGGATAAGTTGGCTTTTACCATTTTACCACTCCCTAATGGGAATTTGCCATTTTGGAACACACCTATTGAAATTGCTGAATGTCTAAGGGTGATTCTGAATATGCCTATTACTAGACATGATATTAAGGGGATTGATCACCTATATCATATAAGGGGTCATAGGGGACTGATCATTCAATTTGGTTCACCACGATTGGTTGATAAGACAGTTGGTGCAAAGAAAAAATTGCTTGCAAGGGCTGCTTTTTTTGTCTAGAGTCCTTACTAAATAAAAATATACTGGTGGTAAAATGGTGAAAGAGGTATCTAATCCTGCTGCCTCAGTTGCATTAAAGATTGACTCCCCATGGTTTGAGGAGGGATTTTCTCATCCTGTGATTAAGGAAGAGGAGCAGAAGAGGGCTATACAACTGGTGGATCTGGGCATGGTGATGGTACAAAAGAGGATATGGAGACTCAAGGGGAACTAGGTGGGAATGAGGGTATCACTTTAGTTCCTGACGAACAGGGAACTTTGTCCTTGTATAGGAACCTTCCCTTGCGAGGCCAAAATAACATTCTTGATAGAATGTCCAATTTATATAATCAATTGGTTGTCTATACAGAGACTAAGATAGAAATTACAGGAGAGGCATACCTCTTTAGGTGATCTGCTCTCTTCTGGTAGTGAAGGAGCCCTGGATGGATTAAAGAATGAGCAGATGAGGAGGCTGCCACGACATTCTAACAACCTGATGGGTTTGGATATTGGCAGTGCTCCTGGTTTGGGCTTTGATATGAACGAGCTCAGGAGTATTTCTCTGCAAATGGAGAGGGAGGGTAAATTCTCTGATAATGCTATAAGGTCTCGCAGTCCAAGATCTGTGTGATGGGGTTGATGAGAGTAGTACTGGCTTGGGAAGGAGGGGTGAACATTTAGGTCATTTGGATTGTTATGCCCTATGCAGTTATTTATTTTCTTATTATTTAATACATTTATTAGCCACCCCCCATGCCTATGGCATCCCAGGGCAGTGTACAATTTAGTAAAAACAACAATCAAATTAAAAATACTTTAAAAGTCCAAACAATTTAAAATCAAAACAGGGTCGGATACACAAATAAAAATAGAAAGGTAAGGGGAGAAATAAAACCCTAACCCACCCTCCCACCCTCCTCCCCAAAGGCCTGGGCAAACAGCCAGGTTTTACAAGCTCGCCGGAATGTCAAAAGGCTTAGGGTCAGGCAGCTTCCTCTGGGAGGGAGTTCCAAAGTTGTGTCCNGCGGAGTCAGAGACGCTCTGAACATCGCAGCCCACCCAGCAAGGATGGTTGAGGTGCAGCAGCTGCGGGTGTGGGGGAAGCTCTACTTCCGGGTTTCTCCGAGGCTGCAGGGGGCGTGGCTTGCCCCCGCCGTGTATTGAGGGTTTCCTCTTGTCCCGCGCTTCTGGGAGGCAACACTGGTGCTGCTGCGGCTGGGCTGGATCGGGGATTAGATGTGGGGTGAGTTACGGAGGTTCCTGCTGGTAGGAGGGTCCGGGGATGCCGTGGTTGCTGATCCCGCAGCCCCTGCAGATGGAGTCTGACATACGCCCACTGTTATACTCAGCCAAGAGTATCCTCAGGTACTGCCTCATCTCCTTGTTCATCCTCACATGATGGTTGGGGCACAGGTCCCTGGATGTTCGAGCATATAAGAGAGAGAGAAAGGCATGCCTGGAAACCACTACTTGGCAGACAAAATTCAGAGCCCTGAGCAGCAACTTTAACTGTCTAACCGTCACTTACAGGCATGCAAACAGGCTTGGATTCCTTCCCTGAAGGCAATTAGTTTATCTGATGATGTTGAACAACCCAGGGGAATAACTTTTTTGAAGGAGAATTGACCTAGAACTCAAAAACTTAGGAGCTTGAAGTCATTTGGGTGAACAGAGAGCAGCCAGAACATAGGCTTTATGTTGTTCTTACCTAAGAGGGTCCCCATGCTGCACACCAGCACCATTTTTACTTCCGAGTTGAATAAAACATATTGTACTAAACATAGTAAGGAGGTATGACATCATTAACCAAATTCCCTCTGGTAGAGAGGCGAAAGAGAGATGGTGAATGAGCCAGAATCCCCAGTTCCTTCTTCGGGACAATCCCAAGGGTGGAAACCTGCAGGTCATATATTGGGGGCAAGTCAAATGGCCCTATCTCCTCACATCTCCTTACCTAACTTGGCTTTTATGAGATGCTCTTTACTTTCAGTGATCTTAAGGTTGACCCTATGGGCTCAACATCCCCCCCCCTTTTCTGGAGTCCTGAATTCTTCCTTGAACCTCCGTATGACACATGAAGCTTTGCGACTGTCCGAGTACTCCTGTAGCACTCAATCTAAGACCTCATGCCACACCGAGTTGGTGCTCCCCCCCCCCCACGCTGGATGCTTGAAGAAGAGGGGTTGTCCTTTGCTGTCCCAAGCCCAGTTGTCTGCTCCTGTTGCCATACTGTTTGTACTTATTGAAAGTCGAGGCTTCATGCTGATCTGCTAAGTGGGTGCAAGAGGTGAACTGTCAGTGAGCTGAGGAAGAGCATCTAGGGTGGCTGGTTTTTGCCAGGGGTGCTGCTCTTTACCATCCCTTTGTTTTACTTGTTGTTTCCCTTTTGTTTGATTTTTGCCTTCAGCCCCCTGGCCTGTTGCAGGGCTCAGGGAGGTGAGTGTCAGTATGTGTCAGTAATTGGCTCCTGGTTGATTGGGGCTGTAAGGGATCTTGTGTTGCCTAGGGAGCCACATGGTGAGATGCCAGCTCATTTCCGCCAACTGGTAACAAAAGGAAGGCTGCTGCCTATGGCTGCACCGTACACCAGTGCACCTAAGGGCTGCACGTGCAAGGGCACAGTCTTAGGCTGGTGTGTTGTTGTTGGGTTTGGGTTTTGGGGTTTTTTTTGTCCTCCCCTCAACAGTGCCATATAAGTGTGTGGCACTGTTTATCTTCAAGAGTTAGACACCACCACTGTATGCTCCGTAAAGAACTCTTCTTAGGAGTGAGGCATTGGTTTGTTTACAGGAGCTAAGCATTGCTACTGTATGCTCTGAGAAGTGTAAGGCACCTTCTCTCAGGAGCCAAGCTTTGCCACTGCCAGCTCTGCTTAGGAGTAAGGCATTGGTTTATTTCCAGGAGCTATTAAGCATTGTCACTGTGTGCTCTGCAAAGAGTAAGGCACCTCCTCTTAAGAGCCAAGCCTTCCCACCACCAGCTCTGTTCAGGAATGAGGCACTGGTTTGTTTTCAGGAGTTAACCATTGCCATTGTATGCTCCACAAAAAGCAAGGTGTCATTCCATAGGAGCCAAGTATTGCCACTGTCTGCTCTGATTAAGAAAGGGACCCTAACCTTTTTTAGAAGTCAATCCCTGCCGTTGTAGGCTTACTAACGACAAAATTAAAAGCCAAGTTCCATTGACCTTGGCCTTACAAAAGAGTGAGGATTGCTTCCTGTAATTTAGGGCTCTGGTTACGCTGAGGTCGTGTCTGTAAAGGTCGAGGACCATTTTCTGCAGCTCAGGGGACAAGCTGCACTGAGGTGAGCTCCGCAAAGAGCGAGGTATTCTTGCTACAGGCTTCATCATGGACAACTCTATGGGTGTTGGGGTTAAGCTGTGCCAAGGACAGCCTCATTGAAAGTGTCACCTTTTCATCACACCCTAGGACACAGTTTTGCAAGAGGCACTGTGCTTAGCTCTGAAGGGGTGCATCGGGCCCTGGTTCTTTTGATAGGAGAGTGCAACTCCCAAGATGACGTCAAAGTGGATGGCAAACACTGCAGGGGTACATGTATTGCCGCCCTCTAAACGAAGAAAGATTGACTCTTACATGAATAACTCTAGTCTCTTAGGAGAGTCTAAGAAGCTGTCTAGGGGGCCTGTACCTTTATCTAATTCTTTTGCACATCTGGAGCAGCTAAAGGATGTGTCTTCCCCTCTGATGGAGAAGCAAGAGTCCTTTGATTTTGCTGCTGAAATAGCTCAAAGCTCAAGGAGAACTAATTATGTGTTGTATTTAGAGTGAAGGGCTGGTCGTATGGGAATTGGGCCTCATACAGAGGTATGTTCCTCTCCAAGGTATAGTGAGGGTGGTGAGCAGACAAACTTGGACCACAAAGGGGAGAAGAGTGTGCAATTTGAACATCATACAGTATCTTGTTCATTAATGGCAGAACACGTATCTTTAACTGCCCAAACTGTTAAATATCATTTTTTACCCAATTGAATTGAATCTTCTCAATCTTAAGTTTGATGATTTTATAAATGATGTGGCCAAATTGCAGCATAAGACTTCTGACCCCATGATGCCAACTAATAGGAAAGGACCTCCCCCTAGTTCTAGCCATTCCCTCAAGGACCGTTGAATGGGGAATGTTATATAAGGAATTATTCGAGAGATCCCCAGACGGGAGAAATGACTACTTTAATTCCAATGGGGGATAAGTTGGCTTTTACCATTTTACCACTCCCTAATGGGAATTTGCCATTTTGGAACACACCTATTGAAATTGCTGAACGTCTAAGGGTGATTCTGAATATGCCTATTACTAGACATGATATTAAGGGGATTGATCACCTATATCATATAAGGGGTCATAGGGGACTGATCATTCAATTTGGTTCACCACGATTGGTTGATAAGACAGTTGGTGCAAAGAAAAAATTGCTTGCAAGGGCTGCTTTTTTTGTCTAGAGTCCTTACTAAATAAAAATATACTGGTGGTAAAATGGTGAAAGAGGTATCTAATCCTGCTGCCTCAGTTGCATTAAAGATTGACTCCCCATGGTTTGAAGAGGGATTTTCTCATCCTGTGATTAAGGAAGAGGAGCAGAAGAGGGCTATACAACTGGTGGATCTGGGCATGGTGATGGTACAAAAGAGGATATGGAGACTCAAGGGGAACTAGGTGGGAATGAGGGTATCAATTTAGTTCCTGACGAACAGGGAACTTTGTCCTTGTATAGGAACCTTCCCTTGCGAGGCCAAAATAACATTCTTGATAGAATGTCCAATTTATATAATCAATTGGTTGTCTATACAGAGACTAAGATAGAAATTACAGGAGAGGCATACCTCTTTAGGTGATCTGCTCTCTTCTGGTAGTGAAGGAGCCCTGGATGGATTAAAGAATGAGCAGATGAGGAGGCTGCCACGACATTCTAACAACCTGATGGGTTTGGATATTGGCAGTGCTCCTGGTTTGGGCTTTGATATGAACGAGCTCAGGAGTATTTCCCTGCAAATGGAGAGGGAGGGTAAATTCTCTGATAATGCTATAAGGTCTCGCAGTCCAAGATCTGTGTGATGGGGTTGATGAGAGTAGTACTGGCTTGGGAAGGAGGGGTGAACATTTAGGTCATTTGGATTGTTATGCCCTATGCAGTTATTTATTTTCTTATTATTTAATACATTTATTAGCCACCCCCCATGCCTATGGCATCCCAGGGCAGTGTACAATTTAGTAAAAACAACAATCAAATTAAAAATACTTTAAAAGTCCAAACAATTTAAAATCAAAACAGGGTCGGATACACAAATAAAAATAGAAAGGTAAGGGGAGAAATAAAACCCTAACCCACCCTCCCACCCTCCTCCCCAAAGGCCTGGGCAAACAGCCAGGTTTTACAAGCTCGCCGGAATGTCAAAAGGCTTAGGGTCAGGCAGCTTCCTCTGGGAGGGAGTTCCAAAGTTGTGTCCTGGCTACTGGGAATGCTGTCTCCATTGTGGCCCCCCGCTTAACACAGGGAACCTCCAAGAAGTCACTCCCAGCAGACTGAGGGAGCTGCTCTGGGACACGGAGGGTGAGGCGGTCCCTGAGGTACGAGGGGCCCAGACCGTGAGGGCTTTATATATCAATACCAATACCTTGAACCTTGCTCAGCATGCTATTGGCAGCCAATGCAGAGTCCGGAGCACAGGTGTTATATGCTCCCGACGACCGGTCCCCGTCAGGAGCCGGGCTGCCTCATTCTGCACTAGCTTCAGCCTCTGGACAAAGAACAAGGGCAGCCCCATGTAGAGCACATTACAGTAGTCTAGCCTTGAGGTAATGAAGGCATGGATGAGGGAGGCCAGGTCCAGCCAGGAGACGTATGGAAACAGCCTCCGCACTAGATACAACTGGCGGAAGGCAGCCTTCACCACCGCCTCCACCTGTGGATCCAGGTGGAGATCCAAGTCCAACATCACCCCCAGACTCTGAACCTGCTGAGCTATAGGAGGGTGGACCCGCCTATCAGGGGGGCCAACTCCTCCCTCACCCTCCCCACCACCATCACCTCTTTCTTATCAGGGTTGAGCTTCAGTCTGCTCTGCC
>QEPC01010374.1:33382-50053 GCA_003113815.1 Sphenodon punctatus | reverse complement strand
GTGGTTGTAAAATTGGCCCGTTAGGCTGCCTTGACTTGTTCCTGCCTCCAGCACTCTCATCCTGCCCTCCCTTTCATCCAGCCTTGCCTAGATGGACATCAGGATTGCCTCCGGTCCCCATGGAGAGGGGCAGCTGGTAGCTCATTGCTTTCTGGCTGTCCCTGTGGAGTTGCTTGTGGTGGGATCTTCCTAGACCCTCCCTTACAGTGCAAGGTCTGGTTCTCTGCCCTCAACTAGACTCCAGATTTAACACATAGTGGGAGGGAGGCTGGGAAGGGGCTCTGGTGAATGTCCCTACTGGCCCTAGTTTGGACGCACCCCACACCCTGGGTCTGGCTCCTCTCTCACTCATCCCACAAGCAGATTAATGGCTGGGAGGGGGAGTTAGGCCCACCCAAACATCGTGAGGGGCCAGGGGGATCAGGGGCTCTTCTCACTCTTGCGGAGGAAGGGGGAATCTGCACAGCCCCTACAACCTGAGATATACCCCTCCCAACAAAGAAAGAAGAACTGTGGCTGGGATACTCATTGGGTGCTCACCTGTTTTCACACACACACCCCACTCTGCCTATCACCTGTTTGGCAATGTGGGAAGTGGCCTGAAGCACGCTGATCCACCCTTGTGCCCTAGCTGGACCACATGAAGTTGCTCACATGTCCTGCTCCTGTATGCACCCCAGCAATAATGTGAGATGGCTGGGGGCACATAAGATGGCTGCGAGGAAGTCCCACAATGCAAGGCTTCCTTTTGTGCCAAAAGTGGAAGTTGCTAGGAAATCGCCAATGGGCCCAGATTCCTCGACCTGGCTGCAGCCTTCCCCACTGCCAGAAGCAGTCACTGCCAGCTTTTTCCATGTGAAATTTCTGTTTTTCAAAAAGTGAAACTTATGTTGCAAAAAATGGGAGTCTAGATTATACCAATTCTAACCCAGACCTTGAAACTGACTCTTACTCTTCTTTACAGCAAGGAACTTTTCTTCAGTGGCTTGGATCACTATGGTGCATAAGGGATCCACTTTTCTTTGCATTCCATTGGGAATTTGCGGTCTACTTTTCCTTAGGTCCTTTGGAATTAGGGATGGGCGAACGCGGTTTGGATGTTCGGAGTTTGGACCAAACTAGGTCTGTTCGGACGTCCAAACCAAACGTCCGAACCGAACTCTCGAATGACCGAACAGTTCAGTCATGTTTGGACGAGTTCGGAGGCAGGAAAAACGTCTTTCCAGGACCGAAAATTAGGTTTTGGTTTTGATTTCATTTCGGTTATAATTTCACCATTTTTGAATGTTTGGCCAAGTTCGGCCAAACTGAACTCGGATGAACCAAACCATCGAACCCGAACTCGGGTTTTGAACTGAACGACCAAACATCCAAACCGCGTTCTGTTCGCCTATCCCTATTTGGAATATCCCAGCAAAAATACCTTATTATACCTTATACATGTAGTAAATAGTAAGCTCCTGCCACATAAATAGAAGTGCCTTCAGGGACATTCATAGTCTGTTTCTTCTTCAGGCCTGTTCTCACAAGCATACTTGAAACAGGGTACCTATTCTGGCGTAACTACCTCAGTCCTTCTCTGTTCTCATGTGCAGGGAGAATCAAGGTATAAATTCCAGTTCCACTCTGATCTTTCACCTTCCAATCTTGCAGTGAACTTCTCTCACTTTGTTTCATCAACAGAGGGAGCTGGAATAGCAAGCAGTTGGTGAAGCAGAGATGTCGTGAAGGGAAAGCAAGAGGAAGAATTGCTGAGGGTTACTGGGGAAGCAGAGAACTGTAAAATAAGCTAATTCACCTGAAAGATACACACAAACATGTTCCCCAGAGTAGGAGCCTTTCTTCCTACTTTAATCACAGTTGTTTGGAGAGGTAAGTGTTAAAAAAAGTTTGTAAGCATGAGTTTTGAGTGTATGGTTTTAGGATGACCAGGCTGAAGCGAGACTTCTGGACACATGGCCAGAAAATAAATGACCTAAAGAAAAACAACCTGCCTCTAGCAAATAACAGGGGTTTAAGCAGAAGTGCTGAAGTACACCTGGCACATCTATTTTGGAAGACCAGCCTTCTAAAAAGAGAAACTGAGCCAAAAAGCACAAGCACAAACATCTATTTTAGAGGGCCAACAGAAAACACCACAACCACCAGCAACACCTTTGAGCAGGTGGCCAGAAAGCCCCTGACAGGTCGGCTGGAGAAGGGCGGTTTTGAGGTTTTTGGGTGTGGGTTGTAGTTCTTCGAAATATCTGATATATCAAGTTGTTTTTGGAGAAGCTACAAACCATATTTTTGACAAAGCATCCACTTGCAAAAAGCCTCTGGACCATTGCCAAAGCAGGTGACTTACGAAGTGGTGTATAAAAGAAGACACAAAACCCCTGACTTCAGAGAGACAAAGAAACGAACTGACCCAACAAATAGAGCCAGCTCCGTGGAATTCATCTCTCCAGCCTCTCTCAACAAGGTTACTTTGGACCTGGCCAGTCCAAATGTATGCCTGAGTATGAATGGGATAGATAAACTTTAGAATAATAAGATTAGAAAGTAATCTATAAGAATTTCAGAATTTATGTGTTAGAACCATTCATACTTGGAATACTTGGAAAATAAAATCTATCTTTGTTGGTCAGTTTGTGTCCTCTTATTATATGTTAATGGTAAAACAGAATCCCTTATATAAGATCCCAGGAATTGATCACTCCTGAGATATTATGGGATAATGCAAACAAGACGGTCACTACTATATTATACTAAAAGGTATATTGTGCCATAAGTGGTAGAAGCCCACAATTATATTATACTAAATGGTGGTAGAAGTCCACAAGTATATTATAGTAAAAGGTGGTAGGAGCCCACAAGAGACCGATCTTATGCCAGAGACAGTCGCAAGTGTATTATAGTAGAAAGGTAGTGGTAAGAGTCCACAAGAGACCGGTCTTATTGACTAAATCCTGGTCCATTATCAGAGAGGTTTTTCTGTTAAGCCTGGGATTAGATTAATAGTGTATTTCCACTGGGGCGGTAACGCCTAGACACTTGGTAATTGGTGTCATGTAAAGAGAACAAATAAAAGTCCCTAATATAAGTACCCCTCTCCCCTTTATCCTCACTAGCTTGATGTGTGTATAAGTGAGAAAGAAAGAGAGATGCCCATAGCTAGGGGTGGGATAAGGGTGTAATACCCCTCCCCACTCACCCCATAGGGGTAAAGTTTGTCCCAGGTGTAATGGCAGAGTTCATGAAGGTGGTAGGCACATTAATAGACTTCAGATAGCACCTGCATGTAAGTTGTATTGGATGAGCTTCAGGCAATCACCAGGAAGAGGACAAAAACAACGCTTAATCAATGAGCACCTGTGTGAGGACATGGCTCTGGCTGGTAGAGAAGAGCTGAAGCAGAAGGGAGTGTAACATTACAAAGATTGGTGAGTGAGTTTACAGGGAACACCAAGGAGGAAGCAGGATTGGAAACAGCTGCTTTCCTTGAGGCTTGGTATGCTTGTGGAACAGAAGAGGAGCCCTGCTTGAAGGACTACAAACAGAGAAAGATATTTGGCCATCTGGACAGTGAATACTACTGAAGGATGAGTGACTAACTTGGAACACAGTGACACTGTATGCCTATGCAAAGGCTTGTTGAAGCCAGGGGCTTGCAGAGGCTAAGGGAGTTTGCCAGACCCAAGGATGCTGGGACTGCTACTAAGAGACTGGGGCTTGCAAAGAAGATACAAGAGGGACTGTGGCCCAGCACAGAGGGCTTGGAGACAGCTTGAACCGAGAAGTCAGTGCCCAGGCCTGAACTATAGGTTTAGTTACAATAGAGTTGCTACCTATGCAAATTATTAAGGAACACATGAGAAACACATGTTGCAGAGCCCTGAATCGGCAACATATATTTTTTCATAAGTTTTCCTTAAAAAATTGCATAGGTGGCAACCCCGAGGCTGCATTCCCATCTGTGGTAGCGGCAGAGGGAGGGGCGAGGGATGATGCGGCAACAGGGAGGAACCAGCTGACAGGAAAAGAGTCGGTGCGAACGGGGATCTGCTGCACCTTCTCTCTCACATGCCAGGGCAGGATTTTTCACCCTGACATTCGCAAGAGGAGCCATGGCAGATCCCCGTTTGCACAGGCTCTTTTCCTGTCAGCCAGCTCCTCCCCACTGTCGTGTCTTCCCTCACCCCTCCCTCTGCTGCCACCGCTGCCACAGATGGGAATGCAGCCTAAGTTACAGGGAAACCATGGTGAAAATGATGACTAAAGTGACCTGAGTTAACTCCCTAAGGAGACCATTGGATGGCTTTGGGGTGGATCCTGACAACATTTATCACAAGTAGGCCCTATCACACCAGGGTTTTCTCCTGAGTGTGTTAGTCTGAAAATGAAGATACCTGAAGCATCAATTGAAGGCATAACGCCAGAAAGTAAAAATCACTATTTTGGTAAGAAAATGTTTGCATAATTGTCTGCATAATACATGAATTTGTAAAAGCAAGTGCAACTGCCTTCTTTGTCATGCAGTCTGCTCGCTACCACCTCCTCCCCCATGCCAATGTTCTAGCTATGGGCCTGGTGTGTTTATAAAGTGAGTTCTATTTCAGCTACATGGGTGGGAGGAGCATTTGTGAGAATAAACCCTTTTTATCCCTTCATTGTGCCTTTACATTTTTTAGGATTGCTGGAAGGATGCTGCAGCGAAAATGCCTGTAATGATTTATTTTAATTTTTTTCACCCACCTTCGCTTGCATTCTTACAAAACTTTATTAGCATGCCCTAGGAAATCACTACAGTTTACTTTATTTACAACATTTTCTCATAGTAATCTCTCTGTATACAGGGTAATAATGAAAAACAAGACATCAAACAATTATTAGTAGCATTTCTCTTGTTGATGATAATCCTGCCTTTGAAGTTGTCTGGCAGATTGGAAAGAGGGTAATATGACTGCTGGACACTTCACAATGACAGCTGTGTGAAATCATTGTAAACAATGAAGATAACTTTCCATATGGCAAGAATTTCTGACTGCTTATTTGATCATTACAAATGCATGCTCAGTAGTAGCTGGAGCTGCATAAACTTATTGCATACGATCACTTGTTTACTAAATTACATTGCACTGGATGGACTCACGTACTATGGCATGGATCCTGATGTGGAATTTTAACACCACAGAGTTTAAGGGAGTTTAAATTGCGGGGGAGGGGAGGCTCTGTCTATCACATTATCGGGTATAAAAAAAAACTCAGAAAATTCAGATACAAATCGTGATTTAGTTTTCAATTTTCAACTGGTTTTATCCTCTGTTTTGTCTTCTGTCATGCTCAGACATGAAAATCTTCCTCAAAGCCAAATTTTGGAAGAGCCACCACACTGTTTGCTAAAAGCTATCCAGATTCATGGTAAGACACCCTTACAGACATGTATTGGGAATAGAGCTGCATCAGGTACTCAAATTAGTACCTTCAGGTAATGCTCACATTTTTGGGCACCCAACAGGATACCTAAGGAACAATTGGGTTCCTGATGCTCCAAAATGCTAGCAGTACCTAGAGAAACTGAAAAGACCAGTGACCCTGGCCGGGACCTGTCACTTTCAAAGAATGGCCAGTGCAACCCTCCCTCACAGTGTCAGCTCCGCTGTCCATAGAGGGGCATGGGGCCGCTCAGGCCAGCCCCGCAGGCGGGGGGTGGAGTCCTGTTGGAGCCTGGCCCCGCCCCGGGGGAGGACGCAGCACGAAGAACCTCGGGCTGGAGTAGCCCCAGCTGGAAGCACGGGAGAGCCCGTGGCCACGCCCCTGACATCGGGAACGCAGGGAGGGATTCCCCCGTCCCTGCTGCGGCGCTCGGAGCACCTGCGGGCACGCACAGGGGCGGGGTCTGACAGTTAAGAGCCAGTGCCGCCTGGGCAGCGGCGCTGGTGATTGCAAAGAAACCGGCCCCCCGATTGAGCTTGACCGTGCGAGACAGAACGAACGAGAAACCTTAGGCTTGTGTGCGTGGACTTCCCTGCCTCCCCCGTGCCTGTGAGAGTGTGAGTGAGTACGAGCGTGCGTGTGAAGATTCGTGAGTCCTTTGGCCCTTCCCCCCTTCCTCTGAGTTCCCACACTTCGTGTGCATCCCTTCGATCCTTCACTAAGTCCAGGACCCTTCCCCTTGTCACAGTCCCCCCACGTTCCTTCCTCCCCTCCCTACCCCCCTCGGGTGTGTACGTGTTAGGGTTGTTGGGGCAAACACTGGTCTCCTTGCAAAACCCTTGCCCAATGATGATAGAGGCCAGTTCTCTTTAAATAGAGGTAAGGCCTAACTACTATCCTGACGGGCAACTATTCCGTAGGGCGCGTGCCCGTGGCAAGGTTGACCAGTGGGGAGTTGCGTGTGTGGGTGTGCTTCTTGCCCGTCCCGGTGACAAAATCACCAGCCACCCCTGGCCCAGGTACGGGCTTTAGACAATTATGGACGTAGCCACCGAGATTAAACAATTGGTGCTGGCCGTCCAATCATTAGCTATGGAGGTCAAGGACCTTAAAGCCAAACAGGGAGATATAGCGGATGCTGTAACCCAGATGCAGGGTGCAGCAGGCCCGGTGGCGCCCCCGCTTGGAGCTGTTGCCCCGCCCCCTCTACTTGCGCCGGTGGCCCCGCCGGGACCCATGTTATCACGAGAGCCTAGGGGACCCCAGATAGATAAATTCTCTGGGGATAGGAAGGCGTTTCAGGGGGGTTTGGCCCTCTGTCGTCTAGCCTTCACCCTTCAGCCTAATACCTATGCCTCTGATACCCTTAAGGTGGCATTTATTATAGGGAACCTGGGTGGCTCCGCCCTGGAATGGGCTACGACACTATTAAAAGGGGACAGTCCCTTGTTGGCTAATTATGATGATTTCGTGAAAGAGTTTTCCTTCTTATTTGATCACCCGCATCGCACACAGGATGCGGAGACCACAATATTTAACCTTAAGCAGGTAAAGGGCAGCATGCTGGAATATATCACCCAATTCCAGCAGCTGGCCTTGGAGCTGCAGTGGCCTAATAAAGTGCTTAGGGTAATGTTTCGCAAGGGCTTATGTGAGGAGGTGAAGGACCAATTGGCCTTCGTGACTCTACTCGAGACATGGGAGGCTGTGGCTACCTTAGCCCTTCAGATTGAGGAAAGCCTAACTGAACGAAAACGGGAACGCCGCCAAGAGGCGCGCGCGTTCCCTATCAAGACTTTTACCCTACCAGGACCCCCAAGGCTCCCCGACCCTGAACCTATGCAACTCGGGGCCTCGAGGGGCCCGCTAACTAGGGAAGAACGGGAGCGACGAAGGGTATCTCATGCCTGTTTTTACTGTGGCGAACCCTCTCACTTTATCAGAGAGTGTCCGTCCTTGCCCCCGCAATGCAGGGGACCAGGAAATGCCCAAGGCCGGGATGGACAGGGGCCGTCTCGGTCTTGAGCGTGCCACAAACCCCTGGAGCTCCCTCTACCCTGGATCCCCATCTACGAGTTCCCGTGACCCTGCTTCTGTCCCCCCATAATTCTACGGTAATGTGGGCCCTCATTGACTCCAGAGCATCCGGGAATTTTATTGACGGCAATCTCGTGCAAAAACGCAGCATTCCTGTTTGTCCCAAAACGGTCCCAGAACCGGTACATTCGATCGATGGCTCCCCGCTGATCTCAGGTCCAGTTACTTCCTGTACTCCCTCCTTGTTATGTACCGTGGGGACCCACTCTGAACGCTTGACATTTGATGTTGTAAGTACCCCAGTATTTCAAGTAGTACTGGGGGCCCCTTGGCTACGTAAACATGATCCGTCGATTGTATGGTCTAAGAAGACGGTCCAGTTTACAGCCCCCTATTGTAAGGACCATTGTCTGCGTACTTATCCCCGAGTAGACGGTTGTGCTACAAGTTCGAGTCATGAGGAGTCCTTGGAACTCCCTACCGCCTACCAAGAGTATCGAGATGTCTTCAGCAAGGTGCAAGCCGTGGAGCTGCCACCCCATCGCACTTACGATTGCCCAATTGATCTCCTTCCAGGGAAAGAACCTCCATTTGGGAGACTTTATGTCCTTGCAGAACCAGAGTTACAGGCCCTGCGACAGTACCTAGACGAGAGCCTGCTGCAAGGATTCATTCGCCCGTCCAGCTCCCCGGCAGGAGCACCCATTTTTTTCGTTGCGAAGAAGGATGGGGGTCTGTGCCCCTGCGTAGACTACAGAGGACTCAACAGTATCACCATAAAGAACCGGTACCCTCTTCCCCTCATTCCGGAGTTACTAGACCGACTACATGGGGTGCAGATCTTTACTAAACTGGACCTCCGGGGAGCGTATAATTTGTTGCGAGTGCGCCGGGGCGATGAGTGGAAGACAGCCTTCCGTACCCCCTACGGATTGTTCGAATACCGGGTCATGCCATTTGGCCTCGCCAACGCTCCGGCAACCTTCCAACACCTTATCAATGAAGTGTTTCGAGACATTCTCGATGTGTATGTGGTGGCCTACCTAGATGACATCCTCATCTACTCCCTTACCTTGAAACAACACGTACAACATGTTCAAGAAGTTCTACGGTGCTTGCAGCACTACAAATTATATTGCAAGCGCGAAAAATGCTTTTTTCACCTTACGTCAGTCAGTTTTTTGGGGTTCATCATCAGCCCATCAGGGGTGATGATGGATCCCCAGAAGGTTGAGGCATTGCAGCGCTGGCCGCCACCTAAGGCGGTCAAACCCCTGCAGAGATTTTTAGGTAGCACTAACTACTATAGACAATATATTCCCAATTATGCCGAGATTACAACATCATTGACTCGGCTCTTGAAAAAGGATCAACCCTATCAGTGGGGCCCAGAACAACAGTTCAGCTTTGAGTTTTTGAAAAAAGCCTTCATGACGGCGCCCCTATTACAACATCCCCAATTCATGAAACCATTCCATGTAGAAGCCGATGCCTCGGCCCAAGCCCTGGGAGCTGTGCTTTTACAACCAGTAGAAAATACAGACACTCTTTTACCTTGCGCCTACTATTCACGACAGTTTATTCCAGCGGAATGCAACTACAACATCTTGGACAGAGAGCTCCTCGCCATCAAGGCAGCATTCGACGTGTGGCGTCATTATCTAGAAGGGGCCCGCCACCCCGTCACCGTCATCACCGATCACAAAAACCTTACGTTCCTACAAACCGCCGCATCACAAACTCCCGTCATGCCCGTTGGGCTTTGTTTTTTGCCCGCTTCAATTTCCAGATTCGCTATCGACCAGGACAATTACACGTATTGGCGGATGCCTTATCCCGGTATCACGAGGAATGCCCGGTAGCCTCGGCTAACCCAGAACGGATTCTCGGAGACAAAAATTTTGCCGCTTCATATTTACCGTTCGTCAAGCTGCAAAGGGCGTCTACACAAGAGTTGTCCCCTGCCACAGATGCGGAGGTCACCGTACAGGAAGGGGTCCACATGCGACGAGGACGGATTGTGGTGCCCCCGTCCTGCCGAAACCAGGTGCTCTGGGCACACCATGAAGCCCCCACAGCCAGGCACCCGGGAATAGAACGGATGTGGCAGTTAATTCAAAGGGGATTTTGGTGGCCTATGCTTCATCACGATGTACAACAACACGTGGCCAACTGTGCTACATGTGCTCAAACCAAGATACCTCGCCAGGCCCCGGCGGGGTTGTTACAATTAAACCCTGTACCTCCTGGTCCTTGGCACAGTGTGGGAATAGATTTTGTTGTAGATCTTCCTCTATCTCGCCAATACACTACGGTATTAGTCGTCGTTGACCATTTCACGAAACTAACCCATTTTATTGCATGCAAGGGGTTGCCCACCCCTTGCATGCTGTTTATAAGGCATGTGTTCAAACAACATGGTTGCCCGAGGGAAATCACAAGCGATCAAGGGACGCAGTTCACCTCGCGCTTCTGGAAGGCACTCTTCCTTGTACTCCGTGTCACGCTGAAACCAACCACAGCATACCATCCACAAGCCAACGGGCAAGTTGAACGTGTCAACCAAAATATGGAGCAATACCTACGCTGTTATATAAACTATTTACAAGATGATTGGCATGCGTGGCTCCCACTGGTGGAGTTCACACATAACAATGCCCCTAATGCCTCGCTGGGCACTTCCCCCTTTTATGTTACCTATGGGTTCCACCCACAACTCGGATCCATAGAAACACCACTAACTTCCGGCCCCGCAGCTGGGGCCCTCGTCCAACGTATCCATGAGGCCCAAGCCATCGCCAGACGAGTGCTTTTGCAGGCTCGCCAACAGTACAAAACGCAGGCCGATAGGCACAGAAGGGATGTAGCGCCTCTCTTGTCCACCTTGTGTGGATAGACTGTCGGCGGTACTCCTCCTTATGGCCATCCCCCAAATTAGATGCACGATTCATCGGCCCCTATCTGGTCCTCCGGCAAGTCAATGAGGTTACCTACACCATCCAACTTCCCCCCCATGTGCGTATCCACCCCACTTTTCATGTTTCCTTCCTCAAGCGTGCTCCCCCCGGTACATCTCCATCACCTTCCACGTCACCCGGGCCCGTGCTCCATTCGGCCGCCGATCCGGAATTTGAAGTACGGGCTATCCTAGATTCCCGTTGGTTTCGAGGCAAGTTGCAATACCTTGTCAACTGGGTCAGGTATGGACCAAGTGACCGTTCTTGGGAACCCGCAGCCTTTGTGCATGCCCATCGCTTTGTACGTTCTTTTCACCTACACCACCCCACTCGCCCCGGCCCCCCCCGGAACCTCCGGTCAGCGGCCTCAAGGGGGGGGTATTGTCAGCTCCGCTGTCCATAGAGGGGCATGGGGCCACTCAGGCCAGCCCCGCGGGCAGGGGGTGGAGCCCTGTCAGAGCCTGGCCCCGCCCCGGGGGAGGACGCAGCACGAAGAACCTCGGGCTGGAGTAACCCCAGCTGGAAGCACGAGAGAGCCCGTGGCCACACCCCCGATGTCAGGAACGCAGGGAGGGATTCCCCCGCCCCTTCTGCGGCGCTTGGAGCGCCTGCGGGCACGCACAGGGGCGGGGCCTGACAGTTAAGAGCCAGCGCCACCTGGGCAGCGGCGCTGGTGATTGCAAAGAAACCAGCCCCCTGATTGAGCTTGACCGTGTGAGACAGAACGAACGAGAAACCTTAGGCTTGTGTGCGTGGACTTCCCTGCCTTCCCCGTGCCTGTGAGAGTGTGAGTGAGTACGAGCGTGCGTGTGAAGATTCGTGAGTCCTTTGGCCCTTCCCCCCTTCCTCTGGGTTCCCACACTTCGTGTGCATCCCTTCGATCCTTCACTAAGTCCAGGACCCTTCCCCTTGTCACAGTCCCCCCACGTTCCTTCCTCCCCTCCCTACCCCCCTCGGGTGTGTACATGTTAGGGTTGTTGGGGCAAACACTGGTCTCCTTGCAAAACCCTGGCCCAATGATGATAGAGGCCAGTTCTCTTTAAATAGAGGTAAGGCCTAACTACTATCCTGACGGGCAACTATTCCGTAGGGCGCGTGCCCGTGGCAAGGTTGACCAGTGGGGAGTTGCGTGTGTGGGTGTGCTTCTTGCCCGTCCCGGTGACACACAGCAACTCTCAGGTGAGAATCGTAGAGTTGCAAAGTACATCAGAGGTCATCTAGTCCAACCCCCTGCTCAGTGCAGGAAATTCACAGCTACAACATCCCTGACAGATGGCCGTCCAGTCTCTGTTTGAAAACCTCCTGCAAAGGAGAGCCCACCATCTCCCTAGACAGTCTGTTCCACTGTCAAAGACCTCTTATAATTAGGAAGTTCTTTCTAATGTTTAACTGAAATCTGTTTTCTTGTTATTTGAGCCCATTATTTTGAGTCTTGCCTTCAGGGACATGAAAGAACAAATCTTTGCCATCCTCTCCGTGACAGCCCTTCAGGTAGTGGAAGACTATTGCATCTCCCCTTAGTCTTCTCTTCTCAAGGCTAAACCTACCCAACTCATTCAACCTTTCCTCATAGGACTTGGTTTCAAGGACTTGGTTTCCAGATCCCTGAGCATTTTTGTCCCCCACCTCTGAACCCGTTCCAATTTGTCAATGTCCTGCTAAAAGTGTGGTACCCAGAACTGGACACAGTACTTCAGATGAGGTCTGACCAGTGCAGAATACAGCGGAACAATGACTCCTTGTGACCTGGAAAGGATGCTTCTCTTAATGCAGCCTAAAACTGAAGTAGTCTTTTTTGCAGCTGCATGACACTGCTGACTCATGTTCAATTTATAATCAACTACAATCCCCAGATCTTTCTTACATGCATTGCTGCCAAACCAGGTATCCCCCATCCTGTATTTGTACACTTGATTTTTCTTCCCTCATTTACATTTACATTTATCTCTGTTGAACTTCTAAGGTGTCTAGCTAACAGGATAGCTGTAGGGATAGCTCAGTGGCACTGTAAGGGGGGAGGGAGTGGCCTTTGAAATTGACGAGTCCAGGTTGGGGCCACAGTGGAGACCCAAGGCCTGTCGCTTTCAAAGACTGGCAAGAGACCTTGGAAAAGTGACAACCCCCTACTGGGACAACAGCATTGCCCCAGAATCTGTCACTTTTAAAGGCTGGCCAGCATTCCTCCCCTCCCCCCAACAGCAGTTCCCAGGTGACAGGCCCCAGGCAGAACTGCTGTAGGGCTGAGTAGCCCTGACGGGTGCCTGTCACTGCCAAAAGCCAAACCGTGCATTTGAGCGGCCTGTTGGGTCCTGTTTGGGCATCGATGGGGCTGGGTTGATTTGGGCACCCCAGATACTTTGGGGGTTGCCCCAATCTTTGGGTGTCCAGTTTCAGCTCTAATCTGGAAGCATCTTCCATTTGAGCAGCCGAGATTACAGGAGCTGAGAAAGCACTGATGTTCTGCAGTTCTGCACCTGTAATATTTATTACATAGAGATACTTTTAAAAACAATAGGTGTTAGCAAAAATATCCTTATTTGGATGCCTTGAGAGATGCAAAAATATAGCAAATAAGCAGCTTTCCCAATTAGAGGAGAGTCCACCTTGAAACTATTCCCAGATTTCTGCCCCAGTTAAGTGACTGCCCCATTTATCAGTGTCCTGAAAAAGTGAAGCCAAATGTATTATATATTACTACTTAGTGTGCAAGTTCTGCCAACCTCCACACATCAGGCTGTAATTAAACTAAACTTCTTCCTGTATTCTCAAAACAGAGGGATTCCAACAGGACCAATGTTTTTTTTAATTTTTTTTTTATTTTTTAGCATTCTGCAGGCCAGCAAAAGTGAATTTTAGAAGCAGATACAAATGTTCATGATTCCTGCATGAGGGCCACTTTCATGTCCCTGAGACTCCAGCAGTCAGCCACCACCAAGCTTAACAACATATCTTGGGTGTATCTCCCAAAGTGCAGATGATGATGATTTTCATTTTTACAGCAGTATTGTATAGAGCCTAGACAACATTTATGGAGATACAATAATTGTCTTTCCCCAAATGATCAAAGTGTAAATGGAAAAGAACCTATGTTAGATGAACACAACAAACAAGGCCTGCCTTAGAATTTGCAGGGCCTAGTACAAAGAGAAAATGTGGGGGCACCTAAAAGTACTCTTATTTGGGGCCCTGCTGGGAGGGAGTGGAGTACCCAGACCCTGTACTCTAGTGAAAACAGGAGCCAGTGTGGGCCCCCCCAGAAAGAGCGGGGCAGTCACTCTGGGTCACCCTGTGGTAAAGCCAGCCATAACAACAAATAAAGGTCAAGGCAGGAAATATGAGTGAGAGAGAATACAGAACAACAAAGAAGTACAATGTGTGCAGTCTCTAGTCAATGAGAAGGCTCTTCCTTGTCATAGTATCAAAGTGATGAATTATGTATCCAGAAGATCCTGGTGTGTCTCCCTCCACGTGTGCACATGTATGCGTGCATATATAACAGAATTGTTAAGGGAAGTTCCACCAAAACTTATATTTTAATGACAAATTAGGGAGAGAAAACTACAAATATGCTGGAGATGGCTGACATTTTTTGAGATGGCTCCACAGCCCAATACTGCTGACACAGCAGTCTGTCTGCATAACTAGGGAAATCACTCTAATGAAAATGTCCCTCTGCTGATAAAGGCTGGAATCTGGAAACTACTCACTCATGACTTGTTCTATTGAGAAGCCTGTTGACATCAACAGGACTACCCATAAGTATGTAGTTTTAGGGTTGTAGCCACCGTATATGGCCATTGCTGTTACCTGTTGCTGAATGTGACCAGACCGCAAAGGCTGCAGGCAGTATGTTTAAATAAGTACAGTACACCACCTGAAGCATGTAGTAGATGATTACAAGACATTAATGAATTAGGCTCTAAATATCTTAGATCACTGAATGATAGTCAAAAAGTCTCTTTGGTTTAACACAATTTCTTGAGTGGGACAAGCACTTCATACAGAAATGTTATACAACAATGTAAATGACACTATGTTAAAACCTACAAGACTAAGTTTTCTGCGAAGCAGAAATATAAAAGTCTGACCTGGTTTGTTTGTTTGTTTGTTTGTTTTCCCTGTTTCACTGCCAGTTAGAATGCTTTGATATTAAGGTTTGCCTCAAAAAACTTTGTAAACATTCTGTACAGAAACAATTCTCTCTGTAAGGTTGTATTTTTTGTTTTATTCTCCTTTGCTTTTTTATTACTGGGGACAGTTGCATAAAAGCAGGATCCTGCTTTCTTATAGGATTTCAACTGCTGTGGTTTACTATTTCCCACTTGAAGTCATAATTCTCTCTTTACAACTTTGCAGTAATTTCCACAAGGCTCTTCACAATGTGACAAACACAGAGTTATGACTTCTGTTTGAAATTAACAGTAGCAAAAGTTATTCCTACAGTATAGAATTTCTTTCTGATATCTCCGTTCTGCCGCTCGGGGATGGCCAGGTTTACCCCTCCACCCCCACCCTACCTGGGCAGAAAAGAGAGAGGGGGCCAGGTACTCATCCTACTGAGATGAGGTGAAGGGATGGCCTTGCAGACCCAAGCGGTTCCTTGGCTTTTCACCCCTGGAGGGGGACAGTGTGTAACACCTTTATGGGGACTTGGCGGCCTGGATAATGACTGAGCATGTTTCCTCCTTGCCTCTTAGGGGCAGGTGGTCTGTGGGGGAGGGGGAAATTTCACCACCTCTCTCTCCACCCATTCTCTCTGTAATGGACTGGGGGTGCAGCCCACACTGTTCCCTGACAGGGAATTCCACTAACTCCTTTGCCTCTTGTGGCTGCTCCATACCTCCTCTTTCCCTTTATGGGACATGAGGACCTGCAGATGGGGCAACAACAGAGTAAAGGAGAACAAGTGCTGGGTGGGGTTATTATTTGTTGTTTTAGCTGACAGCAATTCCCTCTGCTGCTGATTTCCATTTCATGTCCCTTCTCATCCCTGACTGCAGCCAAAGCAGGAACTTCCCCTAGGAAGCCAAATCTGGCCAATGCCATCCAGTACCCTCTTCCCTTCCTCCAGCACATGCAAAGGCAGGTAAAATATAAAATATTTAACCCAGAAAATTATCAGTTTATCCTGAAGCCCAGAAATAACGTATGACAATTCTGAGATGTAGAGACAGCTGGTGATAACCTTACTTTCATACTAGTTTCTTTCTTCACTTTCCTACTCCACAAAATTTACTCTGAGGGGGTAGGGGGACATGGTTTGCCACCTTCCTCAGTGCATGCCTGGAGCACCCCACTTGAGAGAAGTTGGCACACCCACCCACCCACCCTGTGAAATAGAGGCTTATGTATGTGTGGAGGCCATGGAAACTTATACTTGTTTTATACTGTTCATTTCTACCGGACTGCATCTTGCATGCATCCCATCTACCAATCCAGTTAATTACAAAAAAATAATTGGAGGCATGATACGATCCACAAAGAATTGCTTTTTATGAGCCAAGAACTAGTGGGAAGTGCAACTGAATGTTTGTCCAGCAAAATCTGGGGATTGTCAGGTAGGTGGAGTTTACTGGAGTTGTTGGGTAGGAAGCCTAAGTTGCTATGTAAATAACCAAAACAAAAAACTTAACAACGAACAATTTTTTGACAGTGCATTAAGTCTGTTTGGACACAACTCCATTCTGTAGAACAAATTGTCTGATGTTAGGTATACTCAGATTGTTAACACTCTATCGTATGAAGTGTATACAATTTGTATAAATGTAAAGCACAGACTTAATGCACTGTCAAAAAATTGTTCGTTGTCGAATTATGATAATAAATTAAAGTTTAATAATGAAAAAATGGGAAAGTTTAGTTATTGATACAAATGAATAAATGCATGGTAAGGAATTAAGTACATATATTACATATATGTTGATGAGGATAAAATATTAAATATTGTTCAAATTGGGAAATAATTTTCATGTTTTTTGGCATTTATGTTTTGTTGCAATGTATAGAGTGGAAGGTTTTTTGAATTGTAATTGTACTGAATTAGGGTGTTTTTTTGTATTTTATGAATACTCTTATGCATTTAAGGTTTTTTAAAACTGTAAAGTTTTTTGTTTTGGTTAATTTCTTGGTTTTGTGGTGGGAGCTAGGGGTCAGGATGGGGGGGCAGGTCAGGGCTCGGGATGTTGTGGGGGGAGCTAGGGGCGAGGGTTGGAGGTGCAGGTCGAGGTTCAGGATGTTGCGGGGGAGTGGGAGCTAGGGG